>CM022300.1:413996138-414353447 GCA_011799875.1 Thinopyrum elongatum
AATTGATAGAAAAGCGTAAAGTTATGACGATATCTAAGGCAATGATCATGAATATAGGCATCACGTCCGTGACAAGTAGACCGACTCCTGCCTGCATCTACTACTATTACTCCACACATCGACCGCTATCCAGCATGCATCTAGTGTATTAAGTTAACAAGAACGGAGTAACGCCTTAAGCAAGATGACATGTGCTGGGAAACGTTGCATGGAAAACAAAAAAAAAATCTACGCACACGCAAGATCTATCAAGGAGATGCATAGCAACGAGAGGGGAGAGTGTGTCTACGTACCCTCGTAGACCGTAAGAGGAAGCGTTTGACAACGCGGTTGATGTAGTCGAACTTCTTCGCGTTCCAACCGATCGAGCACCGAACATACAGCACCTCCGCATTCCGCACACGTTCAGCTTGATGACGTCCTCCGCCTTCTTGATCCAGCAAGACGGCGAGGTAGTGGATGAGTTCCGGCAGCACGACGGCATGATGACGGTGATGGTGAAGCTATCTTCGCAGGGCTTCGCTTAAGCACTACGAAAATATGACCGGGGGTGTAAATGGTGGAGGGGGGCGCAGCACACGGCTAAGGGATTGTTGTGCTTGTGCTAGGCGCCCCCTTCCCACATATATATAGGTGGGGGGAGGAGGGAGCAGCCAGGAGGGTGCCCCAAGTAGGCCGAATCCTACTTGGGGTCTTCCCCAAGTGGCGCCCCCCCCCCTTTCCTTATTTGCCGGAGAAGAAAGGAAAGTGGGGAAGAGAGAAGGAAGGGGAGGCCGAATCCTCCCCCCTTTCCTTTCCCCACTTGGGCGGCTGCCATGGGGGCGCACCAGCCCCTTGTGGGCTGGTGTGCTCCCCTCTTATGGCCCAATAGGCCCAATACCCTCCCGGGGTTGACCGGTACCCCCTCCGGTACTCCGATGACTATCCGGTTTTCTCCGAAACACTTCTGGTGTCCGAATACCATCGTCCTATATATCAATCTTTACCTCTCGACCATTTCGAGACTCCTCGTCATGTCCGTGATCTCATCCGGGACTCCGAACAACATTCGATCACCAAATCATATAACTCATATAACACTATATCGTCAACGAACATTAAGCGTGCGGACCCTACGGGTTCGAGAACTATGTAGACATGATCGAGATACCTCTCCGGTCAATAACCAATAGAGGAACCTGGATGCCCATGTGACGACCCCGGCTTAATCATGCACTAACCATACACGCAAATGCACACAATCAAGCCTAAGGACTCACTTGAACATATCACAACACAACTCTAAAACATAAATAAATCATACAAGCTTTATATTACAAGCCAGGGCCTCGAGGGCTCGAATACATAGCTCAATGGCATACAAGTGTCAGCGGAAGCATTAGATATCTGGGTACAGATATATTACAAAAATAGAAATAAACCTTTATGAAGGCGGGGCAAAATAAAACTCTACGATCGAAAGGCGTAGGCCTCCTGCCTAGGATCCTCCAAATCCTACTCCTGGTCGTCTGTCGGCTCCTCGTAGTAGTACTCGCCGGGAGGGTAGTAGTAGTAGTAGCCGTAGTCGTTGACGGGGGCAGCTAACTCAGGGGCTCCGTCATCTGGCGGCGACATATAGATATGGGGAGAAAAAGAAAATAAAGCAAACGTGAGTACTCATCCGAAGTACTCAGCAAGCAAGGATCTACACTACATATGCAACATTTTCAAAGGGGGCTGTATATATGGACTGGGCTGCAGAAATGCCAGGATAGAGGGGGAAAGCCTAGTCCTATCGAAGACTAGCATCTTCAATCATCTTCATCGATCTTGCAGCATTAGAAGAGTGCAGATTAACATAATGTAAAGTAGTAGTACTGTTATCAACCTCGCCCAGAGATTCTTCCTCGACTCCCTGCGAGAAAGCAATCCCAGAGCCATACTATCCATTTCATCTCAAGTCACCAGTTCTAGTTGTACCGATCGGGATACAACTCCGAGTGTCCGTTACCGTAGGACAGGCTATCGATAGATTATTTCTTCCCTGCAGGGGTGCACCAACTTACCCACCACGCTCGATTAACTCCGGCCGGACACACTTTACTGGGTCATGCCCGGCCTCGGCCAAACGATACGCCGCAACCCGACCAAATACCTAACAGAGAGGTCAGCACGCCGGACTAAACCTATGCCCCCAGGGGTCTTGGGCCTTCGCCTCGGGAACTCCTGCGCGTTACGTTCACGGCCGAGAGCAGACCTAGCAACCCCTTAATACAAGCGCAGTTGCGTAACCAGTCCAACTCAGTGCGCGCCGCTCAGTCGCTGACGTCCATTAAGCTTCGGCTGAAGTATACGACGCAGAACGCCCATATTATGCCCACGTGATGGTTAGTGCTATCAGGCCAGAGGCCCCTTGGATCAAATATCCAAACCGTTAGTGGATTAGGAGCGCGCGGTAACGAGCAGAGACTCATGAAAGATGTGATCCCGTCGCCCCGTCTCGAGGACTTGCGGCAATGGCTAGGAATGCCCGGCCACGCCTCGTATTTATCTCGCGGGCACCCTCCAGGTCAACCCGACTCCACATCACTCGCAATTAAGCTCGCGCGGGTATCCCTCAGGGCCGACCCATCTTTAGTATCATGGATCAGTGTTCAGTCATAGTAACCAAAGTATCCGTGTGTCTGACACCAAGGGGAATCCTGCGGAATCACCCTCGATGGAGTTCCACTTGATGTTATCGTCAAGGTGAACGAAGGAGGAATCACCCTCGAGGTCCACGCTTGAGGAGTTGCGCGACGTTGTCGTTATCGGGGGTGGTGTAGGAGGAATCACCCTCGCTGACCACGCCCGATCAACTAACCTACAAGGTTATCATCAGAAGTGCTCACGAGGTATCACCCTCGGCACTAGATAGTAACCCAGTAGTGTCGAGCAACTAAGGGGGAAGTGATGTGCGGTGCTGGGGCCTGGTCTTCAATCCCGTTGATCGGGTCTTCTGATAATCCAGCAGGGCAGTCAAGATAAGTGGGGTCTCTGATAGGTCTCTACCCAAACTATACTAAACAGTTTAGGATAAACAAGCAGGTAACAAAGGTTACAATAATCAGGCTATGCAGCAGAAATAGGATAACAACAGCAGCAGTAACTTCTAATGCAAGCATAAGAGAGAAGAGAGTGGGCGATATCAGAATGCTCAAAAGGGGGGTGCTTGCCTGATTGCTTTGCAAACACCAACTGGTCTTCAACGAGGTAGACGATCTTCGGGTCATCGTCGGTCTTGGGGTCTATCGAGAGAAAGGGGGAGAAGAAACAAATAAATACACGGCAACGAAAGTAATCACAAAACAAGACATGGCACTACGCGGTGTTAGGGGTGACCTAACGCAGCGATACACGTCATAGGTGAAGCGGGAAAATATCTGGGATATTTTCCCAGCTCTGGGCATCTGTCAGACAGATGAACCGGAGGGGAAGGTTACATGTTTAGGTAGTTAGGGGCATGTGACAGATAAACGGAGAGCATATTCTGATTTGTCTCGTTGTTCTGAGCAACTTTCATGTATTAAGTTTTTCGATCCGAGCTACGGATTATTTTCTAAAGATTTTAGGCATTTTCTGGAATTATACTTATTATTTAAATTAACATTATCCGAAACAGTGTGGGATGACATCAGCATGATGTAACGCTGACGTCACCGATCTACAGTGCGATTGACCAGAGTCAAATCTGACCTGTGGGTCCAGCGGGACCCACATGTCAGCCTCACAGTAGTTAATTAGGTTTAACTTAATATAATTATAGATTTAATTAGTGGTGGGCCCCTACTGTCAGTGGCATTTAATTTAATTTAAATTAGTGTTTAATCTAATCTGAAGTTAATTAGTGAGCGAGACCCACCAGTCAGTAGCACAGAGCCACGGGTTAGTGGTTAATGACGTTGACACATCAGCGTCGCCGGCGACCATATCCGCGGCGGCGCGGCCTCGGACCTCATCGGAAATCGTCTACGGGACTCCGTTCGCCGCACATTTGGGCGCGTTGGAAAGCGGAGACCAAACCGCGTCGATCTGCGGCGGTCTCGTGGTCGGAGAGGCCCTATGGCGACGGCGACGAGCTCGGAAACTTCGCCGAAGCTCGGGCGTGGACGGATCGTGCATTGTAGGGCACTAGGAGACGAGCGAGTGGGCGCGTTGGTCTTGCGCAGACGCACTGAGCACGAAGCCGTGCTCGTTTGAGCATGACGACGAGGGGGTTCACGGCAACGAGCTCGCCGGCGGCGTGGAGTTCGGTCACCTCTAATGCGGTGTCTACGGCGACGGAAACACGCGGGAGAGGGAAGGAAAAGGTGCGCGGGCTTACAGTGAGCCTGCAGGTGTGCTCAAGCTTGCTCGGGGAGGCTCGTCGTGGCCGGAATCATCGACGGCGTTCGTCGGTGCAGAGGAAGAAGAAGAGCTCGAGGGAGTCGATTCGGGGCGGCTCCGGTCGAGCGAGTAGATGTAGTCGATGTAGACGACGATAGCGCTCCTCCTGGACACGCGGTATAGCTCGGGGTGGCCGATGGCCGCGAGATCGAGCGATGGACGGCGGCGACCCTTCGGGTGGCTGTGCGAGGAGGAAGAAAGCGGGCGAGGGAGAGAGCGAGGGGGAGTCTGGGGTGGCTAGGGTTTCGTCAGGGGCTCGGGGAACCTTATCCACCGCGGGGGGGACGGCGGATGGACGACGCGTGCGGCATCGGCGACCAGGGCGGCTGCGGCGTCGACACGAGGAGGGAGGAAGGGGATGAGCGGCGAGATGGGCTGGGCTGGCTACTGTGCACTTGCGGCCCAAGTGCACAGTAGGCCTTTGCCCCCTTTTCTTTTTCTCTATTTTCTGTTTTCTTTTTCTTTCTGTTTTCTATTATGTTTCACAAATTGTTTAGCCACTTAACTACTTTTAAAAAACAAGTGACCTAGCTCATAAATTACAGTGCGTTAGTACCTATCACCAAAAACTAGTTTCGGGAAAATATGATTTCATTTGGATTTTTATTAAATGAAATGGGATTAAATATCTCTGTTTTGGTTCTGTTTTAGGCTGTTAGAGTCAACTAACTAATTCCATTAATGTTGGTTATAATTTTATAATTGCCTCTGGATTATTTGCAATAGTGGGAACAATTTTGATTTGCTGTTTGAAGAAATAATTATTTGACTTGCATTTGAAATTTGAATTTGGGTTTGATTTTGGACAGGTGGCAGATTGACTGAGTGATCATGGTAACATGGTCACTGTTAGAGAGACTGTAGTGTGATAGTGGGGATGTTACAGCCCATATTGGCTCCTACATATTCTACGAAGATCTTTATCGGTCAAACCGTTATGACAACATACGTAATTCTCTTTGTCCATCGGTATGTTACTTGCCCGAGATTCGATTGTCGGTATCTTCATACCTAGTTCAATCTCGTTACCGGCAAGTCTCTTTACTTGTTCCGTAATACATCATACTGTAACTAACTCATTAGTCACTTTGCTTGCAAGGCTTCTTATGATGTGTATTACCGAAAGGGCCCAGAGATACCTCTCCGATACTCGGAGTGACAAATCCTAATCTCGATCTATGCCAACTCAACAAACACCTTCGGAGATACCTGTAGAGCATCTTTATGATCACCCAGTTACATTGTGACGTTTGATAGCACACAAGGCATTCCTCCGGTATCCGGGAGTTGCATAATCTCATAGTCGAAGGAATATGTATTTGACATGAAGAAAGCAATAGCAATAAACTGAACGACCATTATGCTAAGCTAACAGATGGGTCTTGTCCATCACATCATTCTCCTAATGATGTGATCCCGTTATCAAATGACAACACATGTCTATGGTTAGGAAACCTTAACCATCTTTGATCAACGAGCTAGTCTAATAGAGGCTTACTAGGGACACGGCATTTGTTTATGTATTCACACATGTATTTAAGTTTCCGATCAATACAATTCTAGCATGAATAATAAACCTTTATCAAGAATAAGGAAATATAAAATAACAACTTTATTATTGCCTCTAGGGCATATTTCCTTCAGTCTCCCACTTGCACTAGAGTCAATAATCTAGATTACATTGTAATGAATCTAACACCCATGGAGTCTTGGTGCTGATCATGTTTTGCTCGCGGAAGAGGCTTAGTCAACGGGTCTGCCACATTCAGATCTGTATGTACTTTGCAAATTTCTATGTATCCATCCTTGACCTTTTCACGAATGGAGTTGAAGCATCTCTTGATGTGTTTGGTTCTCTTGTGAAACCTGGATTCCTTCGCCAAGGCAATTGCACCAGCGTTGTGACAAAAGATTTTCATTGGACCCGATGCACTGGGTATTACACCTAGATCGGATATGAACTCCTTCGTCCAGACTCCTTCATGTGCTGCTTCCGAAGCAGCTATGTACTCCGCTTCACACGTAGATCCCGCCACGACGCTCTGCTTGGAACTGCACCAACTGACAGCTCCACCATTCAATATAAATACATATCCGGTTTGTGACTTAGAGTCATCCGGATCAGTGTCGAAGCTAGCATCGACGTAACCATTTACGACGAGCTCTTCGTCACCTCCATAAACGAGAAACATATCCTTGGTCCTTTTCAGGTACTTCAGGATGTTCTTGACCGCTGTCTGGTGATCCACTCCTGGATTACTTTGGTACCTCCCTGCCAGACTTATGGCAAGGCACACATCAGATCTGGTACACAGCATAGCATACATGATGGAACCTATGGCTGAGGCATAGGGAATGACTTCCATTTTCTCTCTATCTTCTGCAGTGGTCAGGCTTTGAGTCTGACTCAACTTCACACCTTGTAACACAGGCAAGAACCCTTTCTTTGACTGATCCATTTTGAACTTCTTCAAAAATTTATCAAGGTATGTGCTTTGTGAAAATCCTATTAAGCGTCTCGATCTATCTCTATAGATGTTGATGCCCAATATATAAGCAGCTTCACCGAGGTCTTTCATTGAAAAATTCTTATTCAAATATCCTTTTATGCTATCCAGAAATTCTATATCATTTCCAATCAACAATATGTCATCCACATATAATATCAGAAATGCTACAGAGCTCCCACTCACTTTCTTGTAAATACAGGCTTCACCAAGATGGGATCTCATGAGAACAGAAGCTTGCGGCGGTGGAAAAGTATTTTTGGTGTGCCCTCTGACGTATGGGAAATATTTGGGTATTTATAGAGCCAAGATTAGGGTTAGGAGATCTGTGAGGGTCCCACAAGCCTAGGCCCCCCTGGGGCGCGCTCCTAGGGCTTGTGGCCCCCTCGTGGGTCTTCTGGCCTCTTCCCGAAGCTCCGTGGTTTTCTTCTGGGCCAAGAAAAATCCTCAAGAAGTTTCATTCCATTTGGACTCCATTTGGTATTGATTTTCTGTAAAAGACAAAAACAAGGAAAAAACAACAACTGGCACTGGGCACTAGGTTAATAGGTTAGTCCAAAAAAATTATATAAAATAGCATATTAATGCATATAAAACATCCAAGATGGATAATTTAATAGCATGGAGCAATAAAAAAATTTATAGATACATTGGAGACGTATCAAGCATCCCCAAGCTTAATTCCTGCTTGTCCTTGAGTAGGTAAATGATAAAAACAGAATTTTTGATGTGGAATGCTACCTAACCTATTTATCAATGGAGTTTTTCTTATTGTGGCATGAATGTTCAGATCCATAAGATTTAAAACAAAAGTTTAATATTGACATAAAAACAATAATACTTCAAGCATACTAATAAAGCAATCATTTCTTCTCAAAATATCATGGCTAAAGAAAGTTATCCCTACAAAATCATATAATCTTGGGATGATCTATCTTTATCACACAAAGTATTTATCATGCACAACCCCGATGACAAGCCAAGCAATTGTTTCATACTTTTAATGTTCTCAAGCTTTTTCAGATTTCACGCAATACATGAGTGTGAGCCATGGACATAGCACTATAGGTGGAATAGAGTATGGTGGAGGTTGTGAGGAGAAGACAAAAAGGAGAAAGTCTCACATCAACTAGGCAAATTAATGGGCTATGGAGATGTCCATAAATTGATATCGATGCAAGTGAGTAGGGATTGCCATGCAATGGATGCACTAGAGCTATAAGTGTATGAAAGCTCAAAAGAAAACTAAGTGGGTGTGCATCCAACTTGCTTGCTCACGAAGACCTAGGGCAATTTGAGGAATCCCATCATTGGAATATACAAGCCAAGTTCTATAATGAAAAATTCCTACCAGTATATGAAAGTGATAAAATAGGAGACTCTCTATCATGAAGAACATGGTGCTATTTTTGAAGCACAAGTGTGGCAAAAGGATAGTAACATTGTCCCTTCTCTCTTTTTCTCTCATTTTTTTTCTTTTTCTCTCTTTTTTCTTTTTTTTGGGCTCTTTGGTGTTTTTTTTATTTTCCCTTTTTTTTTTCGTCCGGAGCCTCATCCCGACTTGTGGGGGAATCATAGCATCCATCATTCTTTCCTCACATGCGACAATGCTCTAATAATGATGATCATCACACTTTTATTTACTTACAACTCAAGAATTACAACTCGATACTAGAACAAAGATATGACTCTATATGAATGCCTCCGGCGGTGTGCCGGGATGTGTAATGATCTAGTGTGACATGTATAAAAAATATGAACGGTGGCTGAGCCACAAATACTATGTCAACTATATGATCACGCAAAGCAATATGACAATGATGGTATGTGTCATAATAAACGGAACGGTGGAAGTTGCATGGCAATATATCTCGGAATGGCTATGGAAATGCCATAATAGGTAGGTATGGTGGCTGTTTTGAGGAAGTGTATATGGTGGATTCAATGCACCAGTGAAAGTTGCACGGTACTAGAGAGACTAGCAATGGTGGAAGGGTGAGAGTACGTATAATCCATGGACTCAACATTAGTCATAAAGAACTCACATACTTATTGCAAAAATTTATTAGACATCAAAGCAAAGTACTAATACGCATGCTCCTAGGGGGATAGATTGGTTGGAAAAGACCATCGCTCGTCCCCAACCGCCACTCATAAGGAAGACAATAAAAAATAAATCATGCTCCAACTTCATCACATAACAATAGAACATACGTGCATGCTTCAGGAATCACAAACCTTAACACAAGTATTTCTACTAATCCACAATTACTCTCTAGCATGACTCTAATATCACCATCTTTATATCTCAAAACAAATGCAATTAATCCAACGTCTCATATATTCAATGCCCTTTATGAAAGTTTTTATTATATCCCTCTTGGATGCCCATCATATTAGGACCAAATTCATAACCTAAGCAAATTTCCATACTATTTTTATGACTCACAAAATAATATAAGTGAAGCATGAGAGTTCATAAATTTCTACAAAATAAAACCATCGCCGTGCTCTGAAAAGATATAAGTGAAGCACTAGAGCAACTGCCTAGCTCAAAAGATATAAGTGAAGCACATAGAGTATTCTAATAAATTCACGATTAATGTGTGTCCCTATCAAAAGGTGTGTACAGCAAGGATGATTGTGTCAAACTAAAATGCAAATACTCAAATAATACAAGATGCTCCAAGCAAAACACATATCATATGGTGAATAAAAATATAGCCTCAACTAAATTTACCGATGGATTGAAGACAAAAGAGGGGATGCCATCCGGGGCATCCCCAAGCTTAGATGCTTGGTTGTCCTTGAATATTACCTTGGGGTTCCTTGGGCATACCCAATCTTAGTCTCTTGCTACTCCTTATTCCATAGTCCACCAAATCTTTACCCAAAACTTGAAAACTTCACAACACAAAATTCAACAAAAAACTCGTGAGATCCGTTAGTATGATAAAACAAATCTCCACTTTTAGGTACTATTGTGAATTCATTCCAATTTTATATTGCTGTTATATCTACTGTATTCTAACTTCTCAATGGTTCATACCCCCCGATACTACCCATAGATTCATCAAAATAAGCAAACAACACATCCAAAACAGAATTTGTCAAAAACAGAATAGTCTGTAAAGACCCGAATATTAGTCATACTTATGTAACTTAAAAAATTCTGAAAACAAGTAAAATATAGGAAATTCATATATAAATCTTGTGTAAAAAATTAAGAATTTTTCCACGCTCCAGTGAATTTTAATAATTCTATTACTGGGCGCAAAAGTTTCTGTTTTCAGCAAAATCAAATCAACGATATACCAAAGCATCCCAATGGTCTTGCTTGGCTCAAACACTAATTAAAACACCAAAACACAATTATTACAGAAGTAATATTGTGTATTTATTGAAAAATAGAAGCAAAAACAAAAAACACAAAATAAAATTGGGTTGCCTCCCAACAAGCGCTATTGTTTTATGCCCCTAGCTAGGCATAATGCAAAGATCTAGGTATTGTCAACTTTGGTATGCAATTCATAAGTGGCCCTCATAATAGATTCATATGGTAACTTAATTTTATTTCTTGGAAAGTGTTCCATGCCCTTCCATAACGGAAATTGAAATCTAATGTTTACTTCTTTCATATCAATAATTGCCCCAATCGTTCTAAGGAAAGGTCTACCAAGTATAATAGGGCATGTAGGATTGCAATCTATATCAAGCACAATAAAATCTACGGGCACATAATTCCTATTTGCAACAATAAGAACATCATTAATCCTTCACATAGGTTTCTTAATAGTGGAATCCGCTAGATGCCAATTCAAAGAACAATCATCAAGTTTATGGAAACCTAACACATCACATAAAGTTTTTGGAATTGTGGAAACGCTAGCACCCAAATCACATAAGGCATTGCACTCATAATCTTTAATCTTAATTTTAATAGTAGGTTCCCATTCATCGTAAAGCTCTCTAGGGATTGAAACTTCCAACTCAAGTTTTTCTTCAAAAGATTTCATCATAGCATCCACGATATATTTAGTAAAAGCCTTATTTTGATTATAAGCATGAGGTGAATTTAGCATGGATTGCAACAAGGAAATACAATCTATTAAATAACAATTATCATAATTAAAGTCTTTGAAATCCAAAAGAGTGGGTTCATCGCTACTTAAAGTTTTGACCTCGCCAATCCCACTTTTGTCAATTTTTTCATTAAGATATTCACCCTCCAAATTATTGGGACGCCTTCTAGCTGAAGTTGACTCATCTCCAGTCCCTTCTTTATCAAGTTTTATATTAGCAAACAAAGATTCAATAGGAGTTACACCAATCACTTTAAGATCTTCATCATTATTACCACGAAAACTAGAAGAACATGCCTTTTCTAGCCAATCTCTCTTAGCACACATCCTAGCGGTTCTCTCTTTACTTTCATTCATAGAAATTTTAATAGATTTCAGAGACTCATTAATATCAATCTTGGGTGGCATAGATCTAATCTTAAAAGAATCAATCTCATGAGAAATTATATCAACGTTTCTATCCAAATCATCAATCTTAAGCAATTTTTCTTCTACCATAGTATCGAAATTCTTTTGAGAATTAATGAAATCTTTAATATTATTCTCAAGGTCAGAGGGTATCTTATTATAATTTCCATAAGAATTGTGGTAGGAATTACCATAATTATTAGAGGAATTACTAGGAAACGGCCTAGGGTTGAAGTTTCCTCTATACGCGTTATTACCAAAATTGTTCCTACCAACAAAATTCACATCCATAGATTCATTTACACTTGTTCCATGAATCAATACTATTTTTAGGCAAAGATGAAAACAAGTTTTAGCACGATCTCGTAGTGAGAACGGAAATAGCTTCAATTTAACAATATCATTATCCACATCTTTTTTCTTTTGCATATCACACAGCTCAACGAAAGTATTTAGATGGTATGCAGCATCTTCATTAGGACTACCAGAAAATTGTTCTTTCATAACAAGATTCAACAAAGCGGCATTAGTTTCATAAGATTCCGTACTAGTGGCGGGAGCAATCGGAGTACTAATAAAATCATTATTATTAGTGTAGGAAAAGTCACACAACTTGGTATTTTCTTGAGACATCATGACAAAGCAAGCAATCTAGCACACAAGCAAACTAAAAGACGAACGGAAAGAAGGCGAATAAAAAGGCAATTTTTTTTGTTTTTTGAAAACATTTTAGAAGTGGGGGAGAGGAAAATGAGAGCCAAATGGCAAATAATGTAATGCAAGAGATGAGAGTTTCGGATAGGTACTTGGTAGGCTTGATGTAGAACCTCCGTGGCAACAGTGCCACAAAATCTTCCTGCTACTTCTGAGATTGCATTAATTTTTTTCCTTGAAGAGGAAAGGGTGATGCGGCAAAGTAGAGATAAGTATTTCCCTCAGTTAAGAACCAAAGTATCAATCCAGTAGAAGGTACAAGCAAGTCCCCAATGGATGCACCTGCACAAACTAACAAACACTTACACACAACGCGAAAAAGGGTTTGTCAATCCCTTCACGGTCACTAGCAAGAGTGAGATCTAATAGTGATAGATATAAAACATAAGTAAAACGCAAAATAAAGTAAATATAAATAAATTGCAGCAGGTATTTTTGGGTTTTTGGTTTTATAGATCTGAAAATATATGATAAGAAATAGACCCGAGGGCCATAGTTTTCACTAGAGGCTTCTTTCTTGAAAGAACACATATGATGGGTGAACAAATTACTGTTGAGCAATTGATAGAAAAGCGCAAAGTTATAACGATATCTAAGGCAATGATCATGAATATAGGCATCACATCTGTGACAAGTAGACCGACTCCTGCCTGCATCTACTACTATTACTCCACACATCGATCGCTATCCAGCATGCATCTAGTGTATTAAGTTAACAAGAACGGAGTAACGCCTTAAGCAAGATGACATGATGTAGAGGTATAAATCTAATCAATATGGTAAACCCCCCATCTTTTTATCCTTAATGGCAACAATACAAATACGTGCCTCGCTACCCCTACTGTCACTGGGTGAGGACACTGCAAGATTTAACCCATCACAAAGCACCTCTCACATTGCAAGAAAAACCAATCTGGTTGGCCAAACCAAATCGATAGATCAGAGAGAAATATAACGCTATCTTAATCATGCATAAAAGAGTTCAGAGAAGACTAAAAAAATATTCATAAATAATCTGATCAGAAATCCACAATTCATCGGATCTCAACAAACGCACCGCAAAAGGAGATTACATTGAATAGATCTCCAAGAACATCGAGGAGAACATTGTATTGAAGATCAAAGAGAGAGAAGAAGCCATCTAGATACTAGATATGGACCCGTAGGTCTGTGGTAAACTACTCACACATCATCGGAAGGGCGGCAAGGTTGGTGTAGAGGCCCTTCGTGATCAAATCCCCCTCAGGTAAAGTGCTATAAAAGGCCCCAAGATGGGATCTCATGAGAACAGAAGCTTGCGGCGGCGGAAAAGTATTTTTGGTGTGCCCTCTGTTGTAAGGGGAATATTTGGGTATTTGTAGAGCCAAGATTAGGGCTAGGAGATCTGCGAGGGGCCCACAAGCCTAGGGGGTGCCCCCCTAGGGCTTGTGGCCCCCTCGTGGGTCTTCTGGCCTCTTCCCGAAGCTCCGTGGTTGTCTTCTGGTCCAAGAAAAATCCTCAAAAGTTTCATTCCTTTTGGTATTGATTTTCTGTAAAAGACAAAAACAAGGAAAAACAGCAATTGGCACTGGGCACCAGGTTAATAGGTTAGTCCAAGAAAATGATATAAAATAGCATATTAATGCATATAAAACATCCAAGATGGATAATATAATAGCATGGAATAATAAAAAAATATAGATACGTTGGAGACGTATCAGACACAAGGGCACTCTTTCTTTGGGATGCCCGGGTCTCACAATGACATTAATGTGCTGCAGCGGTATCCATTGTTTGCAAGTTTATGTGCGGAACAAGCTTCTATGATAGCTATACCATCAATTGTCATGAGTACAACATGGGCTATTATCTTTTGTGATGGTTTCTGTCCTTCGAGGGCGACCTTTGTCAAGACCGTCCTTGAGCCAAGGGGTGAGAAAAGACCTCACTTTTTTCGAAGACAAGAAGGAGCTAGAAATGATGCCAAGTATGCATTTGGAGTGCTTCAAGCCCATTTTGCAGTTGTTCGAGGACCTGCATGAATATGGGATCCATATACATTGTGGAAGATGATGACAACTTGAGTGATCATGCACAACATGATTGTGGATGATGAGGGTGATGAAGTTTGCTACAATGTGGAATTTGAGCAAATGGGTGATTGCTACTTGTGAGCTGCTTTAGGATTTCCTTGAAGAGGAAAGGATGATGCAGTACAATAGTGATAAGTATTTCCCTCAGTTAAGAACCAAGGTTATCAATCTAGTAGGAGAACCACGCAACACATCATTAGCAGTACCTACACACAAAATAACAAATACTTGCACCCAACGCGAATAAGGGGTTGTCAATCACTCGACGGTTAATTGCAAGGATCAAATCTCTTAGTGATAGATAGATAGCACAAAAATACAAACTAAAATAAAGTAATAAAATTGCAGAAGGTATTTTTATATTTTAATATATGATAAAAGTAGACCTGGGGGCCATAGTTTCACTAGAGGCTTCTCTCTTGAAAATAGCATACGATGGGTAAACAAATTATTGTTGGGCTACTGATAGAAAAGAAAATAATCATGACGATATCCAAGGCAATGATCATGTATATAGGCATCACGTCCGAGACAAGTAGACCGACTCCAACCTGCATCTACTAATATTACTCCACACATCGACCGCTATCCAGCATGCATATAGAGTGTTAAGTTCATAAAGAATGGAGTAACGCCTTAAGTAAGATGACATGATGTAGACAAAGTAAACCCACGCATGAATAAACCCCATCTTTTTATCCTTAATGGCAACAATACAAATACGTGTCATGTCCCTTTTTGTCACTGGGATTGAGCATCGCAAGATCGAACTCATCACAAAGCACATCTCCCATTGCAAGAAAAATCAATCTAGTTGGCCAAACCAAATCAATAGATCGGAGATAAATACAAAGCTATAATAATCATGCATTAAAGAGTTCAGAGAAGACTCAAAAAAATATTCATGGATAATCTGATCATAAACTCACAATTCATCGGATCCCAACAAACACACCGCAAAATGTGATTACATCGAATAGAACTCCAAGAACATCGAGGAGAACATTGTATTGAAGATCAAAGAGAGAGAAGAAGCCATCTAGCTACTATCTATGGACCCGTAGGTCTGTGGTAAACTACTCACACAACATCGAAAGGACAACAAGGTTGATGTAGAGCCCCTCCGTGGCTGATTCCCCATTTGGCAGAGTACCAGAGAAGGCCTCCAGATGGGATCTCGCGAGAACAAAAACTTGCGGCGGTGGAAACAGTATTTCGGGTGGCTCTCTAATGTCAGGGGAATATTTGAGAATTTATAGAGATGGGATTAGGTCAAGAGGTTCCATGAGGGGCCCACAAGCCTAGGGGGCACCCCCTGGGGCGCGTCTCCCGAGCTTGTCGCTCCTTTGTGGCTCGTCAGGTCTTCTCCCGAACCTTCTAGGGTCTCTTCTGGTCCAGAAAAAATTAATCCAAAGTTTTTTTCCTGTTTGGACTCTGTTTGATATTGATTTCCCAAAAAGCCAAAAACAAGCAAAAAACAACAAATGGCACTGGGCACTAGGTTAATAGGTTAGTCCCAAAAAATGATATATAATTGCATATAAAACATCCAAGATTGATACTATAATAGCATGGAAAAATCAAAAATTATAGATACGTTGGAGACGTATCAAGCATCCGCAAGCTTAATTCATGCTCGTCCTCGAGTAGGTAAATGATAAAAATAGAATTTTTGATGAAATGCTACCTATCATGTTCATCATGTAATTTTTCTTTGTGGCATGAATATTAATATCCAAGTGATTCAAAGCAATAGTCTATAGTTTGACATAAAAACAATAATAATAAGGCATACCAACAAACAATCATTTCTTTCAAAATATTAATGCTAAAGAACATTATCCCTATAAAATCATATAGCCTTGTCATGTTCCATCTTCTTAACACAAAATATTTATCATGCACAACCCCGATGACAAGCCGAGCAATTGGTTCATACTTTTTAACGTGCTTCAGCTTTTTCAACTCTCACGCAATATATGAGCGCAAGCCATGGATATAGCACTATGGGTGGAATAGAGTATGATGTTGGAGCTTGTATGGACAAGACAAAAAAGTAGAAAGTCTCATATTGATGAGGCTAATCAACGTGCTATGGAGATGCCCATCAATTGATGTCAATCCAAGGAGTAGGGATAGCCATGCAACGGATGCACTAAGAGCTATAAGTGTATGAAAGCTCAAAAATAAAATTAAGTGGGTGTGCATCCAACTTGCTTGCTCATGAAGACCTCGGGAATTTGAGGAAGCCCATCATTGGAATATACAAGCCAAGTTCTATCATGAATAATTCCCACTAGTTATATGAAAGTGAAAGCATACGAGACTCTCTATATGAAAAACATGGTGCTACTTTGAAGCACAAGTGTGGAAAGGATAATAACATTGCCCCTTCTCTCTTTTTCTCTTATTTTTTTCTTTTTTTTGTTGTGCTCTTATGGCCTGCTTTTTGTGGGCTCTTTTTAGCCTCTCTTTTTTCCTCACTTGGGACAATGCTCTAATAATGAATATGATGATCATCACACTTCTATTTACTTACAACTCGAAAGAAAATTACAACTCGATACTAGAACAAAATATGATTCTATATGAATGCCTCCGATGGTGTACTGGGATGTGCAATGATCTAGCGTAACATGTATAAAAAATGATGAACGGTGGCTGAGCCACAAATACTATGTCAGCTATATGATCATGCAAAGCAATATGACAATGATGATGTGTCATAATAAAGCGGAACGGTCAAATTTGCATGGCAATATATCTCAGAATGGCTATGGAAATGCCATGATAGGTAGGTATGGTGGCTGTTTTGAGGAAGATATAAGGAGGCAAACAACGCAATGAAAACAGAATCTGTCAAAAACAGAACAGTCTGTAATAATTTGAACAATGACCATACTTATGTAACTCCAAAGATTCTGGAAAATTAGGACAACGTGGGTAATTTGTATATCAATAATGTGTAAAAACTTCAAAATTTCATCACGCTCTAGAATTTTTTAACAATTCTGCTGCTGGACGCAAAGTTTCTGTTTTTGCATAGAATCAAAGCAACTATCAATCAAATCATCCCAAAGGCTTTACTTGGTACAAACAATAATTAAAACACAAAAACACAACCATAATAGTAGCATAATTGTGTGCACATAAAAAAATCAGAAAAAGAAACAAGAAAATAAAGATAGCTATTGGGTTGCCTCCCAACAAGCGCTATTGTTTTACGCCCCTAGCTAGGCGTAATGCATAGTTTTAAGTGTTGTCATCTTTCTCTCCCAAGTCCTTTTTAATCAAATCCTCTAAAACTTTTTGAAAGTGCAACCAATCCCTGGGTGGTTTTGGTAATTCATAACAACATATAGCTCATTGAACTAATATCCATTCAGGATAAATATTTCAGGATGTTCAATGATTGGCATGGCATGGACTAGAGATGTGGACCCCTCAAAATGCTAAGGACAAAGATTGGTGTCGTGGGAACAGATCTAACAGTAGAGATAGGGGGTACGTAGGAGGAGGCAGTGCCTAGCTACGGCGAAGTTGTACACTCGGTTTTACGAGTTCAGGCCCCTCTCGGAGGAGGTAACAGCCCTACGTCTCGGTGCCGCGGAGGCTCTGTACATTGGAATGTTGAGTTACAAAGGGTGCGAACCCTTGTGCCAGAGGGGAGGGGTAGCTTATATAGAGTACACCGACCCCTCACAGCCCTCGATTACACAGGGGTTCAATGAGAGAGTAAAGTCACATACGTTACTGGTAACGCCTGTATTAAATGACCTTTAAGGCGACGGAGTGAATGCTTGACCGTTGCCATCCAGGAGTGGCTCTTAGCCTTTTGTCCTTCAAGTGGATCCTTGTCTACCGAGTGAATAACAACGGTCGAGTGGAATTGGGATGTCCGAGTGAACCTTCTGTCGAGTGGATTGCACTCTATGATGATTCCAGTCGGTATCTTCTTTCTGCCCTTGTAGGCCTGGGCCTCTTGTGTGGTGTCCTTGGGGAGGGCATATAGGTCAGGCCTAAGACCCTACCCTAGGTACATGTCATCGTCATTAGCCCCCGAATGGATCGAGGACCGAGTGAAGAAGGGTTGAAGTTGATTCCGACCCGATTCAATGTCCCGGAGACACTTTTTCAGGGGCCTGAAAGTATGCTGGTATTTTAACCCTTCATCAGTCGCCTTGATGGATTCTGGCTTCTTGAGCTTCCGAGTGAAATAAGTAACAAATCATTGAGCAGATTGGATTTGGATATCTTCGATGCGATCGACTGATTTGCTAGACCCGGATTTCACGGGATTCGAATTTTGGAGAAGCGTGCGGGTCGGGGCATGGCGCGGTAAGCGGGGTAAGTGGAGAGGGACTCCTCAATCCTCGTGCCACCTTTTTCACCACGTATCGAGCGGGCGCCGGTTGCGGGATGTGCTGAGATTGCGCGGGCCCATGAGTCAGTCACTCGGACGCGCGGGTATAAAAGGCGACGCAGCCGATGCGTGCAACAGTGCCCATCATTATCCCCTTTCTCCTTCGCCTCTCCCCCTCGCTTCTTCTAGCGCAGCACCGTCCTGCTCGAGCCCGTCGACCACTGCAGCAATGGCGAAGGAAAAGACGAGGGCTCTGGAGCGCGTGAAGAAGACAGCCAAGGGCAAGAAGCCGGCCAAGGGGTCGACCTCTCGGTCCGCTCTGCCGCCGGGTTGGATCCAAGGAGATTGGATCTGCTCGTCGGTCTTGGAGGACGATCTGGAGGGGCTCGTCGCTGATGGGCTGATAGCGGAGGGATCTTGGAGGCTGCCGAAAGGCGAGTCCTAGCCCGCGCCCCACGACGGCGAGCGGGTTCTCCTCATGACACATGTAGAAAGAGGTTTCTCACTGCCCCCACATCCATTCTTCCGCGGTTTCTTGAATTTCTTCGGTGCTCAGATCCATCATTTTCCTCCCAACACCATCTTGTACCTTGCCGCATTCATTTCGATGTGTGAGAACTTCCTGGGATGCCACCCACATTGGGGGTTATTCAAGCATATTTTTACTTGCCGATCTCAGTCGGTGAAGAAAGCCGATCCGACTGACGGGAGGACCCATGTGATCCAAATGTGTGGAGGTCTAGGGATCCAAATGAGGGGTAGGAGCTCTTTCCCTCCCATGACCTTTCCTGAATCTGTTAGGGGGTGGCAGTCGACCTGGTTTTATTGCAAGGATGTCCCGACCCCGGGTTAGTCGACTGGCCTTCCTCCTTTCTCTCTGGAGAGACTCTACTCTCCTTGTTCATTAACTGTAGAAGAAGAGGAGAAGGGCGAGGTGGCCATCTTGGTCGATGCGATCGTTGCACTGGTCCGGGGCGGAGTGACAGGCATGGACTTGTTGGAGGTGTTTCTCAGTCGACGCATCCAGCCCTTGCAAGCTCGGGACCACCCCATGTGGCTGTACTCAGGTACAGAAGACACCGCTCGGACCCACCCGGAGGAGGTCAAAGAGGAGACAGTGGCGCAGTGGCTTCGGAGCATCACTGGGAACAAGGACAACCCGCACGGGGCAAAACGGATCTTGCCATTCGACGCCGAGCATCCTCCAGGAGAGGTCTGACATTACTTGTCGAGTGTTTCATCTTTTATCTTTCAATATGCAGCCGCACTGGTATCCGACTGATCTCTGCAATCTGTGCCTTGCAGGTATTCACGAAGATGTACTCACCCGTGCCGAACGGAGAACAGCATCTCGGGGGTGTAGAAAGCGAGGGTGGGAGCGTCGATATTGAGTACGCCGACGACAGTGAAGATGACAGTGACGACTCTGATGACAGTGAAGAAGTCGAGTCCCCACCACGCACCGAGCATCGTTCCAAGCAAACACAAGATCTTGCGGCTGACCAAGGCAAGGCCACGGTGTCAAGTGCGAAAACCCAGAAGCGCACTCGGATGTCAACTCCCGAGCCGACGGAGAAAACCGCCAAGCAAGCGAAGGTCATTCCTCCTAAACCTCAAAAGGCTTTGCCCAGGATCAAAGTTGTTGTGCCTATCTCTTTGGCATAAGTGTTTCTTCTTTTTCTTCATTGCTGTTGCGGACCTTCATGCTTATTTGACTGAATGGAATCTTGGGCCTCCAGGGCCGCTACCTCTGGGACGTCTCATATGGAGATCGATGATGAGCAGGCTGACGCGGACACTACAGACACGGCTACTTCTCGAGCAGGTATGATCAGTTCTTACTTTGTCAATTGTCTTGGTGGTCGACTGGAATCTTACTGTCGAGTGACTTCAGTGCCAGCAGACGTTATTCAACTTCCAGACGACAACGAGGAGGAGCTTCCGAAGAGCGCAGGAGGAAGAGGCAGGACTTCGACCACCTCGCGGAGCCTAAGCAAGAGAGCACCTTCAAGCCGGACGTCTCCCCGCCGTCTGAACCTGTTCTTCAAGAGCTAGGTGACTCGTCTCAAGTTGGAGTTTCTTTTGCTGACCGTTTGTCGACTGCCCAGCCTCCAGTGTCGACTGCCCAAACCTCAGGTTCGACTGGGCAGCCATAAACACTGATCCCCCCAGCTGCGTCACCAACTCCTGCGTCGGTTGCATTCGCTCTGCATCATGTCCCAGAGGACCAAACAGGAGCTGCCAAGGAGGCTATGATCCAAGCTGGCTTGATGATGCAGCGGCTGAAGGAGGTGTACAAATCCAGCAAGGCTGCTTACGACGCCAGTTCTGCCCTTCAGACGAATGTCCGAGTAAGTAGGATTGTAAGTTGATTTCTGATTGGATTTTCTTCGTCTTGAATCTGTACACCCACTGGGTGTTTTCTTTTATTGTGTAGTTCTTCCAGTGGGGGCACGCTGAGTGCACCCACTGGGTGTAGTCCCCAAGACCCTTGTCTAATGTTTGATTCGGCGGGGGTCTTTAGAATATGCCTGTTTGTAGCTCTTCACTCGGGCCGGTCGGGCCGTACTGAGTGGGTAACTGATCCAGTGGGGGCACGATGAGTGCACCCACTGGGTGTAGTCCCGGAGACCGCTGTCGACTATGGGCAGTCGGCGGGGGTCTGAGAACAAGGTTTTTTTTTGTATCCAGTGGGGGCATGCTGAGTGCACCCACTGGATGTAGTCCCCGAGACCGTTGTTGGCTGCGGGCAGTCGGCGGGGGTCTGAGAATACTTTTGATAACAGCAGTCTGAACTTGCTCCTCTCCACTCGGAAGTAGAGAAAATACTTTTGAGTCTTTCTCTTCGTCGATTGAGTTGTCTTTTCGTTAATCTCAGAAATCTTGTGAACTTGGGACTCAATATGCTGCCCTGGAGAAGGAGAAGATCCAACTCCAACTGGATCTGGAACTTGCCAAGAAGAACCTGAAGGACGCTCAAGCCAAAGTGAAGACCATGGGAGGTAATACTTTGCCGACTGTATGCTTTGTCGTTTCTTCTTTCTTATCTTTTGAACCGAGTGATTCCACTCGAACAGATGTGCATAGTGAAAACCGTCAACTCCAAGCACGACTGAAGAATCTTATTTCTTTAGACACTATGAAGCAGGCGTTGGAGAGGAAGGATACTGAACTCACAGGAGCGCAGAAGGTGGCGCGAGAGAAGACTGAAGCAGCTGAGAGAAAGCTAGCTTAAGTCGGCAAACTTGAAGAGGAAAATGCGGCCCTGAAAACTGCCGTTGAGGAGGTGAAGAAGGAGGCCGCTCAGCTGAGGGAGGAGAAAGTTGTCTTGGCTGGCAAGGTGGACCAACTCACTCGGAAGAGGGACGAGCTAGAGGCTTACTTGGGGGGCCTTGAAAAAAGATGTACGTCATGCTCGAAGGTATCTTCCTTCGTCCGAGTGGATCTGTGAAACTTCCACAAAACATTGATGCTGACTCGTATTTTCCCTCCTTGTGCAGAATTCTGTCAGAATTTTGAGCAGGAGACCGACCGGATTGAACCAGGCCTGGACCCCACAAAGTCGCTCGTCAAGGATGAAGCTGCGCTGAATGTACTGCGACTTGAAGCTCGTCTCGACAACGTCTTGGGGTACATTGCTCGACTGAAGGTTGCGCTGACAAGGATAGATCAAGAGCTGTGGTCGGAGGATAAACTTCAGAATGACCTCAAGTCACTGATGGCTTGGCTCAATGAAGTTCCTAGTCGAGTGCAGGCGTGGAAGAAATCAGCTGCTCACTGTGAAGCCGACGTAGCTCTCTCACTCGTCAGAGTCCTTTGCAAGGATGCCAAAGAAGAAAAGCTGAAGGCTCTCCAAGTGGCGAACACGAAGAAGCTCCAGTTTGAATCCTTCATGGAGACCTTCATTGAAGCAGCCACTCCCATAGCTGATGGTATCGACCTGGACACCTTCGTCGAGCCAGCGAGTCCTCCTCCCGCCGAGTGAATAAAAACTTTAATGATTCGAGTTTATTTGCCTCAGAATGCCGAGTGATCCTGTAACCGTTAAACTCTTTCAGGCCTCGTACCCGAGTACTTTTGCTTGCGATCCTAAACTTGATGGATTGATCCAAATATTGCTTTCCTGTTTTTAGAATGCTTCGTGTGAATGTTTTTTTTAACTTAGGTCAGACTGGTCCGTGGCTAAGCCTCCGAGTGAGAAGGATGCTCTCACTCAGAGTAGTTTTTAACTTAGGCGAGGACAGGCTCACGGCTAAGCCCCCGAGTGGGAGGATTGCTCTCCGCTCGGAGTAGATTTTTAACTTAGGCGGAGACGAGCCCGCGGCTAAGCCCCCGAGTGGGAGGATTGCTCTACACTCGGAGTAGGTTTTTAACTTAGGCGAGGACGGGCTCGCGGCTAAGTCCCCGAGTGGGAGGATTGCTCTCCACTCGGAGTAGGTTTTTAACTTAGGCGAGGACAGGCTCGCGGCTAAGCCCCCGAGTGGGAGGATTGCTCTCTACTCGGAGTAGGTTTTTAACTTAGGCGAGGAAGGGCCCGCGGCTAACCCCCTGAGTGGAAGAATTGCTCTCCACTCGGAGTAGGTTTTTAACTTAGGCGAGGACGGGCTCACGGCTAAGCCCCCGAGTGGGAGGATTGCTCTCCACTCGGAGTAGGTTTTTAACTTAGGCGAGGACGGGCTCGCGGCTAAGCCCCCGAGTGGGAGGATTGCTCTCCACTCGGAGTAGGTTCTTAACTTAGGCAAGGACGGGCTCGCAGCTAAGCCCCCGACTGGGAGGATTGCTTTCCACCTGGAGTAGGTTTTTAACTTAGGCGAGGACGGGCTCGCGGCTAAGCCCCCGAGTGGGAGTATTGCTCTCCACTCGGAGTAGGTTTTTAACTTAGGCGAGGACGGGCTCGCGGCTAAGCCCTCGAGTGGGAGGATTGCTCTCCACTCGGAGTAGGTTTTTAACTTAGGCGAGGACGGGCTCGTGGCTAAGCCCCCGAGTGGGAGGATTGCTCTCCACTCGGAGTAGGTTTTCAACTTAGGCGAGGACGGGCTCGCGGCTAAGCCCCTGAGTGGGAGGATTGCTCTCCACTCGGAGTAGGTTTTTAACTTAGGCGAGGACGGGCTCGCGGTTAAGCCCCCGAGTGGGAGGATTGCTCTCCACTCGGAGTAGGTTTTTAACTTAGGCGAGGATGGGCTCGCGGCTAAGCCTCCGAGTGGAAGGATTGATCTCCACTCGGAGTAGGTTTTTAACTTAGGCAAGGATGGTCTCGCGGCTAAGCCTCCGAGTGGAAGGATTGCTCTCTACTCGGAGTAGGTTTTTAACTTAGGCGAGGATGTGCTCGCGGCTAAGCCCCCGAGTGGGAGGATTGCTCTCCACTCGTAGTAGGTTTTTAACTTAGGCGAGGATGAGCTCGCGGCTAAGCCCCCGAGTGGGAGGATTGCTCTCCACTCAGAGTAGGTTTTTAACTTAGGCGAGGACAGGCTCGCGGCTAAGCCCCCGAGTGGGAGGATTGCTCCCCACTCGGAGTAGGTTTTTAACTTAGGCGAGGACGGGCTCGTGGCTAAGCCCCCGAGTGGGAGGATTGCTCTCCACTGGGAGTAGGTTTTTTAATGTAGGCGAAAACAGGTTCCGCAGCTAAGTCACCCACTGGGGGATTTGAACACATGTTTATGCGGGAACAATCATTACCACTCGGAGTAGGTTTTCAACTTAGGCGAGGACTGGCTCATGGCTAAGCCCCCGAGTGGGAGGATTGCTCTCCACTCGGAGTAGGTTTTTAACTTAGGCGAGGATGGGCTCGCGGCTAAGCCCCCGAGTGGGAGGATTTCTCTCCACTCGGAGTAGGTTTTTAACTTAGGCGAGGATGGGCTCGCGGCTAAGCCTCCGAGTGGAAGGATTGCTCTCCACTCAGAGTAGGTTTTTAACTTAGGCGAGGACGGGCTCGCAGCTAAGCCCCCGAGTGGGAGGATTGCTCTCCACTCGGAGTAGGTTTTTAACTTAGGTGAGGACGGGCTCGCGGCTAAGCCCCCGAGTGGGAGGATTGCTCTCCACTCAGAGTAGGTTTTTAACTTAGGCGAGGACAGGCTCGCGGCTAAGCCCCAGAGTGGGAGGATTGCTTCCCACTCGGAGTAGGTTTTTAACTTAGGCGAGGACGGGCTCGCGGCTAAGCCCCCGAGTGGGAGGATTGCTCTCCACTTGGAGTAGGTTTTTTAACTTAGGCGAAAA
The DNA here is from genome assembly GCA_011799875.1 of Thinopyrum elongatum. Taxonomy (NCBI): domain Eukaryota; kingdom Viridiplantae; phylum Streptophyta; class Magnoliopsida; order Poales; family Poaceae; genus Thinopyrum; species Thinopyrum elongatum. The sequence continues at coordinate 414,020,902 of CM022300.1, forward strand.
TAGGTTCCGCAGCTAAGTTACCCACTGGGGGATTTGAACACATGTTTATGCGGGAACAATCATTAAGAGACTGCTGTCGGCGTTCTCGGAACGGGGGTACCCAGACTTGCCTACCTGCGGCCCACGGCGTGGCTCCATCGGCGGCCTGGTACGGCCCGATTTCGGCGTCAACAACTCAAGACCCTCGTGAGGCGGACGACACCAAGACCTCCAAGAGGAGCGGCCTCCTCAGGCTGGCTCCTGAGGAGCGGAGATTTCTATGCAAGCCTCACCTCGTGAGGTTCGGGTGACGTGAGCCATGATGACCAAGGCCAGGCGGGCGCCAGCGGGCACAGGACAGCAGTTTCCTCTTTGGTGCTAAGGAGGCAAGCGCAGGCGCAGAGTCCCGAGGAATCAGCGAAAGGTTTCCATTCCCATGCAACAAGACCAAGACTGCTAGGACGGCAGGACGGAGGTCATTGCCGAGCCCACCACGGCGTCACGACCAGAGGCTTTCACAGGCGAAGACTACTTTTGTCAGGATAAGATGTACTAGTTGTCTCCCTTTGAATTTTGCCGTTGTGGGATCCCTTCCCGCCTTCATTTGGGAAGAGGACCAAGGCCACTATAAATAGGGCCTAGCCACCACCATAGAAGGGAATGGAGAGAGATCCATTCCACCCTCACCCTCACCAGCTCACGCGAGCACAAGAACACACCTCCTGAGGTTGTTCTCCCACTGTACTAGTTCATCCTCAGCCCCTCGAGGCCAATCCACCACAAAGCAGGAGTAGGGTTTTACACCGCAAGGTGGCCCAAACCTGGGTAAACTGCCGTGTCCTCTTTCCTTTAAGTTCTTCGAGCTAGGCTGTGGGATAGGCGAGTAGGCAGACTGGGGAGGTTGAGTTCTTCGCACGCACCCCAGAGTTCGAGTCTATCCAGGGTCTGAGGAGCCCGAAATCCGACATTTGGCACGCCAGGTAGGGGTGCGTCGGAGCCTCTCTTCTTCCGGTCGATTCGCCACCGCTCCACCGCTCCCATGGCTGACGCTCGTCGAGCTCGTGCAGAGCGCCAGGCTGCCCTCGCTGCCCGCGTCGCTCAGATAGCACCGGCGGGCGACGGCTGCCCTCGCCGTCCCCCATCGCCGGTGGCGAACGCCGCCACTGGCCCCGCGGGCCATGAGCAGCAGGCTTCATCGCTGCATCCTTCTGTGCGGCGAGACGGGCGCACCGCCACTCCATCGCTGACCCCGGCTGCTTCATCTTCCCATGCCCGTCGTGGTCCGGCGAACGCGCAGGCTACGCTGCTCATGGCACGCTTGCTTCTGCGCTACCGCCCGGTCGACGACCTCTACGAGGACTGGCTGAACCGCATCGCCGAGCTCGTCAGTGCCGCCGGAGAGTCTGCTGCACCATCTCGCTCACTGCCTCACCCGTCGCTTGCCGCGGGTGACGTAGCTCATGGAGCACCTCCTCCACCTCCCAGGCAGGACGCCATCATCGAGCTGAGGCGGGAGGATCCTCAGCGTGATCTGCGGCACAGGGCGCCCGCGCGCGACAAAGCAAGCTGCCAGGTGGTGCAGCGGCCGCAAGAAGATGCGCGTGCACTCCCAGCACCACCACGCCAAGGCCGCGCGCCGCCCACGGTGGTGGCACGCGAGCGCCAAGACCAGGCTCCACCTCTATGGCGGGCTCCCGTGACCACAGCGGGATGCCACGCATTCACTCCGGAGCTGCGCAGCGTCGTCTAGCCAGGGAAGTTCAAGCCCGACCTGCCTCCATGCTACGACGGCACCCCCGACCCTGCTGAGTTCCTGCAGCTCTACGAGCTGAGCATCGAGGCGGCCAACAACGACGAGAAGGTTATGGCGAACTGGTTTCCCATGGCCCTCGAGGACGGCACGTGCTCGTGGCTCCTGAACCTCCCCGCGGGATCGATCTCCTCCTGGGATGATATGCGAGAGCGTTTCGTCGCCAACTTCCAGGGCACTCGCGACCGCCCACCGGCCGCGGGTGACCTGTGGCGCATCAAGCAGCAGCCGGGAGAGACCCTTCAGAAGTACATCCAGTGCTTCAACAGTGTTTGCCTCAAGATTCCCAAGGTGTCGGATGAAGCCATCATCTCGGCATTCACTGATGGCATCCGCGATGTCAAGATGAAGGAGGAGCTCGCCATACACGAGGACTTGTGCATGACTCTGGAGATGTTCAACATGGCAACCAAGTGTGCGATAGCTGAGGAAGGTCGCCTCTCCCTCCTAGAGCTATCGGAGGCTGACCCAGAAGACAAGAAGGCCAAGGCCAAGGACGTGAAGCGCAAGGGGCCAGCTGTGCTTGCAGCCGAACCTGAGATGAAGCGCTGCTGCGACCACCCGGAGTCATCCAAGGGCAGCCGCCCGTTCTGCGTCTTCCACAACATGCACAGCCACAACACCAACGACTGCCAAGAGCTCAGGGCCATCCGCGACGGGCGCCTCGGTTGTCGCCCCGAGCACAACGATCGAGGCTACGGCCGCGGAGGAGGCCGAGGTGGAGGACGCTGGGACGGCCGCGACCCCCGCCAGGAATGGCGCGATCGGCCTCGTGAGGACCGCTGGCAGGGCCAGCCTCGCGAGGGTCCCTGGAGGGACTAGCCTCGCGAGGATCACCCTCAGGACAACGCTGGCCTTCCTCCGCTGCCGCCACCGCCAAGAAGGAATGATGACCACCACCAGGACGAGGGGGCTAGGGGCTTCCAAGAGCCTCGAGCCATCGCTTGCATCCTAGGCGGCGCTCAGGCCCCTGCCTCCCATCGCATCTTCAAGCAGTTCGTGCGTGAGGTGAACGCGGCCCTCCCCAAGCTCGAGGCGACGCGTCCGCTCAGGTGGTCCAAGTACGCCATCACCTTCGACTCTTCTAACCAGCTCAAGTGCGCGGCCACAGCCGGTGCCCTCCCGATGCTCTGCTCGCCCATCATCAGCAACGTGCTCGTCACCAAGACACTCATGGACGGCGGTGCGGGGCTCAATGTCCTCTCCGTCGAGACGTTCGACCAACTCCAGGTGCCCTACAACCAGCTGCAGCCTACCAAGCCCTTCTCAGGAGTGACCGATGGCTCCAGCACCCCGATAGGGCAGGTCCGCCTCCCTGTCACCTTCGGCAGGTGCGACAACTACCGCACCGAGCTCATCGACTTCGAGGTCGCCCACATTCGCCTCCCGTACAACTCCATCCTCGGGTACCCGGCCCTGGCCAAGTTCATGGCGGTGACTCACCACGGCTACATTGTCCTCAAAATGCCAGGAAGCTGCGGCATCATCACGGTCGCCTGTGAGGAGAAGGATGCGGTGTGCTCCCTCGAGCGCGCTTACCAGGCTGCGGTAGTCGAGAACTCGGATGACGAGGGTGCTGCCTACCCTCCTGAGGCTATCCCCAAGAAGAAGAAGCAGCTGCTCCGCCAAGGATCTCAGGAGGATGGGGCAGCTGGTGGCCGTGCCTCGGGACCTGCGCCCACCGATGGGGCGCCTTCCCCTCTCGCATAGGAAGGCGCGCCCGGCGCCCCTCTCAGGCTGGGCTCAGGGGCTCTCCTATGGAGGGCCTCAGACCTGGCCAACGTCACGAGGGAGGCGCTCGGGCACCATGTGGAGGCGTGCTTCAACACGCGCTTTCGTAGAGAGAGCGCAGGGCGCGAGGTGCCAGACGCTCAGGAGTTCATCACCAAGGCAATCAAGGAGCTTCAGGAAGCAAGGGCTATGCGAGGCGACCATCGCCCACCACCCGGCGCAGCTCCCTGCCCCGGCGAGGACAGTGAGCTGCGCGCCTGTGTCAACATCCAAGGGCTCAACAGGGCCGCGTCTCAGGAGCTCTTCTGGCCATCCCGCGTTGGCCGGTGCGAGGTCCCACCTCACAACTATGTTCGCATGCCTTTCGGTTTGCTGAACGCGGCTACCATGCACCAGCGCCACATGCGGGGCGTCCTGGCAGCTCATGAGGCCAGACACCAGGCGATCTTGTCGGAGGCGGCGATAGACCCTCCTGAGCCCCCTGGTCCTCCAGAGCCTCGTGAGGTTCAGGACCTGGGTGGCTCATGAGGAGCGACTCTTGCAGCACGCGTCTCCAACTACTCCAATAACTCTTCAGCGATGGCGCCAGGTGACGTTTTTTGGTTTGTTCAGTTGGGGGCGCCCCTCGGGCTGCATCATCCCTAAGCCGTGTGGGTCCGTCCCTGCGGCATGTATCGTTCATTGCATCTATCATAACTGGCTTTACCTTCTTCCATGAGTTGCTTTATGATTATCACCTATCTGTCCGGTGCTTCGTCGCCATGAACGTCGTGCGCCCTTGCAAACCCACCCACGACCGCCTCATGATTAAGGACTGGCACGGCGTCTGTGCTCAGGTCCGTCCCTACAATGTCGCTAAACCCAAGTGGCTGAGCTCTGGCTCGTGGGCCAGCTCCCGTGCACGTCACCTCCCATGGTCCTTGGTGCCTTGTTCTCGCATGAGCTAATCGGGGGCAGATAAGTTAGGGCGTGTGACCCGGTGCCTCGCCGCCGCGGGAGCCGCGCGCCGGTTGTCTTTCTTCAGGACTTTCACATGAGAAGACTGGGCACGGCGTCTGTGCTCGGGTCCGTCCCTGCAGCGTCGACAAACCCCATGGCTGAGCTCTGTCTGGCAGGCCGGCCCCGTTCACGTCACCTCCTGGGGTCGTTGGTGTTTGGCCTTATCATGTGATAACCTCAGGAGATTCACTTGGTGCAGGTTACCTAACCATCTCGCAGGACCATCTCAAGTGTTCCGAATCAAATTTAGGCGCAACCCGCCTTAAGGTAGGGCCTCGTGAGTCCCGCGCTGGCTCATGAGTGCCCATACACACCTCCTCTAGCCCTGCCGTGCAAGCCACATGTCAGGGCGGAGCTGTACACGCCCCGGGGTCTCCCCTCAGAGGGAGCTCCCACCCACGTACCTGTGGAAGCACCATGCTCCGCGCTGACAGACGACACGGTCGAGGAGCGGCTACGCCCGTGCAAGAGCGGAAGCGCCATGCTCCGCGCTGCTGATAAACAGCTAAGGGTAGCCTCACGGCTGCAGTAACCTCAGGTGAGCCACCAGGCTCGGTGTTTAGCCTCACCGCGCTGCTTTCCTCTCGGGAGAGTCGCGCGAGGGGGCTGGGCACGGGGGCTACGCTCAGGTCACGCCTGGCGTATGCCACCTCACCAGGTCCCTCGGACCTGGTCTTCGCGCGCCCCTCCCGAGCGAGAGCTCGATGAGGAAAGGTATGGAGGTCTGTTCGCACGTCAAGGGGGACTCCTGAGCATCGTGACTCAGGAGCCTAACTGGCCACGTAGCCCCTCACCCCTTGGTCTCGTCATGGTGATCCGGATGCCCCAACGGCGGCTGAGGTATGCGCGGGGCCGGGCCCTACCAACGCAGAACGCTAAGGCCTACACCCGCGTCTCCTTCCCGAGGGCTGTTCGTACGTCAAGGGGGACTCCTGAGCATCGCGACTCAGGAGCCTAACTGGTCACATAGCCCCTCACCCCTTGGTCTCATCCTGGTGATCCGGACGACCCAACAGCGGCTGAGGTATGCACGGGACCAGGCCCTGCCGACGCAGAACACTAAAGCAAACGGAAAGGAAATCGCAGAACCCTAGCAGATTATTATGAAACATACTGTCTCTTAAAACTCCAAGCATAAGTTCTTATGCCTCCACGAGGCACGATACATGTTGCAGGACTAAAACAGGGGGAAGTGCCACCCTCGAGCTTCTTCCTCAACCTTGGGCGTCGCCGCCGCCCGTCTGGGGAGACCCGCCATCAACGATGTCGCCGTCGTCCTTGCCATCAGCCGTAGTCACGGGGTCGACGGCGAGAAACTTCCGGAGCAGGGTCTCCACCTGATCCTTCACGGCCTTGGCAGCGGTGTCGTGGAGCTCAGGGTCCATGGGTTCGAGCAAGGCGCCAAGGTCGAAGTTGGGGTCCCGAAGATAGAGGTGGCTGAAGACGCGCGTCGCGGCTGAGGTAGAAAGTGCGCGGGCCTCTCCCTCCACCATGGGGACCACTCCAACGATGATGCCCTCGAGCACTACGACGAGCTTGGGGAGCAGTCCGGCGGGGCCTTCCTCTGGAGTCGCCAGCGGCTTCTTGTACCCGCTCCCGTAGAGATCCTGCAGTGCCTTGCGGGACCTCAGCTCAAGAGAGTCGAAGGCGCTGCACCCCACGGCGGCCGCCTTCTCCACCGCGACAAGGAGCTTCTCCCTGGCCTCCAGCCGAGCTTTCTCCTCGGAGACGAGCTTGGTGTGGGATGCCTGGGCTGCCTCCACCTCCTCCTTCAGCTTCTCCAGGCAGCCGTGCTCTGTGGCCTGTTCCTGGCCAGCGTGCTCCAGTTCGGCTCCGCGGTCAGTGAGCATGGCCTCCTGGGTCTTCAGCTTCTCTTCCTGCTCCTCGAGCTGGCGGGCACGAGTGGCCTACTCATCACGGAGGGCTTTTAGCTCGGCCTCCGCCGCGCGGCAGCATTCCTCGGTGGCCGCCGCATCTTTCAACGCCACGTCACGAGTGGCCACGGCCACACCGGCCACCTTCTTGCCCTCCTCGGTGGCAGCCTCGGCCTGGCTCCAGGCCGCTTTGACAGTTGAGTTGGCCTGAAGCCACCCCGAGGCCAGACCCAGATGCCCCGCTGCCATGCGCCAGTCGGTGCCCTGAAGGTCAGCTCAGAGCTGGTCCAGCGCCACGAAGGCATCCTCCAAGGTGCTGGGCATGGCGGAGGAGTCGCGGCCTGCTGGCACGGCGGCCTGGGAAGTGGGCAGCACCGGCGCTTGGGCCGGCAGAGCAGCAGCAAAGATGACAGGGGGCTCCGGAGCCCTCGGATCCCCAGCGGGAGCGATGGACACGGGCGCCTCCGGAGCCAGCCCAGCCGCGAAGGCGGACTTCTCCTGAGGCTGGGCCCCCAAGCCTCGGGAGGCCAACCCCGTCACAGAAGGACGTGAGGTGGTCTCTCCCTCTCGTGCTGGGGTCGTCGCAGCCACGGCAGGCCGCTTGGCCTCCGCGGCTCCGACGTCCTCCTTCTTCCTCTTCGCCGCCAATGTCAGCCTGGCCATCAAGATGAAGATGTTGAGTACCGCGCCAAGAGCAAAGAACAAGGGCAAGGTGATACACTTACTGGTCCTTGGCGACGTAGTCCCTCTTCCTACCCAGGAGCGTGATGCCCCCAAGCCTCCTGGGCGCGGGCGTCGCCACGTTCTCGGGGGTGGACGAGCGCGCGGCGGCCGGATTTGCGGCAGCGGCGGCCAGCGGCAGGGTGGAGACATCGCCCCGAGGAAGTGACGCGGCCCCGCTCTTCTTCGGAGTCCCCGGCTTTGGCTTCCTCAGGGGGGTGCCCCCGAACCTCGTGGTAACCCCGGTGGAGCGCAGCGACTCCCTGACTGGGTGCTCGCCGGTGTCGTTGTCATCGGAAAGGACACGGAGGAGATCGCTTTGCCGTGGGGGAGAGGTCTCCCCCTCCCCCTCCAAGGTCGCCTCCGAGTCTCCCTCCTCCTCTTTCTCCCCAGAGTGCTCGCCGGAGGACACCGGCACCGGGGAGCTAGGGGGCTGGGAAGGCTGCAGCGGCACGAGCCCCCGCTTGTCAAAGACAGGCATGGCGGCGGCCACCTTCTCCCCATTGTCGCGGCGGTACAGTGGGAGATGGGCTTCTGGGGGGCCACCCTGGTCCTTCCCGAGCAAGGTGCGCACGGCCTTGCTCAGCTCCTCGTTAGACAGGTCGTCCGGGCGCAACCGGAGGTCGTCTTCCGCACCCTTGAAGCTCCACAGGGGGCGCGAGTGCACCTGGAGCAGAGCCAGGCGCTGCGTCAGGAATTCCTTGATGATCATGGCCCCTGTCAGCTTCTCCGCCTCCAGGTCAGCCGTGATCTTCTCCAGCAATCGCTCCGCCCCGGGGTCGGTGAGCTTCTCATGAGCCCACCGGTCCAGCTTTGCCGGGAAGGCAGTCGGCAGCTCCAGCAGAGCGTGGGAGCGCTTGGCGTCCATGAAGATCCACTTGTGCCGGAAGTCCTCCACCTTCTTCCCGGTCCTCGAGATCGCGTTGCTGCCGTGAGCCGTGATGAAACTAGAGCACCCGGAGCACTGGCCGCTACTTACCCGGAGGTAGAAGAAGTGGCGGAACAGCGCAACGGAGGGCATCACCCCCATGAACGCCTCACAGTAGAAGGTGAAGATCAACAGGAGGAGGATGGAGTTGGGATGAAGATGGAGGGTGTGGAGCCCATAATGGCTGAGAATGGCGAAGAAGAAATCAGAGAAGGGGGGGACGAGCCCCGCGAAGACGCTGTGCAGAAAGAAGGGGTAAAAGGTTTCAGCCAAGGTTTCCGGCTTGGCGGAGCTGACCCGGAGCACCGTCTCCCCTCCCTCATTGCCGCTGCATGCCGTCAGCGGGAGCACGGTTGCAAGATGCTTCTCCTCAGCAATGGTGGACGCGCTCAGGGCTGGCTCGAACTAGGAAGCCGAGCGCGCGGCCGGGGCCGACGACTTCACCTTGTCGGTGGCCATCGGTAGAGGGCTCGAGGAAAGGATTCAGCAGATCTGGAGGCGCGCGGAGCAAAGGAAGAAGGGGATCTGGAGCAAGATGAAGGAAAGGCAATGAAGGCTCAGCGGTAGGCGCCAGCCTTTTTGTCAGCCCGGGACGGTTGCCGAGGCCATGTGGGGAAGCGGAGACGCCCATGTCCCATCAAGCACCACGCGTCGACCGAGGCCGCAGGCGGTTAGGGCCCGCGGCGCTTCGCCCTTGCCCTTTGGCTTCGCCTCGAAGCCAAGTTCGAGTGCGCCTTGGGCCCGGGGGCTACTGTTGGCGTTCTGGGAACGGGGGTACCCAGACTTGCCTGCCTGCGGCCCACGGCGCGGCTCCATCGGCGGCCTGGTACGGCCCGCTTTCAGCATCAACAACTCAAGACCCTTGCGAGGGGCCAAGCCTCGCGAGGCGGACGACACCAAGACCTCTAGGAGGAGCGGCCTCCTCAGGCTGGCTCCTGAGGAGCAGAGATTTCTATGCAAGCCTCACCTCGTGAGGTTCGGGTGACGTGAGCCATGATGACCAAGGCCAGGCGGGCGCCAGCGGGCACAGGACAGCAGTTTCCTCTTTGGTGCTAAGGAGGCAAGCGCAGGCGCAGAGTCCCGAGGAATCAGCGAAAGGTTTCCATTCCCATGCAACAAGACCAAGACTGCTAGGACGGCAGGACGGAGGTCATTGCCGAGCCCACCACGGCGTCACGACCAGAGGCTTTCACAGGCGAAGACTACTTTTGTCAGGATAAGATGTACTAGTTGTCTCCCTTTGAATTTTGCCGTTGTGGGATCCCTTCCCGCCTTCATTTGGGAAGAGGACCAAGGCCACTATAAATAGGGCCTAGCCACCACCATAGAAGGGAATGGAGAGAGATCCATTCCACCCTCACCCTCACCAGCTCACGCGAGCACAAGAACACACCTCCTGAGGTTGTTCTCCCACTGTACTAGTTCATCCTCAGCCCCTCGAGGCCAATCCACCACAAAGCAGGAGTAGGGTTTTACACCGCAAGGTGGCCCAAACCTGGGTAAACTACCGTGTCCTCTTTCCTTTAAGTTTTTTGAGCTAGGCTGTGGGATAGGCGAGTAGGCAGACTGGGGAGGTTGAGTTCTTCGCACGCACCCCAGAGTTCGAATCTATCCAGGGTCTGCGGAGCCCAAAATCCGACAACTGCAGGAATCATGTCTTGATAAACGATCTAACAAGTACTCTTATTACATCCTGATAATCTGACTGTCAAGTATAAAAACTACAGAGAAGATCTGCGTTCTAGGAGCGCGGCTCGTCTTTCTTTTGAGCTAGGTTGTAAAGGTGATAAGCTCCCTTGTGAAGCACCTTGGTGACGACGAAAGGGCCTTCCCACGCAGGTGCGAGCTTATGCGGTCGCTGCTGATCCACTCGGAGCACTAGGTCTCCTTCTTGAAATGCTCGACCCTTGACGTTCCTTGCATGGAATCGACGGAGATCTTGCTGATAAATAGTCGACCGAATCAAAGCCATCTCATGTTCTTCTTCCAGAAGGTCTACTGCATCCTGGCGTGCTTGCTCTGCCTCGGCTTCTGAATAAAGTTCCATTCGGGGTGCATTGTGAAATAGATCACTAGGTAACACGGCTTCAGCCCCATACACCATGAAGAAAGGGGTTCGGTTAGTGGATCGGTTGGGAGTTGTCCTCAATCCCCATAGAACAGATGGTAGTTCAGTCACCCAAGCCCCAACTGCGTGTTTAAGGTCGCACATTAGTCGAGGTTTCAAACCTTGGAGGATCATACCATTTGCTCTTTTAGCTTGGCCATTCGACTGCGGGTGCGCAACGGATGCGTAATCCACCCGAGTGCCCTGGGAAGCGCAGAACGCTCTGAACTCTTCCGAATTGAAGTTTGAGCCATTGTCTATGATAATGCTGTGCGGAACCCCATATTAGAATATCAGCTTTTTATGAAACTGATGGTTGTGCTTGAGTCTAAGTTTTGATAGGCTTGGCCTCAATCCACTTGGTGAACTTGTCGACTGCAACAAGCAGATGAGTGAAACCACTTCTGCCGGTCCTGAGCGGCCCAATCATGTCCAATCTCCACACAGCAAATGGCCAGACGAGTGGAATGGTTTTCAAGGCATATGCGGGCTTGTGGGATATGTTTGCGTAGAACTGGCACCCTTCACACTTCTGAACAATTTCTTGTGCAGCTTCATTGGCCCGCGGCCAGTAGAACCCTGCTCGGTATGCTTTGGCCACGATGGTCCGAGAGGATGCATGGTGACCACAGGTCCTCGAGTGGATCTCATCCAAAATCAGTCGACCCTCTTCTGGAGAAATACATCATTGAGCCACGCCAGTAATACTCTCTTTGTAGAGCTACCCGTTAATCACTGTGAAAGCCTTGGATCTGCGGACAATCTGACGTGCTTCAACTTCATCTTCTGGAAGCTCCTGCCTAAGCAGATATGCAATGTATGGTACTGTCCAGTTGGGGGTGATCACCAGAATCTCCATAACCAGATCAATAACTGCTGGTACCTCGATTTCAGTCGGATTAGTAGGACTTATTGCTTGGGGAGGTTCTTCAGTAAAAGGATCCTCTTGCACTAGTGGGGAATGGAGATGTTCAAGAAACACATTACTGGGGATAGGTTTCCGAGTGGAACCTATTTTTGCCAGATCGTCAGCTGCTTGATTCTTGATTCGGGGAATGTGGTGAAGCTCCAAACCCTCGAACTTTTTCTCCAACTTCATCACTGCGTTGCAGTATCCAGGCATGGCAGGGTTCATGACATCCCACTCCTTCATCACTTGATTGACCACCAAATCCGAGTCACCATAGACCATCAGGCGACGGACGCCAAGTGAGATGGCCATACGCAACCCATAGAGGAGTGCTTCATACTCAGCTCCGTTATTGGAGGAATCGAAGTGAATCTGGAGGACATAACTGAGTTTATCGCCTCTCGGGGACACCAGGACCACTCCGGCACCCGAGCCATTCAACATCTTGGACCCATCAAAGAACTTAGTCCAGTGTTTCGAGTGAACTTGAGTTGGTTGTTGCTGTTCGATCCACTCGGCCAAGAAATCTGCGGGCGCTTGAGATTTGATCGCCTTCTTCGCTTCAAACTTGATATCCAGAGGGAGAAGTTCAATTGCCCACTTAGCCACTCGACCAGTTGCATCTCGATTGTTCATGATTTCAGACAATGGAGCATCGCTGATAACTGAAACCGAGTGGTCTTGGAAATAATGTGCAACTTTCTTCGCAGTCAAATAAATTCCATAATGGCCCCGGTGCGACCGAATTTCAGTGTGAGCTCTATGTACCGTACGCCTTCCTAGAAAGCGCAGACTGCTTGGTGCTCTGAAACATTCTCCACCAGATGGTGAAGTGTAGTCCACCGCTGGATGTAATCCCTCAAAGTTTCATTCGGCTTTTGGACACAATGCTGCAACTCAGACAGCCCAGCGGGACGCTTGCAAGTGCCTTCAAATGTCTTGATAAACACTCGGGCCAAGTCTTCCCAACAATAAATGCTAGCAGGGGCCAACTGATTCAACCAGGCCCTAGCTGAGCCTTCAAGCATCAAGGGCAGGTGCTTCATGGCTACTTCATCGTTGCCTCCACCAATCTGCACTGCCACTCGGTAATCCTCCAACCATGTGTCTGGCTTTAACTCGCCAGTAAACTTGCTTACTCCTGCAGCCAATCTGAAGTTGGGAGGAATCTCAGCAGCTCGAATGGCTCTGCTGAAACACTCGGGCCCAGAGACGAACGCTCTGCTCCCACTCGGATAATCTCTGTCCAAACCTTCTCTGTTAGCTCTGCCTCTGTCAACCAGGCCCTGCACAAGGACTGACCTTGCATCAAACCCGGGCTCTCGGGGGTCGACTGGGATCCTCCGCTCGTCGCCGTACGGGCGCCTATCATCATACCGTCGGGGCGCGTATGAACCACCCCTTGGAGGGGGCGTAGGCACTCGACGGCGGTCATCACGGTGGTATCAAGGGTCAAACTGCCCGTGACCTCGACCCAGGTACTGGTCCTGGCGATAACCACGATCTTCATGCCACAGAGGTGATCTTGGGCTGTGTGCCGACCGAACTATGTCTGCCATGACAAACCTGCTGTGAATCCTATTGCGCGACTGGGAAACAGCCGAGTTCTGTTCTCCAGCCGCCTTGAGCAGTGCCCGAATTTGCTGTAAACCTCTTCTAGCCTCAGAACGGGACAGCTGGATTGAATCTGCAATACGCGCAGCTGCTGCAACATTTTGGATCGGAGTTCGGTATATCTAACACACATCCTGAGGTCCAGTCGAAAACAATTGCCGCTGCCGTCGACTGGAACTTGGAATATGTCTGCGGGCGCGGTCGTCGAGTGCTTGCTGAAGATTCTCCAGGCGCGCACGCTCAGCCAGAGTGGCTACACGCGCAGCTCCAAGGCCTGAGCTTCGGGGGTCTCCCCAACGATGGGGGTCTGGAGGGCTTGATCATTTCTGCGCTGCAACTCTTCCCTCTGTTCCGCAGTGAGGGCTTGAGGATAGTACTCGTCGTTGTCGTGCGACGGACCGCTGCTACCGCCCGTGCCACAGGGAAATCCTGGCAGGCTGCACTAAGGACCAACCATGACGACTTCCGCCGTGGGATCATTGCTTTCACACTCGGAGAGAATATCCGAGTGGCCAGTCGACAGGTCGAACAAGCCATAAAGGGACTCATCAGGCTCGATTGCTGCGATTTGAGGCGTGGCCGACTGACGAGCCACCACGTGCTTCACCCAATGCTGGAGCCACGAGCGACCGGATCGCTTGCGGCGACGGGCAGCGGGAAGCGAAGACGTCGCGAGAGCCGACCGATACTGAGTCGACGGCTGCCGCAGGAGGACGCCGCAGGCACTCGCACGAAAGTGCGCTGCCCCGCGGATGGGGAGTGCCTCAATGTCGAGGGGGGCCTCTTGGAGCCAGGCCGAATCGTCGGTGATGAAGGTGAGCGCGCCAAGACGGATCTCACGACCCAAAGACAATCTACCATCGGAAACCATGTTGCCAAAGATCGAAGATTGCAACCTCACCGGAAGTCGCTTAGACGCCAGCCCCACGGTGGGCGCCAACTGTCATGGGAACAGATCTGACAGTAGAGATAGGGGGTACGTAGGAGGAGGCAGTGCCTAGATACGGCGAAGTTGTACACTCGGTTTTACGAGTTCAGGCCCCTCTCGGAGGAGGTAACAACCCTACGTCTTGGTACCATAGAGGCTCTGTAGATTGGAGTGTTGAGTTACAGAGGGTGCGAACCCTTGTGCCAGAGGGGAGGGGTAGCTTATATAGAGTACGCCGACCCCTCGCAGCCCTCGGTTACACAGGGGTTCAATGAGAAAGTAAAGTCACGTACGTTACTGGTAACGCCCGTATTAAATGACCTTTAAGGCGACGGAGTGAATGCCTGACCGTTGCCATCCAGGAGTGGCTCTTAGCCTTCTGTCCTTCGAGTGGATCCTTGTCTACCGAGTGAATAACGATGGTCGAGTGTAATTGGGATGTCCGAGTGAACCTTCTGTCGAGTGGATTGCACTCTATGATGATTCCAGTCGGTATCTTCTTTCTGTCCTTGTAGGCCTGGGCCTCTTGTGTGGTGTCCTTGGGGAGGGCATATAGGTCAGGCCTAAGACCCTACCCTAGGTACGTGTCATCGTCAATTGGCAAAAGCTCAAGACTCTTCATTTCTATTTTAGTGATCCAAGATCACATTGAGTCCATAGGAAAGCCAATACTATTAAAAGGGGATGAGGTGTTGCTTAATGGTCTACTTGCTCAAGTGCTTAGTGATATTGCTCCAAAACCCTCAGCCACTTTCTCCATCCAAATATGTCCAAACCCTAATTCCAAACTCGGCCCCACCGATTCTTTCTACCCGGAGCCACCGAATTCATTTGACATAGCCACTGCCAGAAACCCTAACGATTCGGTCTCGCCGATACGGATCTCGGTCCCACCGAGATGGCCTTGCCAACTCTTTGTTACTTGTTGCAATTATTTCGGTCTCACCGAGAATTGCAATCGGTCTCACCGAGATGGCTTGCCAACTCGATGTTGCCTTATTGCTTCACTTCGGTCTCACCGAGTTGATGCAATCGGAGCCACCAAAACAAGGTTTGCCCTAAGCCCTAGCACATCGGTCCCACTGAGTTGTTCCAGTCAGTCCCACCAAGATTCCCAATGTTCATATTTTTGAACAAATCGGTGACACCGAGTTAAACTAATCGGTGCCACCGAGATGAGTCAAATGTGTGTGACGGTTGGATTTTGTGTGGAGGCTATATATACCCCTCCACCCCATCTCCATTTGTGAGAGAGCCATCAGAACGTGCCTACACTTCCACCATACATTTTCTGAGAGAGAACCACCTACTCATGTGTAGAGATCAAGAGATTCCATTCCTACCATTTGAACCTTGATTTTAGCCTTCCCCAAGTTGCTTTTCACTCAAATCCCTCTTCCGCCATAGCCAAATCTGTGAGAGAGAGTTGAGTGTTGGGGAGACTATCATTTGAAGCACAAGAGCAAGGAGTTCATCATCAAAACATCGTCTATTACCTTTTGGAGAGTCGTGTCTCCTAGATTGGTTAGGTGTCTCTTGGGAGCCTCCGTTGTGATGTGAAGTTGATCCAAGAAGTTTGTAAGGGCAAGGAGATAGCCTACTTTGTGAAGATCTACCCGAGTGAGGCAAGTCCTTCATGGGCAATGGCCATGGTGGGATAGACAAGGTTGCTTCTTCATGGACCCTTCATGGGTGGAGCCCTACGTGGACTCGCGCAACCATTACCCTTCATGGGTTGAAATCTCCATCAACGTGGACGTACGATAGCACCACCTATCGGAACCACGCCAAAAATCTCCGTGTCTCCATTGCGTTTGCCTTCTCCAAACCCTTCCCTTTACCTTCATATGCAATGTTTTACTTTCCACTGCTATACTCTTAGAATTGCATGTGTAGGTTGATTGCTTGACTTGTGTAATTTGCTAAAATCTACCCACAACTAAAATTGGGAAAAGGATAGATTTTTATTTGGTCAAGTAGTCTAATCACCCCCCCTATAGACATACTTTTGATCCTACAAGTGGTATCAGAGCTTTGGTCTCCATTAGCCTTGATTTCCATAGCTTTGGTGATCATAGCCTTGGTTTCACAACCTAGGAGAGTATGGCGTCTAGCGAGGGTAACTATCACCGTAGAGGTCCTTATTTTGATGGTACAAATTTTGCTAGTTGGAAGCATAAGATGAAAATGCATATTCTGTCATAACCCCGCCGTTTGGGTTGTTATGTGTATTGGCTTGCAAGGTGAATTCTTTGAAGATGGTAAAGGACCGGATCATGAAGCGACCGCAGAAGAATTGAATATGTTGCAATACAATGCTCAAGCTTGCGATATTCTCTTCAATGGATTGTGCCTCAAAGAATTCAACAAAATCAGCCGCCTTGAGAATGCAAAGGAAATTTGGGACACTTTGATTGATATGCATAAAGGTACTGAGTCCGTCAAGGAATCCAAGTTGGATGTGCTTCAAAGTCAACTTGACAAGTTCAAGATGAAGGATGGTGAAGGAGTCGCCGTACTCTAGGCTTGCTCTCATCACAAATGAGATTGCCGGCTTAGGAAGTGAAGAGATGACCGACAAATTCATCATCAAGAAGATCCTTAGTGCCTTGGATGGAAAATATGATACCATGTGCACATTAATCCAAATGATGCCCAATTACAAAGATCTCAGGTCCATGGAAGTTATTGGTAGAATTGTTGCTCATGAGATGTCACTCAAGGATAAGGAAGAGCTTCACAATAAGTCAAGTGGTGTTTACAAAGCTTCAAGTGATGCTCCTACAACATCAAGTGAGAAGCAAGTCTCCAATGAAGAATTGAGCTTAATGGTGAAGAACTTCAACAAAGTCTACAAGAGTAGAAGCAAAGAGAGAAGCTCTAAGTCAAGGTCCTACAATGACAATAGATCTTCTAGTCGTGATCGTAATTGCTACAGTTGTGGAAGAACCAGACACTACTCCAATGAGTGTATGACTCCCTATAAGAAAAGAGAAGACTCACCAAAAAGGAGAAGTAGAAGAGATGAATCACCTCCAAGAGAGAGAAGGAGTAGAGATCACTACAAAAAAATACACTTCCATGATGATACGTGTTTGTCACAGTAGGTCATGTTTTCTGTCATGCATGTACATCCATGACGATTTTATGACAGAATCAAGATAGTCATACATGTGCTGTCGTAGAAGTGTTCCATGACATTACCAAAATTATCATCACGGAAGTGTCCACTTCCATGATGATAAATCGCGTGTCATAGAAGTACTTTCGTCAAGGGTAACCGACACGTGGCATCCACCAAAACGGGTCGCCGTTAAGCTATCGGGTTCCAGTTTGTATCCGATAACCCGTTAACAGCTGGGACCAATGAGGATTTTCCATGTGTAAAATTCTCATTGGCTATAGCAACCACGTGTCAGCACCCGAAAAGGACAGATGTCAACCGCCCAATGGACAGGAGGCGCCTATGATACGTCGACACGTGGCAAGGCCCAACAGCGGCCCATTTAGGTTAAAAAGGCTGGCCCAGTCAAAATTAGCGGATTGGCCCATTAACGGCCTGCTTGCAGATGGCCCATTTGCAGTTAAGGCCCGCACGGCTAGTGTCAAATCGGCCCGTCAACGGCCCGTTCAAAACTTGTCATCATCCCGGCCCATGGTTACTTCTAGCCCGTTAACAGTCCGCTAAGTATTTGGGACGAATTACGGCCCAGTGTGTTTTTGGCTTGTTAAAGGTCCCGCTTCATTTGGGCCCATTTATTGGCCATTGAAACTTTCGGCCCATAAACGACCGTGAAGGATTTGGGTCATATTCGGTCATGTCTGACATTCGGCCTGTTAGAGGCCCACTGTAGATTTGGGTCACTTCCAGCCTGTTGTGATTTTTGGCCTGTTAACTTCGGACGAAATCCATGGGCCATATGTGGCCCAACGTCACATCGGGCCTATTAACGGCCCATATAAAACTGATACTAATCAAGCCCGACCAAACTTCCGACCTGTTAAAGGCCCGTGTAGTAGGTCGGCGCATTTACGGCCCGTCTGAATTTCGTTCTGTGAACGATCCGCATTGTAAATGGGCCACCACGAGCTGAGATACATTTCAGCCTGCTAATGACTAGTGGGTTATTGGGCACAATCAGGGCCCAATCTCACTTTTGGCCTATTAAAGGCCCATGTTTTTTATGGGCTCGAGATATTTACACATGTTAAGGGCCTATTGTTACCGAGGGCCCAAATTATGTTTAGGCCTGTTAAAGGCCCACTAGGGGCACATGCCTACCAAAAATATGAAAGCTTATGCTGATTTAGGCCCAGATATTTTTAGTGGGCTACATGCAAATTACGGCCCATAATCGTTTTTAGCCCAATTGGAATGGGCCTGATGAATGTTGGCACGTTGGGCTCCTACGAAGCTTTCGGCCGAATACATTACTAAGATAAACCTGCACTATACAAAAATAGCGTCATAATTTCTATAGCCTTTGGCAGCACGATAAATGTTGTATCACAACAAAATAAATTCTAGCCATATAACAAAAGGCTTGTTGGCATAAAGTTTATAGTCCTTGCGGATAAAAGCACAATCAGATGTATAGAAGCACAGATCATTTGACCTGAGTGCTAATGTTTCAGGCTGTAGAATCTGATGGAGCAGCATGATCTTCCCCTTTTTTCCGCCATTGCTCTTGAACAACAAAGCAAATGTCTGATAGTCTGGTTTCAAAACCATTCATATCTTGACGACATTTGTCAACCATTATTCTCGTTTCTGAAACGACGTCCATTAGGGATTGGACTTGTGTCTGGAGCACAGATATATCACTCTGTCTAGCCAGAAGATTTTGTTTAGTAGGCGATTTGGACGAGATTACCTTGACAACCAATCCAGAATTACGCAGGAAAGTGCTTTTTGCACTGTTAGTGGAGAGATACTAACGCACTGCAGCAAGAGGTGACATTGTGCCTGTTGTAGCCTTGTCACCTTCAGGTGGTTGTGGCTGTTCAATCATTTGTTTCATAGCTTGCTGAAAGTTTGAACTTGTAGATTAGTGTACCAGATAAGTTACTAATGAGACAAAAACAAACAAAGTAGGTTTCACGTTTATACATAACTTATTTTGGTGAACTACTGTAATATATTAGCATGTATTGTAGTGCCAACTGCATAATAAAATCACTTTCGGAACATATGTCCATGTAGCATGCCTACTGTATTGTCTATTTCCTAACATTCGTTGACATGTAAGGATAAAGAGACATGGTTTAAAGTAGGATGAACATAGTATGACATCATTCATATCATGGGCAAATAGATATAAAACAAACAGGCTATTGTATCATTGTGTGGGCACGTGAACATCACAACTAGATTATAGATCAAGACCAAAAGAATATCCTTCATCTCTTTTAAACCATGTAAGGTGAAATGATACGTTAAGACAACTGTGTATAAAAGTGAATAGAGTAACTGACATTGGCTGCAAACCAAGCAATTAAATGAACACGTCACAGTAACAAGCAGTTCAAAGGCAGGAGGAGTAAGGACTTACAACAGCGGCTTGAACTGCTGTGCTCATGCCCTTCATCTTGCTGGTGTGGCAATCCTTGAAGATTTGCACCGCATTCGGTTCAGGTTCTTTTTGGTCCGCACGGGCTTTCCTTTGTATTTGGAACAAGTCAATATAGATACGATAATATGGCACAGAAAAAAAGAAGGAACTAGCAGGTATTTACAAGAGCCTCGCAGTGTGCAATATAGCTACGAGATCCTGTTGTCTGTTGGAATTTCACTTTAGAACGGTTGGTCTTGTTCTTCAAACAGTTAGCCTAGAAGAAGATACACTTGTAAGGCACATACGTAAATACAAGTTCAATATGTGATCTGATCAAATACATATACCCTACCTGATACTTTGGATCATACCAGTGTTTAACAAGGGCTGTCAAGTCTTCATCTGTAATATATTCCACTGGAGATGTTTGGGCGATTTCATTGTTAGCCTTGCCTTCAAAGTGAGTTTTTCTAAGGTGATACCAATACTGTCGCAGAGCAGACTAAAAAACATGAGTGCATGCTTGTTTAATTGCATCATCTTTCGGATCCAACTTGAACCTCATCTGTTGAAAAAGAATGTGAGTCTTATTAGGAGGAAGCTAGAAAGTATGGGACAGAGCAAGACAATATTACAAATTGCGATGAATAACATTACTTACGGATAAATGGTCAAGGAAGGTGTAAAACTGGGTATCGTCTTTCCCATTCCTGTACTGGATCCATGTTGGGAGGATATGTGCATGACACCTAACGACAACGGCTGCCTCTGATACTAACTTGGCTGACTCTGTAGCATCATGTGGCCTTTTTAAACCTGCCTCAAAATGGATCTCCATTCTTCCTCCTTTAGATTTTGTTAATCTGTCAAGCATTATCCCTGATGTCTGTTTCTGCTTGCGCCATGGTGCTAGTTCAACAACGAATATGGAAAGTGTTAGTGCACATTAAACTGTGAGAGTACATATAAAGGAGCATGCAACTGCAACTTGACTCGGTCAGGTACCGTCTTGGTGTTGATGCTCATGAGGTTCATCTAATCTTGCCAAGTCCTGTTGTGTCAGCAGTGCTTCGGAAGTAGTGTTAGGTGTGAAGGCAGCTTGGGAACTGGCCAGTTGCGGAGCAAACGAACGAGTAACTCATTGAGATGCCGGTACAGTTGAAGCGGATGCTGCAGCTGGTGGAGCAGGTGGTACTGTGTTTGTAGATTTAGCCGGTGGACTTGGACCTTCTACTGCACTATAAGTACCAGCAGAATCTTGAGGGTAGATCCTTTTCCGTTGCACCAGACGAGTAACACCATTCCCTACTATATTATTTTCCTTGCTCTTTTTTGACTTCGCCATGTCAAGCCGTACCCACAACCCAAAAGAATAAAATCGCTCTTCAGAACTCATTGATGCATGATACAGACATGCAATACTTTGATGTAAGACAATCGTATGAGGATGGAATATGTAAAAAAACAGGACGGCGTGACATATTCATAGCTACGATGTGTAAACTAAGCAGAAGGATTTTCAAGAAAATAGAAGTAATGCAAGCTAGACACCATATGAAAGTTGCAACCAATATCACTCTGCCAAGTTAAAAGTGTCTTGTCATAAGTGGCATTTCGAACAATTAGAAGCAGTACAACCTAGAAATCAATGCAAGATGCAACCACTATCAAACTACCATGTTAAAAGCGTCCAATCATGAGTGACTGATGTGGGATACACAACATCAATACTTTGATGTAAAAACATGGTATGATAGATAGATGCAGTGTATTCTAGACACAGAAAGGCATGTCATATGCACATGTATAACGTATAAACTCAGCAGGTGCAATTTAATCAGAATAGAAGAAATACAGGCTAGACAACATATGCAACATGAAACCAATTATCACACTGTCAACTTAGAGCAAGCACCTGCGATGGTGGAGTACGGGAGATGAACTCATCATGTAGACTTGGGACTTCAACTGCATTAGCAGTAGCAGTGGCAAATCTTGAGGGTCTCTATTTGCGTTGGTCCAGAGGACCACCAACATCCCCTAACTTACTCTTTTCCTTCCTCTTTTTTGATATTGTCTTCTGAAGTCAAAACCACAAGAAGATGAATAAAATTAGCTCTGCATAACTGGTTGATGCATGATACAGACGAACACTACTTTGATATAAGGCAAGCGCATGATAGGAGGATGGAATATATACAAAAAAGACAGCATTGCATATTCACACGTACGATAGGAGGATGGAATATGTATGAAAACAGTAAGCAGAAGGCATTTCAACAAAATTAGAAGAAATGAAAGCTAGGCACCATATGAACATGCAACCAATATCACTCTATCAGGTAAAAAGTGTCTCGTCGTAAGTGCCATTTCAAGAAATTAGAAGCAGTACAAGCTAGAAGACAATGCAAGATGCAACCTACATCACACTCCCAAGTTAATGTGTCTTATGGGTAAGTGATTGTTGCAGGTATAAGTTGTAAGCTACGCAGATGCAATTCAACAAAATTAGAAGCAATACAAACTAGACATCATACGGAACACGCAACCACATATAACAGTTCCAAGTTAGAGCAAGCACCTATGATGGTGGAGTAGGGGAGATGTGCTCATCATCTACACAGCTACGTTGACTGTCCAGCCTTGTGTTGTCTTGCGAACCTTGTTGGGAGGATGGCGGAGTAGAATCTGTAGAGACCCTCTGTTTGAGTTTCTCCGAAGGACCACCATCATCCACTGCCTTACTAATTTCCTTCAGTTGTATTAATTTTGCATTGTGAAGTCAAACCGATAAGAAAAAGGAATAAAATTTGCTCTTCAGAACTCATTCATGCATGATACTGACGAACACTACTCGGATGAAAGGCAAACACATGATACGAGGATGGAATATGTACGAAAAATAGGACAACGTGACATATTCACACCTATGATGTGGTAACTAAGCAGAAGGCATTTCAACAAATTAGAAGCACTGCAAGCTAGACACCATATGCAACCAATATCACTCTGCCAAGTTCAAACTGTCTGGCGTTTCAACAAATTAGAAGCGGTACATGCTAGAAATCATATGCAAGACGCAACCAATATCACAGTGGCGACTTAAAGGTGCCTCATCATAAGTGACTGATGCGGGATATGCAAGAACAGTAGTCTGATGTAAGAACATGGTGTGATCAGATATAGTATGTTCCAGAAACAGGAACCCTTTGTCATATTCACAGGCATGATGTGTAAAGTAAGCAGATGCAATTCAACAAAGTTAGAAGCAATACAAGCTAGATATCATACGCAACATGAAACCACATATAATAGTGCCAAGTTAGAGCAAACACCTGTGATGGTGGAGTAGGGGAGATGTGCTCATCATCTACACAGCTACGTTGACTGTCTAGCCTTGCATTGTCTTGCGAATCTTGTTGGGAGGATGGCGGAGTAGAATCTGTAGAGACCCTCCGTTTCAGTTGCTCGGAAGGACCACCATCATCCAATGCCTTACCAATTTCCTTCCGCTTTATTGATTTTGCATTGTGAGGTCAAACCAACAAGAAAATGGAATAAAATTCGCTCTTCAGAACTCATTCATGCATGATACTGATGAATACTACTCTAATGAAAGGCAAAGTCATGATACGAGCATGGACTATGTACGAAAAACTGGACGGCTTGACATATTCACACCTATGACGTGGTAACTAAGCAGAAGGCACTTCAACAAATTAGAAGCACTGTAAGCTAGACACCATATGGAAGGTGCAATCAATATCACCCTGCCAAGTTAAAACTGTCTCGTCATAGGTGGCATTCATCAAATTAGAAGCACTACATGCTAGAAATCATATTCAAGACACAAACCAATATCACACTGCCAACTTAAAGGTGTCCCATCATAAGTGACTGATGCAGGATACACAAGAAGAGTAGTTTCATGTAAGAACATGGTGTGATAGACAGATATAGTATGTACCAAAAACACGAAGGCGTGTCATATTCACACGTATCATGTGTAAGCTAAGCAGATGCAGTTTACACTAATTAGAAGCAATACAAGCTAGACACCATATGCAACATGCAACCAGATATCACACTGCCAATTTAGAGCAAGCACCTGGGATGGTGGAGTAGGGGAGCGGAGACTTGGAACTTGTAATGCACTAGCAGTACGAGGAGAATCCGTAGAGATGCTCCATTTACGTTGCTGCAGAGTGAAAGTGCAATCATGCCCTTAATCGTATTTTGATGTTGATGACAACATGCATATTGGGACCAATCATGTTTATCAAGTAAATCTCAGGATTATATCTCAAGGGCCGTGTGTGGATCATGAATATGGACATATATATTTATATATCACTCAAGAGCAGAGATACAAGATAAAGACAAAAGCTTCGGCTCTTTTTTTATTTCGGTTTGTTCTTGAGTATAGGGATCCCGCACTATTAAGAGGGGATCATCGGATTTCGTGAAAGAACTTGCTCAAAACCCACAGAATATCCTCTCTCAACATCTCTGTTTCATCTCTAATTCTTCCTCTACCTTGTGCACAAAAACTGGTATGATTCTAAGCTAGTAGGTTCAGCTATCACCGGACGTCCGAATGTCTATGGACGTCCGACCTCTCACAGCCGACCGGGCATCCGGCTCTCCCCGGGTGTCCGGTGCATCTTCATAGAATATAAATTAGCGGAAGTCCGGTCTCAATGGACGATCGGTCACCGGACGGCCGTTCTTCTCCAGATGTCCGGTACTGCCCCAACAGAAGGTTTATTAGCGGATTTCTGACCTCACCGGATGTCCGGCCACCGGACGACTGGCGTCTTCCGGACGTCCGCTGGCTGTGTGCCTCATGCCTCTCCTGCGGCCTGGTAGGCTTTCCAGCGACCGGATGACCGGCGGCCCGGCCGGACGTCCGGTCCAATCTGAGTCACCAGGCGTCCGGTACTCACCGGACGTCCGACAGCTCCAGTACACTGTGTGGCTCAAACAGTCAGTTTTACACTATCACTATATATAGCCTCCTCCCTCTCACGGGATAGGGTTGACCATTCACTTTGAGCTTTCTAAGAACACATCTCACTCCCTCTCTTGATTCCCTACTCCAAATCCTAGATCCCCAAAGGATTTGGGAACATTTGAGAGAAGTTCTCCAATCAAGTGATAGATCCACTCCTTCCCCTTCTTCTCACCAAAAGAATTCTTGATTTGAGCAAGTTCTTGAGCATTTCCCAACGTTCTTGTTACTCTTGGAGGTTGGAGACTCCTAGGCAGTAGGAGTCTTTCGGAGAGGAATCGACCACTGTGATTACCCTCGGAAAATTTTGTGAGGGTTTGGAGACCACCCCAAGGCCTACCACTAGTGGTTGAGAAACGCCTTCGTGGTGTTGTCTCAAAGGGAGAATAGGGTGAGCCTTCGTGGCGTTGGTGTGCCTTCGTGGTAACATCCACCTCTCTAACGGTGACGTAGCTTCCCTCCAAGGAAGTGAACATCGGCATACATCCTCGTCTCCCGGAGTTGCGGTTATTCCTAACCCTAACTCTCTACTTGTGCTCACTTGTCTCCTTGCACTTACTTATATCATATTGTGCTTGCCAACTCATACTTGTGTTACTTGTTTATCTTGCTTAGCTCTTAGCATCATACTTGCAATTGTTAGGCTCACTTTCCTATTCCGCATTATTGCCTAAAATTGCTAAGTAATAATTAAAATTTGTAATTGTACCTATTCACCCCCCCTCTAGGTCCATCTCGATCCTTTCAATTGGTATCAGAGCCTCGTGCTCTATTCTTGTGGCTTAACCGCCCTAGAGCAAGATGAACCCCGATGGGACTCCCCTTGTTGCAGATCCGAAGAGTACGGGCGCGGCTTCCACGGAAGCCAAGTCCTTCACTTCAGAGGATCTGGAACGAGCTCTTGCTAAGCAAAAGGAGGAGCATGATGCCTCTCTTCAGGCCTTGGTCCAAATGAGGATAGCCACACTAACCACGATGCTTGCACCATTTTCTGGTGGTGCGGCCTCGAGGCCAGCTGTGACTACTCCCTCACTTGGCCAACAACCTCCTAGTAATGAACACTCCAGTGTTCCTTGGCTTTATGCAAGACCTCAAATAGAGAAACCTAAGTATAACCCTCAAGGCAAACCTCCTTTACTTGATGACACTACCGATTTTGCTTTGTGGAGAGTTGCTATGCAGGATCATCTTCGATATGGAAATGATGAGATGTTGGAGATCTTGGAGTATGGCTACCAAGCTGTTGACCCAAAGAATCTTACTCCAAGAGAGGTTTATGACAAGAATCTCAACGACACAGCAACCATGTCCATAAGGAGAGGTATGACTGACAAGCAAAGGAGACCATACATACATATCACAAGTGCCAAGGAATTATGGGATAGCATTGTGAGGACCAAGACCGGTACCTCCACTCTCCGGCTTGCTCAATATGAAATTGCCAAGGGTTAATTGCAAAACTTTTGTATGGAGAAAGGTGAATCTCCCAAGCAACTACTTGAGCGTCTCATGACTCTCACCGCCGACATTGAGTCATGTGAATGTGACAAGACTCAAGATGGATTCAACTTGACTAAGCGATTTCTCGTGGATAAGTTGCTTCATGCTCTTGCCCCATATCATCATCAAATGGTGTGGGACATAAGACAACACCATGGATTCAAGGAAATGACTCCGGATGACATCATATCAACCTTCCAACTATTTGAAGAGTCAAAGGCAAATGCTACAAAACATCTTGCTATGCATGGTACCTTAACATCAAAGATCAATCTTGCATTGAAGTCCAAGCATGTATGTGAAGAAGAGCAAAGTGAAGAAGAAGAAGAAGATGATGATGATGATGGTGATGAGATTGACTCAGATGAGAGCCCGTCATATGAAGACATTGCTCTCTTTGTCAAGAAGTTTAGCACGGGAAAATTCAAGGGAAGGTTCCAGAAGAAGAAAGTGAGGAAATGCTATAACTGTGAAGAAACCAACCACTTCTCCAACGAGTGCCCTTACGAGAAGAGAGAAGATAAACCAAGGTTTCCCAAGACCTTTCCCAAGAAGAAGTTGCCAAATCCTTTGAACTCCAAGCTCAAGAAGAGAGATGGGAAAGCAATGGTTGCTCATGAAGAATCTGATCCAGATGATGTTAGTGGTGTTGCCGGAGTTGCTCAAGATTCTCAAAACACTTTGAGGCTAGTGAACAAGAGTGGTGATGTGGTCACCTACAACTGCATGAAAAACTACAAGGGCACCGCTCACAAGTGCCTAATGGCAAAGGCCGTGGTAGAAGATGGAGAGGACCAAAGCTCTCCTGACAAGGTCAAGGTAACCCCACGGTCAAATTCTCCTCTTTTCACTCCTTCTACTCCTAGTGATGAGTATCTTGATGCGGAGGATAGTTATGAGGATGATGATATAGATGATCCTATGCTTGCTAAACTTAATAAGTTCATGTGCTCCCTCAAAGGAAAGAAGCTCACTATGTTTCGTATGCTTATGGAGATGGTGAGTAAGCACACCATCACCATTAAGGAACTCGAAACCCTCGTCACCGAGGAAAAGGAAAAATATGAAATCCTTGAGTGGAAAGTCCAATATGAGGAAGCACGAAATGATGAACTATGCTTGAAAATTGGTGCAAACATTGATGTTCATGCTAAAGATCTTGCCTCCTTGAAAAAGGCTAAGGACTCTTGTGAAGAGTTGATGAATGATGAAAGTAAGCTTGTGAAGTCTCATGCTTCTCTCTCTAAGGATTGTGAGCTCCTATCCGTGTTCCTCAAGACTAAGGAAGAAGAGCTCACCCTTCTTACAAAGAGTTTTGAGATGCTCAAGCTTACTTATCTTGAAACTCTAGCCAAGGCCTACTCTTCTCCTATTATCAATGTTGATGCTTGTACTACTAACTCTAGTAGTGATCTAGCATCTATTCTTGAGGAGAATCGCTTTCTCAAAGCTCAAATCGAGAAAGGCCTCATGACATGTGCTCAAGGACAAAAGAACCTTAATGAGGTGTTGAGCCAACACAATGAGGTGTTTGCCAAAGAGGGGCTCGGGTTTGACCCAAGAACAAGCAAGAAGAAGTCGTCCTCTCAAAAGTGCACCACCCCTCTAAAAGAAACATTTGTACGAGAAGGGCACAATGAGAAAGGTAAGGTTGTTAGTGGGAAGGCCACAAGGGGCATGCCCACTCTCAACAAGCCAAAAGAGTTCATGCCTCCATCCTATGTACTTCGAAAGACTAAGGATGGAGAAGTTTATGCAAAATTTGTTGGTCCTCGAAATGCATTCCGATTCTAAGCTATTTGGGTCCCTAAGACCTTTGTGACTAACTTGAGAGGTCCCATTGCAAAATGGGTGCCTCTAACCAAGTCATAATTGTGTGTAGGTTGTCTTCTCCGGTGGAGTAAAATGGGTGATTGATAGTGGATGTACCAATCATATGACCGGAAATAGCAAATTGCTCTATGATTTCATGGAAGCTATTCAACCATTTATGAGCATTATGTTTGGTGGAGGTTCAAAAGGACAGGTACTCGGGTTGGGCAAGGTGGCTATCACAAATGACATGTCTCTAGCAAATGTCATGCTTGTTCAATCCCTTAAATATCATTTGCTTTCTGTTCGCCAATTGGCTTCTGTTGGTTATGATACACTCTTTGGACTAACGGATGTGAAAGTCTTTAAGAGAGATACTCTCGAAGTGGCCTTTATTGGAGAGTTGGATGGCAACCTTTACACGGTTGATTTCTCGAAAGAGAGCACATTCCATGCAACTTGTCTAATGGCCAAGGCCGACAAGGGGTGGCTATGGCATCGCCGGCTAGCCCATGTCGGCATGAGAAATCTTCAAGATCTCTTAAAGGGTAATCACATCCTTGGACTAACCAATGTCTCTTTTGAGAAAGATCGTGTGTGTAGTGCATGCATAGCCGGGAAGCAACATCAATCAAAGCACCCACCCAAGAATATCGTGTCTACTTCAAGGCCTCTGGAGCTCCTTCATGTGGATCTTTTTGGGCCACCTTCATGGGATAGTCTTGGTGGGAAAAAGTATGGTCTTGTCATTGTTGATGATTACTCAAGATATACATGGGTGTTTTTCCTCAAGTCCAAGGACGAGACGAAGATCACCTTCATTGATTTTGCCAAGCAAGCACAACAAAAGTTTGACAAAGAAATCTTGGCAATAAGAAGTGATAATGGCTCTGAGTTCAAGAACTATACCTTGGAAGAATTTCTTAGTGATGAAGGGATTGAGCATCAATATTCAGCTCCATACACTCCTCAGCAAAATGGTGTAGCCGAAAGGAAGAACCGTACACTTGTGGAGATGGCAAGGTCCATGTTGGATGAAGACAAGTCACCACATAGTTTTTGGGCCGAGGCTGTCAACACCGCATGCCATGCATCAAACCGGCTCTTCCTCCGCACTATATTGGAAAAGACTCCATATGAGCTCCTAACTGGGAACAAGCCGAATGTCAAGTACTTTCGTGTATTTGGGTGCAAATGTTTCATCCTCAACAAAAGAAAACGGTTAGGAAAATTTCAATCCAAAACCATTGAGGGCATATTTTTTGGCTATGGATCAAACTCTCACGCCTATACAGTCTACAACAAATCCAATGGATGTGTTGTAGAAACTTGTGACGTGGTGTTTGACGAATTTAATGGCTCCCATGGGGAGCAAGTTGATCTAAGTGATGTAGGTGAAGAAGATTCTTCTCAAGATATCTTGACCATGGGTGTTGGTGCACTTCTTCCAATGGAACAAGAATCTCATGATGATGAAGAAGAAGATGGAAGCTTCACACATCACCAAACTACTTCAACACCCATACCACCACAAGCTCCTATTGCTCAACCAATGCCCTTCGACCAAGTACAAGAAGATGATCAAGTCCCTCTTCATGATAATCGTCAAGAACAAGATCATCATCAAGGGTAAGAACAAGAAAGTGCAATCATTGACGATGAACCTCAACAAATGCAAGATGAAGAAGAAGATCTTCCACCACACCTTAATGATCCATTAGTTGAGGACGTGGATGATGGACATGAAGTTGAACCTCACGAAACCCTAACCTCCATCATGCCTCAAGTGGCCGGTCGTGTTGATGTTGACAAAATTCTCACCAGCATTTCGGAAGGTAGAGTCACTCGTAAACATTTGACAAACTTTTGTGCTCACTTCTCGTTTGTGTCTAGTGTTGAGCCTCTCAAGGTACAAGATGCATTGATGGACAACGATTGGCTCGTTGCTATGCAAGAAGAGTTGAACAGTTTTGAACGCAACCAAGTGTGGTCATTAGTCGAGAGGCCAACTACCGAGCACAATGTCATTGGAACAAAATGGATTTTCAAGAACAAGCAAGATGAGAATGGTGTAATCATCTATAACAAGGCAAGGTTAGTGGCACAAGGGTACTCACAAGTTGAAGGTTTGGACTTTGGTGAGACCTTTGCTCCCGTTGCCCGTCTTGAATCCATTCGCATCTTACTTGCTTATGCTGCTTTCAATGGTTTTACATTACATCAAATGGATGTGAAGAGTGCTTTCCTTAACGGTCCTCTACAAGAAGAAGTATATGTATCACAACCACCTGGGTTCGTTGATCCCGATCACAAAGACTATGTGTATAAACTTCATAAGGCTTTGTATGGCCTCAAACAAGCACCTCGTGC
Source organism: Thinopyrum elongatum (assembly GCA_011799875.1). Classification (NCBI taxonomy): domain Eukaryota; kingdom Viridiplantae; phylum Streptophyta; class Magnoliopsida; order Poales; family Poaceae; genus Thinopyrum; species Thinopyrum elongatum. The sequence goes on from CM022300.1 coordinate 414,050,750, forward strand.
TTGGTATGATCATCTTAAGAAGTTTTTACTCGATGATGGTTTTGTGAGAGGGGTGATCGATCCCACTCTTTTTACTAAGAGGGACAAGGGTGATTTGATCTTATGCCAAATCTATGTAGATGATATCATTTTTGGTTCTCCTAACATTCATTTATGCAAGAAGTTTGCGGCCTCCATGACCAAGAATTTTGAAATGTCACTCAATGCGGACTTGAAGTTCTTTCTCGGATTCCAAATTCAACAATTTCAAGAAGGAATTTTCTTGTCTCAAGCAAGATACCTCAAGGACATTCTAGAGAAGTTTGGCATGTCTGATGCTAGTCCATGTAAGACACCCATGCCAACCAAAATTGTACTCACTGAAGACACAAACGGTATCCCTTTCGATCCATCTATTTACCGCTCTATGATTGGTTCATTGCTCTATCTTTGTGCATCTAGACCAGACATCATGTTTAGTGTATGCATGTGTGCTAGATTTCAAGCTTCCCCTAGGGAAAGTCATCATAAGGCGGTTAAGCATATTCTTAGATACCTTGTTCACACCCCAAAGTTGGGACTATGGTACCCCAAGGATGCTAAGTTTGATCTTATTGGGTACATGGATGCGGATTGGGCCGGAGACAAAGTGGATCGTAAGTCCACCTCCGGTGCATGTCAATTTCTTGGACGCTCCTTGGTAAGTTGGTCCTCGAAGAAACAAAATTGTGTTGCTCTTTCCACCGCTGAAGCTGAATACATTGCAACAGCCAGTTGTGCAACTCAATTACTATGGATGAGGCAAACTTTGAAGGATTACGGTATCACCTATAGACATGTGCCTCTTCTATGTGATAATGAAAGTGCCATCAATATTGTTGAGAATCCCAAAGATCATACTCGCACCAAGCACATTGATATTAGGTATCATTTCTTGCGAGATCATGTGGAGAAGGGTGATATTGATATTGCTCATGTAGGTACGGATATGCAACTTGCAGACATTTTCACCAAACCATTGGATGAAGCAAGGTTCTGTCAACTTAGGCATGAACTTGGTATCTTGGAGCTTGACAACATTATGTGAAATCTAGTACCCATGCATGCATTTTCATCATGTTTTGTCTTGATGTAGGCATATATTTAGGGGGAGGCACTCAACTCATGAGTACTCTCACCCTATGTAATGCATAAAAAGAACAAACACTCTCAAAGCTATCATGTTATTCTAACTATGGTGCTTTCAATGATGGAGTAGTGATTATGCACCCAAAGTTCAAATCTTTGCGGTGCCATGTCACATATACTCACACATGGTGGCCTCAGCCACCGCTCTTGCCGTTAGAACACTGTCTGAGCGATGTGTGTTATTTTTTGTTGGCATAGGTTACTTACTGCTTCATATTGTGTCTTTGCATCTTACTACGTACTGAAATCATCATCTTCCTATCATTGTCATTAGCACCAATAATTGCACCTTATTCTTCTCAAAAGAAAAATTCCTATGTGCATCCGGCTGTCCGGTATGTACCGGACGTCTGTAAAATCTTTTCTGTTGTCCTCATACCGAACATCCGGTGAGTCCGGACTTCTGTTAATTTCAGCCCTGTCCTATCACGTCGGACGTCTGTTTTGCCGGTCGTCCGCTACCTGGCGTATCTGGTTGGTCTTCTCAGGCCCTGGACGTCCGTTCCGCACCGGTCGTCCAGTCAATTTCTGGCCCGCATATATAAAGCGGAGTGCGTTTAGAGCAGTTCCTAAACCTAAAATCGCCCATTCCCCATCTCTTCTCCGCCGCCGCCGCTCACTCTCCTCGCTGTGGTCGCGCGCCGGCCGTGCTCCTCACCGTCTCAGCGCGGGCTGGGTCGTCCCGGTCGCCGTTGGGCCTCCGGCGCCGCCCCGTGGATCCCCTCCCCATCTTGTTCGTCCTCCCGAGGTCGAGATGCCGAGGACCAAGCGCTCCGCACGCAAGCAGGTCTCTGGTGGGCCATCTCATCCGTCTTGTCGTGGTGGCTCCGGTGATTCACAAGAGCGGGATCGTCCTCGGAAGCGTGCCGCCCACCCTCACAGCTCGGCTAGCGACTCCTCATTGGAGGAATCCGACTATGAGGATGAGCTGGAAGATTTGGAGCAGCCCGAGTATGTTGCTGTTCGCACCACTGCACCCAAGCCGGGAACACGTCGGCCCACCTTCAAGCCTCCTCCTCCTCCGGTGCAACCTCAAGGTGATGCCCATCACATCCCTCTTGAACCTCCACTTCCTCTCGGCCGCAACATTAAAAGGTTCAATGAGGTTCCCATAGCTTCCTATCTTAAGCTTCGTCGTGATATTAACCAATTCTCTATTGGTAGCGACTCCCAAGACGCTCGCTTTCGCACTAATGTCCAGGCAGACATTTTTACCACTATCATCATTCCTAAGGGTCTATCTCTGCATGTATGCATTGACTTAGAGCATATTCGTGCTCATCCGTTGAAATATCCGGGGGCTATTGAGCTCATTGAGTCATCTAATCTTGCTGCTCCATTTGCATTTCAGCATGATTTTAACCAAGCTGCCATTCATCAATTCTATGCCACATGTTACTTTGGTCCAAATAACACTGTCACTTGGATGACCTCCGACACCGTGCTCACGGCATCTTATTCTCAGTTTGTTGCTGCCCTTGGTTTTCCTGACACCGGTTTCAAAATCCATAAGGATGACCCAAACCATAGGCCCAAGGGCATTGAGGTCTGTGCGGATCTTCTCAAACCTTTCGGTGAAATGACTAATGAGGAGAAACATAAGGGTCTGAACCAAGTCTCCATTTGGCGCTCACCTTTCTACATCATCTATCAGTGTATCATTCGCACCATTTATCCCAAGATGGGTGACAAGGGGTCTTGCAACAGCTACTGCATTGATCTCATGCATCGCCTCTATGCGTCTCCAAAGGGGAAGATCAATGTCCCTCATTTTCTGTGGCATGAGATCCGTCTCGCTTGTTTTCAGCACAAGCGGGCCTTTCCTCATGCTCCCTTTCTTCAGGCATTCATCGAGAGTGTAGCTCCATTTCCCATTGACCGCACTCACTTACATGAGCGGTGGGTCATTCCACCTCACATGGCGGATGATTGGGTCCCCAAGGACCCTTCTACTCCTGCTCGTCGAACTGCTGCTAGTGTTCCTCCTACTGCTCGTTCTACTACTTCCGGATCTGCATCCTTTGGGCGCATAGCTCGCTTTCTTGGGAAAGCTCACTCTGCCATGATGAAGGTGTTTACCTTTCATTGCTCCCAAAATCACGACGTTGTCACTCGCATGGTCACTTCCAAGAATGCTCTGAAGGCTCGTCTGAGAGACTCCGGAGTTTACGATGTGAGTGACGATGAACGTCTTCCTGACGAACCACCTTCTGACTTTGGTTTTCCCTCGGGTCCTGAGTGGGCTGATTTCCTTGACGAGGCTGGTGGCAGTGGTGCTCATGATGATGATGATGATGCTATTTGATGATGTTATGACCCCTTTTGGGTATTTGATGCCAAGGGGGAGTTGGCACTTATCTATGTAATGCTATGTAATGCTATGATATTAGCTTGTATCAGAATTATGTACTATGCTATGAGTGATGAACCTTTATGGAGCCTATTCTGGTTTTATGTTATCTTGTTATCTTGTTTATGAGATTTGGTTGTGTTGGTATCATATTGAGGGGGAGCTCTCTTCATGCTTATTTTATTTATGCACATGTTTAGGGGGAGATCCACAACAAATCCTTTCGATATTCAAAGTTTTTTTTACATATTGAGAAGTGCATGTATGTTGTCATCAACTACCAAAAAGGGGGAGATTGAAAGTGCAATCATGCCCTTAATCGTATTTTGATGTTGATGACAACATGCATATTGGGACCAATCATGTTTATCAAGTAAATCTCAGGATTATATCTCAAGGGCCGTGTGTGGATCATGAATATGGACATATATATTTATATATCACTCAAGAGCAGAGATACAAGACAAAGACAAAAGCTTCGGCTCTTTTTTTATTTCGGTTTGTTCTTGAGTATAGGGATCCTGCACTATTAAGAGGGGATCGTCGGATTTCGTGAAAGAACTTGCTCAAAACCCACAGAATATCCTCTCTCAACATCTCTGTTTCATCTCTAATTCTTCCTCTACCTTGTGCACAAAAACTGGTATGATTCTAAGCTAGTAGGTTCAGCTATCACCGGACGTCCGAATGTCTACGGATGTCCGACCTCTCACAGCCGACCAGACATCCGGCTCTCCCCGGGTGTCCGGTGCATCTTCACAGAATATAAATTAGCGGAAGTCCGGTCTCAACGGACGACCGGTCACCGGACGGCCGTTCTTCTCCAGATGTCCGGTACTGCCCCAACAGAAGGTTTATTAGCGGATTTCCGACCTCACCGGATGTCCGGCCACCGGACGACTGGCGTCTTCCGGACGTCCGCTGGCTGTGTGCCTCATGCCTCTCCTGCGGCCTGGTAGGCTTTCCAGCGACCGGACGACCGGCGGCCCGGTCGGACGTCCGGTCCAATCTGAGTCACCAGGCGTCCGGTACTCACCGGACGTCCGACAGCTCCAGTACACTGTGTGGCTCAAACGGTCAGTTTTACACTATCACTATATATAGCCTCCTCCCTCTCACAGGATAGGGTTGACCATTCACTTTGAGCTTTCTAAGAACACATCTCACTCCCTCTCTTGATTCCCTACTCCAAATCCTAGATCCCCAAAGGATTTGGGAACATTTGAGAGAAGTTCTCCAATCAAGTGATAGATCCACTCCTTCCCCTTCTTCTCACCAAAAGAATTCATGATTTGAGCAAGTTCTTGAGCATTTCCCAACGTTCTTGTTACTCTTGGAGGTTGGAGACTCCTAGGCGGTAGGAGTCTTTCGGAGAGGAATCGACCACTGTGATTACCCCCGGAAAAGTTTGTGAGGGTTTGGAGACCACCCCAAGGTCTACCACTAGTGGTTGAGAAACGCCTTCGTGGTGTTGTCTCAAAGGGAGAATAGGGTGAGCCTTCGTGGCGTTGGTGTGCCTTCGTGGTAACATCCACCTCTCTAACGGTGACGTAGCTTCCCTCCAAGGAAGTGAACATCGGCATACATCCTCGTCTCCCAGAGTTGCGGTTATTCCTAACCCTAACTCTCTACTTGTGGTCACTTGTCTCCTTGCACTTACTTATATCATATTGTGCTTGCTAACTCATACTTGTGTTACTTGTTTATCTTGCTTAGCTCTTAGCATCATACTTGCAATTGTTAGGCTCACTTTCCTATTCCGCATTATTGCCTAAAATTGCTAAGTAATAATTAAAATTTGTAATTGTACCTATTCACCCCCCCTCTAGGTCCATCTCGATCCTTTCACAGAGGACCACCATCATCGCCTTCCTTACTCTTTTCCTTCCTCTATTTTGATTTTGCCTTGTCAAGTCAAACCCACAAGAAAAAGGAATAAAATTTGCTCTTCAGAACTCATTGATGCATGATACTAACGAACACTACTTTCATGTAAGGCAGCCGCATGATAGGAGGATGGAATATGTATGAAAAATAGGACGGCATGACATATTGACATGTATGATGTGTAAAGTGTAAACTAAGCACAAGGTGTTTGAACTAGTTAGAAGTAATGCAAGCTAGAAACCATATGAAAGATGAAACCAATATCACTCTACCAAATTAAAAGGGCGGCCTCATAAATGTATTTGACCAAATTAGAAGCAATACATGGCAACAAGCTAGAAATAATATGCAATATGCAACGAATAAAGGTGTCTCGTCGTAAGTGATTGATGCAGGATACAGAAGAGAGGTAGTTTCATGTAAGAGCATGGTTAACAGATAGATTTAGTATGTACCAAAAATAGGAAGGCATGTCATATTCACATGTATAATGCGTAAACTAAGCAGATGCAATTTACCCTAATTAGAAGCATTACAAGCTAGACACCGTATGCAACATGCAACCACATATCACACTGCGAAGTTAGAGCAAGCACCTGCGATGGTGGTGTAGGGGAAATGCGGTCTTCAAGTACAGAGCTACGTTCAATATCTTCATTTAGACTTGCTATTTCTTGAGAATCATGTGGGGAGGATGAAACTGCACTCTTTATAAGAGTAGCGCGTCTCATACTAACCCACGGGCGTGACTGTCTCATCATAAGTGATAGATGCAGGATACACAAGAACAGTTGTTTGATGTAAGAACATGGTGTGATAGGCAGATGTAGTATGTACCAAAAACAGGAAGGTGTGTCATATTCACATGTATAATGTGTAAGCTAAGGAGATGCAATTTAACAAATTAGGAGCAATACAAGCTAGGCACCATATGCAACATGCAACGAGATATCATACTGCCATGTTAGAGCAAACACCTGGGGTTGTGGAGTAGGGGAGATGAGATTTGGAACTTGCACTGCAGTAGGAGTAGCAGGAGAATCTGTAGAGATCATCTCTTTCGGTTGCTCCAGAGGACCACCATCATTCCGTGCGTTCGTCCTGTTAGATTTTGCCTTGTCAAGTAAACACACAAGAAAAAGGAATGAAATTCGCTCTTGCAAATTCGTTGATGCATGATACTGACGAACACAACTTTTATGTAAGGCAACCACATTGTAGGATGATTGAATATGTACGAAAAACGCTAAGCAGAAGGCATTTCAACAAATTGGAAGCAATGCAAGCTAGACACCATATGAAAGATCCAACCAAAATCACTCTACCAAGTTAGAAGTGTCTCATTATAAGTGGCATTTCAACAAATTAGAGGCAATACATGTTTGAAATGATATGCAAGATGCAACCAATATTACACTATCAATTTGAAGGTGTCTCGTCAGAAGTGATTGATGAGGGATACACAAGAAAAGTAGTTTGATGTAAGAACATGGTTAATAGAAAGACGTAGTATGTACCAAAAACAGGAAGGCATGTCATATTCACAGGTATAATGTGTTAACTAAGCAGATGCAATTTACCCTAATTAGAAGCATTACAAGATAGACACCATATGCAACATGCAACCACATATCACATTGCCAAGTAAGAGCAAGCACCTGCGATGGTGGTGTAGGGGAATTGCGGTCATCAACTAGAGAGCTACGTTGACTATCTTCATCTAGCCTTGCTGTTTCTTGAGAATCATGTGAGGAGGATGACACTGCACTCTTTAAATGAGTAGCGCATCTCACAGTAACCCACTGGGGTGACTGTCTCATCATAAGTGGTTGATGAGGGATACAAACGAGCATTAGTTTGATATAAGAACATGGTTAATAGACATATGTAGTATGTATCAAAAACAGGAAGGCATATGCAACATGCAACCACATTTGACAGTGCGAAGTTAGCAGATGTGTAAAGTAAGCAGATGCAATTTAACAAAATTGGAAGAAATACAAGCTACACACCATATGCAACATGCAACCACATTTGACAGTGCGAAGTTAAAGCAAGCACCTGGGATGGTTGTGTGTGGCAATTGAGATCATCAACTGCAGAGCTATATTTACTGTCTCCATCTGCTAACACTACACCCTTTAGAGCGCTGAAACGCTTAGTGCTTATCTTCGAATTACACTGGAGCGACTTCTGTCTTTTCTTTTGTGTATTCATCAACACTGCGTCAGAGTCTAAAATACCCATGCATAAAAAAACAATAGTGTGAGTATGGGTGAAGTGTGTGCACAAGTAGTATAGTGTAAAAGTAGCAGATAGCAGGTGGGTGAGAAATAAATGATGGGAGACATATGATAGCTCTACAACATGCATGGCACACGAAATTACTAGATTCTAGGATTTTGAAATATGAGCACAAGGATGGCTGGGAAATGCAGATGCTCCTCCAGCACACCACAAGGTGTGGTCCTATGAAAATAACAGTCGACTAAAAACAAATAGGTCAGTCCATTTTTTCTGCACCGTTCGATGTACAAAGAACGGGCAGATCGCCTTCATCTACCTCCAGCCAGGCAGTGTTGACGATCTTCCTAGAAACGCCAGCGACCACCGGCCCAGTCCCCTGCCTCCGCCCTCCCCTTAACCTCACCGCATCGCCGTGCTTGGCACCGCCCCCGACCATCCCTTCAAGCCCCACCGACCTCCAGATCGGGCGCAAGCAGCTCCTGTGCCCCACACCGCTATTATAGACACCGATGCGCCGCTTCCCCGGCGAATAGGTGGACTAGGTTCTCCGCGCGCCTAAGCGGGTGCTGCTTCTTTTAATTGCGAATCAACTGACCCTGAATTGAAATCCAGGCGGGCGACTGACCTCTAGCTAAGGTGAAATAGTAAATGGGAGGAAACCTTGTGCATTTAGTATCACGAAGAAGGTGCAGTAAGAAGCGCTCAACTAGTTTCTTTCGTGGGATGAATACGGCGTGAGCAAAGATGTAAGATTTGCACGAATAAGAGAAGAGGAGTACCTCTTTCTGCTGGCAGTGCTGTGTCCTCCTTCTGTTTTTCCAACGATCTTCTTGTGGTTCACTGGAAACGAGAAGTTGTGGTGGACGGTGGAGCCTTGGACGAACCCATGGCCAAGTTATTGAGTGTGGTGCGGTGGCCATCTGCCGGCAGCGGGGAACCAGATCCGAGGCAGCGAACGACGGCGTAGTGGGAACAACTCCGATGCGGTGGATGGTTGCGACAGTGGAGCGGCAGCGGTGAGGCGCAGGACGGCATGGTCGAAGTGGTTCTGGTACGGCGCATGTCGGCATCGGCGTCGTGGAGGCAGCTCTGCCTCGGCTTCAACTACTAAGTCCTTGAGGGTGTTGCGTTTGTGGTTGCGATGGACGACGACGTCGGGGTACTGGCTCCGGCGTGATGGAGGAGGGCGGCGGTGGATTGGGCGCGATGGGGTGGAGGACAGAGGAGGCTGGGGCTTCGCGGCTGGTGGAGAGGGCGTTTTGGTGCCCACGGAGTATGAATGGGGAACGGAGGGAGGGGGAACTAAGGGGGAACAATGTTTCGGTTTGGGACACGCTTGTTTGAAATTTGGGGAAAGTTACAAACTTTGCCCCCATCTAAAATTTCGGACATATTGTGGGTCGGGGGTAGGACAGTAATCTCAGGTGTCCCAAATGGTGGGCGGGATAGATTTCGGCCGAGCGCATGGGTGTTTAGGCGCCCAGGGCATATGAATGCTTCTCGGAGGCGGTTGAGACTTGCGTCTTGGTGAAGTTACAAACCTACCCCGGTTTAGACCTTTGGACATCGGGCTGATAGGCTACACGGGTCAAAGTCAGGACAGTAATTTCCTACCACCAAACATTAGTCTCGTGCGGTTTCGGGTGACCAGAGGCTTATTTGGCATTTCGTTCAATATTTGGGAGCAGAAGCATTAACGTTTTCAGTTCTCTTGAATTGAACTTTCAGGATTTGTCAAACTTCACAAAGCTTGACTCTTGAAAATCCTAAAACTACGATTATTTTGGAATGGAGGGGGTACATTTGAATATACATTGTACACGAGTATATATTAAAAAATATGCAACTTACCTCAATTCATGCATGGTTCCAGATATAATCTCCTTGGTTGCAAAAAAATAGTTAGACATGCGTATGAATATATAGCATGTTCAAACACACAACAAAGATTGATGCCCCCTTTTAGCTCTGATTTACAAATGCCATTATCTCAGATTCAAATAGATGAATGCACTTCCTATGAATTTGACTCTTCGAAACCCCCTTTATGTTGAATTCAACATTTATTCTATTTCATAGCTAGCAATTTGGAATGTATCCATGTAAGTGACAAATGTATAAAGTGCTTGACACTAACAACATGGAGTGCACTACTTAATGTTTATATATGAATGGCAAAAGCAATGCATTGTCTGGATTTCAAACCACTCTCACTCTATGGATCGATAATATCAAATAAACCCATGCACATGCTAGAATTCAATAGAGTATGGGTGTTTGATAGACCAATGTTCGTTCATACGCAAATTGCAAAATTCATGATCTCATCCAAAAATAATAATGCCATTTATATTTTAATTTAATGCGTAGAACCGCCTTTTACACATAGATGCACTATGCCTCGACCCATTCTCACACACGCGCTATATATCTCTCTATTTGACGTATAAGTGCACACACGTTATATACATTGGCATTTCTCTCTCACACATGCTCACAATCTCTCTCGGGGTGTCTCACGCACACACTCTCCATATATCTCCCTCTCTCTTTCTTACTACTATGTACCACTCTTTTCACTAATCTCAGTTGGAAAACACTATTTCTCTCGCATGCATATATACACACGCACTGTCTCTACTAGCCCTCTATAGGCACATATATGTGCCTACGTGTCTCCCGCACACACATTATCTTTAGGCCTCTCTCGCACACATTGCCCCCCCCCCCCCACACCTCTCTCTTAGTACTTGGCAGATATGATTCCATCAGATCATTCGGTAGGATATCCCTGACTATTAGGCTGGATGGTAATACGAGGCAAAGTTTTACCCAAGTCCGGGCCCTTGTAGTTGAGGAAAAAGCCTACTCCTGGTACTGTATATTTGTGATAGGGGTTTGTACAAAGTACACGTGAATACCAGGCATTGTGCATGTGTGTATACTATCGACGAACTAGCCCCCGGGCTTATATAACATACTCGGGGCCTAGGGTTACAAATCATATATAGTCGGCTTATCATCAGTGCGGATAGAGTCCTCCACGACTCTAGTATCTTCGTCTTGTACGCCGAGTCCTCAACATGGGTCTTCGTATAACGCGTCTCGGTCCAACCTATGTGGCGCAGGATGGAACCGACCCATGAGTCCTCACGTTGACCCACCACAACTAGAAATGATGTGCCCACCACACCCCACACACAATCGGCCACTAAGAAAATAAGCATATACAATAGTACAAAGTTATACATGAAAGTTAATTGCATGGTGCATCCAATAATATTTGTTCTGCATTGTGAATGTTTATATTTTCTCCTAAAATATTAGTCACGGGAAAGAGAAACGAAGGGCATATCTCTCCTTGCCTCCACCGGATACCCCCTCTCTCTACACCACTTTCATGTACGCACACAAGCTATCTCTCGGCCCTCTAAAAGTATGCCCCTGACACATTCACGCATGACGGTCACTATATTTCAAGCGAAAGCACTATACGGTCACTGGACTTCAGAATATGCTCATTACGGTCACCGTATACATTCTCATGGTGATCATATAGTATCTAGCTCATGATACGTCTCCGTATTTTGTTGATGACACTGACGGACATTGTATTTGATGCGTGCTTCGTATTTTGTTGACGACACTTACGGTCATTGTATTTGAAGTGAAAGCACGATATGGTCAATGGACTTCAGAATAACTCATCACGGTCATCATATACATTTTGTGGTGCTAACCAACCTGTGGTTGGATGGTTAGGAGGACAGTGGTTTCCCCAGCCCACCAGGGTTAAAGTCCTGGTGCTCGCATTTATCCTGGATTAATCTCAGTATTTTCCGACGATGTGCGTTCAGTGGGAGGAGACGTCCCCCTCGACTAGGAGGCAACTATGGTGACTTCGTAAAATCTCAAGATCATATGCTGGCTCACTCTCTCGAAGGTGCTCATAGGGGTAGGGTGTGCGTGTGTGCGCTTATAGCGGTGAGTGTTTGCGCGTATATATGAGCGCTTGCGTCTGTATTGTGTTAAAAAAATACATGTCGTGATTATACGGTCACTGGCTCACCCGTACAACTCTGTAATTTGTTGATGACACGATCAATTGACCAGTCAAACGTTCCACGTGGCACAACTAGTGTTGCACCATCAGCGCGCGTAATCGTGGGGCCCACCTGTCAGCGCGTATATGAAAGAAAGAAATGGTAGCTTGAGTCTTTACTATGTTAATAAAATACATTTTATGGTGATCATACGGTCACTGGCTCACCATACAACTCCGTAATTTGTTGATGACATGATCAATTGACCAGTCAAACGGTCCACATTCACCAGCGCACATTACCGTAGGGCCCACCCGTCAGCGCGTATATGAAAGACAGAAATGGTAATAAATTATTGGTCGGTGGGGATTCGAAGTCGCGAGACCTCTGGTTGGCAGCCCGCGCGCCCTAACCACAGCGGACAAGGATCTCCTTGTGATGATATGCTGAGCGGGCCGTTTTAATTGCACGCACGCACGAGCCACTGTGGTGAATACAAACACATCACACAAGCGCACAAACATGCCCGCAACGCCCACATGCATGCATGCAATACTCACACGTGCACATGCACGCACACAACACTCACACGAACACACGCACGCATGCAGGTGTGCAACACTGACACGTACACATGCACTCACGAACACACGCACGCACGCACGCATGCATGCAACACTGAAACGTACACATGCACGCACACAACACTCGCACGCCTGCATGCACACACCACACGACGCAAGACACACGCTCAACCTATACGTGCATGCACTCTTTGTTAAGGACATGGATTCTTATGGGTATTAATCAATCTTATCTGTGATAATTCTCTTATATTATATAGTAGGCTTATCAATCTACATGAATTAGATGACGTCACACTCAATGAACAATCATCGGTTTATGAAATGCCCGCTTCTCACCACCCTAGCCCACCAAAAGCTCCTCTGCCATGCGCTGCCTGCGTTGGGTCACTGACATGCACGCCAAGTACCCAACGAGCCGACACGTCAGTGGAAGAACGGTGCAGTGTCGTGCGTCAGAGTCGAGGGCGCCGCTTGCTGCACACCCGGCTGAACACGCCTCCTTGCCGCATTCAAACGCCTCCATGAAACCCATGTGGAAGCCGAGAAACCCACTCCGGACACACGTCTGTTCATGACCGGGCCGGCATTAAACGCAACGCCGACCGAGCTCCTCCCGTTCGCCGTCTATTTAATCTCCTATTTAAATGAGTCTAGACGCCGGCCAAGAATCGCACACCTCCGCCGCTCCCCTATCTCCTCCTTCACCATTTTCTCCACTCTTACAATGGCTTACGAAGAGTAGTTATCCGGCATCCAAGCTGGCTGGGTGGCCCGCCGAGCCCGCCGGATACGAGCTATGCAGCTCGCTGATCCACTTCCCTCCCCTAGCCCGACGGAGCCAGTTGCCGCCCCAAGCCGGCGCATGGTTCAGCAACTCGCCGCTCCAGGCCAGCTCGACGAGGAGCGGTGAGCTGCTCCACACCGGCATGGCGCGGAGCACGGGCATCGTCGCTGCCGTCCACGCTGCCGCCCCGTACCGCGCCTCTCGTGTCTGCGACCGCGTCCCGTTTCTGTGGCCAAGACTCCCATGCCTGCGGCCGCACCATGCAAGCAGAGACAGAAGCCGGGTGTGCGGAGGGTGACGAGTCGGTGGCCAGCGCCTCCACATCCGCCGCCATCATCGAGGAGAAGTAGAACACGGAGGCCACCGCCGCTTGGGTCCCATGAAGGCCACCGCCGAGGCGATGCCGGCGTACACATCAGGTGTCTTGCCGGATCCTTCTGTTGCAAGGACCTTCGTCGACCCCGCATGGGCTCCACGAAAGCAGAGAAGCCCCCTTCAGACTCCATCTTGGGCATCAGCCAACGATGTCAGTTGAGTGGCGGGGAAGCGAGCCGTCCTTTGCACTAAAGCATATACCTCCGGGGCTCCCGGCAGTCTGGTGATCGTGCTGCCGGACATGAGGAAGACAAATGGATCCGCGGGTGACCATTTAGGCTAGGTATTATTATACCTGTGCTGTTCAGGAGTAGCACCGCTTAGTTGATTTGAATGTAATGAAATTCGTCATGTTTATATGAAAATCCGGTATTTTATATGAATTCCGTCATTGTTTATATGAAATATCGCCGTGTTTGCATGAATTTTGTCCGGTTGGTTGAGTTGCTGTCAGAATGTGTGCGGCTACGGTTGGATGGTGTAATTTGCGGGTCGCCGGTCAGTCTGCGGCCGGCTCGGGCGGCGTGGTGGGAAAAAAGCACAGCTCGTGCGAGCTCGTCTCCAACGCGCGCGTTGGAGGATGCATGAGCACCCGAGCTCTTCCTCGTTCATCGGTGGCAAAGGCACGGGTGGACAAAAGGGTCGCCAATATTTTGACTACCCCGGGCAAGATCCAAACAGCCCCTTCCAGCCCCACCCCTCCCAGCACATTCAAATCCCTCGTTCGCCGTGAAATTTTGCCATGTGTTGTTTTCATGGATATTTTGTTGTGTGAAAACAAATTTAAATATTAACGAATAATCAGTGTCCGCGGTCTTCTGCCGGGACACAGTTGGATGGCCTCATAGTAGTAGTAGTGTAGAGTACTAGTACTACTAGATAGTGAGTGTTTACTACTGTATCATGTACTCCCTCCGTTCCCAAATATTTGTCTTTTTAGACATTTCAAATGGACTACAAACATACGGATGTATGTAGACATATTTTAGAGTGTAGATTCACTCACTTTGCTTCGTATGTAGTCACTTGTTGAAATCTCTAGAAAGACAAATATTTAGGAACAGAGGGAGTACATACTAATTGCAATGCATGCATGTGTTAGCAGTATAATGACCACGTACAAATTTGGTGGTAAGATTTGTATAAGTTGGATGTCATATTATTGCTATAACATGTGGACAAAGTTAGCCTCCAAAACGCATTTTAGACCCTATATGGATTGAGGGAGTACATGCATTGCTGAGGTTTCTCTTAATCCTTGCATGCAACGTTTTTATTGAAGCTTGAAATGTGAAATGTGAATGGGAGGGACTACTACAACCCTTCCAAAAGAACTGTAGTACTAATGGTATCGTACTCCTTCCGTTCACCATCTCACATGCTCAGTACTTTTGCGAACTATGGAAGTAACAAATTTATTCCACCACTCAGCATATATTATGGATACATTGTGGATTTCAAATTGAGTCATATAGACCGGAAAGTAGGCACTTAGGGCATCCATAATGTATGCTTTTTGTTTCCTCTAAGCCCTCTCTCTTCGCTTAGAGGCAGACCTCTATACATTGCATGAACTGCCTCTAACAAAAAATTGGCTGGCATTGTGTCTAACCTTAGAGGCTGCCTCTAACAATGTAACAATCCATCTGGTCCCACTTGTCAGCCTTAGGAAGCATAAGAAAGTAGGAGTACAAGAGAAATAGTACTGATTGGACAAATGTGGTGCTAATCAATACTTTTTAAATTTCTGCTAGGGCCCACCTTAGAGGCTGGTTAGAGTCTCTATACATTGTGGTTTTTTCATTTGATAAGAGGCAAACCATGTGGGGCCTACCTTAGAGGCAAGGCTCTATACACTGGAGATGCTCTGTAGTACTACTTTTGATGTGTCCCGTCAACTCACAGAACAAGGAGAAGCTTGCTACGCCCTCTCCCCTGCCCATGGGTGTGGTGGCTCGCAGAGTCGCAGGACGAGGAGAAGCTTGCTTACTACGCCTACGCCCGCTCCCTCGCCCACGCGTGCGGTGGCTCGCAGGACGAGGAGAAAATTTTACTACTCCCTCCGTTAGACATATACTCCCCTACCTTGGTTAGGGAGATTATCATATTGTTTGAAATATATGTCTTTTAGTAGTAGGAGTAGTACAGTGGTAGTACATAGGAGTAGTACTACAGCAATTTCCTTGGAGTCCGTGGTGCAGCAAGCTACCCTAGGCTATGTTACTACTCCCTCCTTTCCGGTTTATGGCTCAATTTCAAAATCTCTCCAACCAAGGTAGACGGTGAGTGGTGGAATTAATTTCATAGTTTGCACAAGTACTTATTTAGTACGCTCATTTTTCTCAAAAAGTTATGTTTACCGATGCATTAATTACAATGAATGCATGCATGACCACTAAATTTCCATGAACTTCTACATGCATTGGTGAGTTTTCTCTTGATACTGCTTGCATCGGGTGATTTAATGCACCTCGAAATCCAAACATGTGATGGTAAGTACTAGTAGAATTGAGACTTATAAAACGGAAAAACGAATTTTTTTAGATGAACCCTATAAACCGGAAAGGAGGGAGTAGTAAGTAGTACTACCTCCATAGTGGGTACGTACTCCGTAAAATCAGATTTTCCCAAAACTAAGTCGCTCAACCTTTATTTGCTTGTTTCCCTTCCTGCCTCGTTGCCTCGAACAGACTATGCCAAACTCCCCTGCCTGCCGCGTGGGAAAAGACCCGCCCTCGCCTTTTTTAATCCGGGTTTGTATCGATGGATCGCGCGAAGTAGCAAAAACCAAGCTGTGTCTTGTACTCCTTCATCGTACTAAAAGAGTGGAGACGCTCGCTTTCATGAATTCTGTACTTCCTCGCGCCAACATGTGGGACATATAGCAACCGGGTCGACATGTCATGCACCAAATAACAGTGCAGAACAGTAGGGGGACGCACCCCAGTCGTAGCACCCTAGTAGTAGTAATGAGCAATGAGACGTCGAATCACAATGCCGCACCTTTCCCCCAGACGGACGAAGCGACCATGATTTCACACTTCGCTGAATCTGCTTCGCCATCATCTCCTCCAAGAAAACCATGTATTGCTTCTGCCTCAAGAGGGACGCGCATCACCTTGGTACATCATGACACGTGGGACCGCATGACAGGCCATGCTCCCCCGCCCACCGCTCGGTAAAATCACCTCATTTTTACTACTTCCTTCGTCTCGGTTTACAGGGCATGCACATCATTCTAGGTTGAGAATTTAACTAGCTATATATGTATTATATGTGATGAAAATATATGTTTAGAAACTACATCCGCTTAAGAATCCAATGATATACTTTTTGTGACATATAACTCATATTTAGTTAGTCAAATGGATGACCTAGAACTACGTGCACGCCCTATAAACCGAGACGGAGGGAGTAGTATCTTTTTAGATCAATATAGTCAGGATTCACCAAGGAGCAAAACCAAGTGGTAGGCTGCTCCTGTCGTGTTGGCGTAGCAACTCAGTAGGGTCAGTCCGCACACGAAACGGCGACACACTTAACAGAACCCCTTTGGCCGACATGTGGCTCATCCACCATCTTGTTCCACGTGCGATGCACCAAATTACAGTTCGGAGCAGCTGTTGGACTTGGAGGCACCCCGGTCGTAGCGCCGCAGTAGTAGTAAATGAGCGATGAGGGGTCAAATCACAAAGCCCCACCTTTCCTGCATTAAGCTGGACGGACGAAACAGCCATCATTTCACTCTAGGGCGCAAGAGCATAAAGAAAAAATAAAACCAATGATGCGTGCTGCAGCTACCTAGGGCGCCCTAGGGTAGGAGCCTCCACTACAAATCCGCTTCTCCCTCGTCCTCTTGAAGAAAACTGATGATGCGTGCGGCGGGTAGGGTTTATAGGAGTACTACGGCATGCGGGGCCTCGCCGTAGTAAATGGGAGAGGGATTGAGTTCGATTCGACGCCTTAATAAGGGTGGGCCGCTTGGTTTTACGGGGACGAGGCAGCATTTTGGGTTCGGGGACCAGTGGAGATATACGTACAAAAAATTGTGGACGTAGGTTCGATCGAAAGGCAATGACGCATGGGCCCCGCATTTTGATATACCGGCGGCCGCGTGAAATTTGCTACTGAAAATAATGCGTAAAAGTTCCTCCAAAAACATCTATAACTAATGGGAAGTGAATGTATGCTTAAAATGAAAATGTAATACAAAGAGAAAAAATGAATTGCAGTTAAAAGAATGACATTTCTAACAAAAATGTGAATGTGAACTACATATGTGTGCACGTGACCAACACATACATTGTCAATACAAAATCTAATGCAAGAAATAACTTATGAGTAACATGCACGAATTGATGATGTCGTGCTTGCATGCATAGAGTATAAAAACAATGTGATTTATGACTTGCATGCATGACGTGTGCATGTGCCATAGTTGCATGTCCAGGAAAAAAGCTACTAGTGGGTTGTACTAGCTATTTAGGAATAAAAGATGTATATATGGAAGTTGTAGGGAAAGATATGACATGTATCTCAATTCCTATGAGTAGGGATTGGAAAAGAGATGTCATTTGGTTCACATCATAGGAACTTTTCTATTGAATCTAGAGATGACATGTATCTCAATTCCTATGAGGAGGGATTAGAAAAGAGATTTCATTTGGTTCACATCATCGGAACTTTTCTATTGAATCCAGAGATGACATGTATCTCAATTCCTATGAGGAGGGATTAGAAAAGAGATGTCATTTGGTTCACATCATAGGAACTTTTCTATTGAATACACTCTAATGTTTATTTTCCTTTGAAATTGTGGGAGTATAGGAATCCATTCATATGAACCAAGTGGCTCTAAAGCTATAAAAATGATATCATGTTTATTTTCCTTTGAAATGTGGAGTATATGAATCTATTCCTATGAACCAATTGGCTCTAAAGGAAAAAATCCTATAAAAATCATATCGTATAGAGTTCTTATGATATTCCTCCACACCAAAGGATGGTTGAAATTGCTGCAGGTGATACGACGGTCTTTCATTGTACACTTCTCCCCCATCTTTATAGTTACCTCTCGAAGATGAATGAAATGATATATATACTGGATATTCTATATGTGCATTTTGGTATATGAAAACTCGGTAAAAGTTTTCGAGGTTCGAATTTTCAATAAAGCTATATGCACTACATTTTGGAACGGAGGGAGGAGCATACGGCAGTTGCTAACACTCAGGTGGAAGATTTGTGTGTCGGAGGAGTGGCTGTTCTATTAAATGCCATGGCAAAACTGACACTGTCGGATGCCGATCTAACGGTTCTTATGGCGTTCGTAAGGAAATGGCTTGTAGCGAACGTTTGTCAGATATGATTTACGGACACATGCATTGCATTGATACGTGCCCGGTGCCCCCTCTCTCTCACGCACACACGCACCCTCACGAGTCACGACTCTTCTGAGTCCTCTCGCACCCACCGTCTATCTGTAGGTAGACGTCACACACATATGTGCTCTTCACACACTACCCTCAGAACTTCTAAAAAATAAAAGACGTCGCGCACCTTTTATTTTAACTCACACGCCACACACTTATAATATTACTCTTGTGGCGAACGTTCTTTGGGCGTAGTATATTGTACTCTCACGAAGAGAAGCGATGGACGCACGCACTAGTTCTCTCACACCCACTCGCGGGTACACGTAGGAGTGCATTTTTTTGAAGCTAGGAGCACATTTGTTTACAAAGAGGCATCCCAATTGACATTTTGACTAGTCTAGTTTTCAACTTGATGGAGGGTCGGGGACCACACGTGAATGATACAGTACATAGTGCGTCCTGGACGCGGTGATTTGATAGTGCGACCTGGAAGCGGTGGCACGTTATTGATCGAGTTTTATTTTTACTTGAACTTTAAATAAAAATAGTGGGTCACGCGTATTCAATTTAATAACGGCTGCTACAACAAAATCACTCCACTATATATATAAGCAGGAGCCTCGGCGCTTCCTTTACTGGGGTTCCTCTCTTTCACTCTCTCATGCTCTCCAGATCTAAGCAAGACATAGGTGGCCACACACTCTCTCTGCTCACGGCTGGTCACAAATCCGGCCGGACCACCTTGGCCGGGGCAGGGGTGTAGGTGCATCGTTCACGCGGTCGTCGGCGGTGAGGGAGGAGACCAACAGCTGCCCGCACGTCCCGATCGGCGGCTGTGCCGTTCTCTCCGAGACAGGGCGGCTCAGGAGGGCCTCTGACCCCTTCTTTGTCCCTGCGGTATTGTGGCCAAGATGCATCCTCCCGACGCCGTCTTTGCCACATCCCGATGACCCTCAGGTATATATTCCTTCGAAACCTGCCTTGCTCTACTGCCCCAGCTCCCCACGTGGCTGCGTGTGGATCTTTTTCTAGTTTTGTCGGCTGTTCCAAAGCCACCTAGACTTTTACTATTATTAGAGGTAAAGCTAGTTCATACAGTCGAATCTAAGAGTTGGTTCAAACAGGGAAGAAAGTGGGAAAGCTGTAGCAAGAATCTAGGACTTGGTTCTAAGAGGAAACGGGGGAAAGTAGTAGATACTGGCTACCCAACCGGTCTCATGGTTGAAAAGGCGAAGAAAGCGTGGTGGATGGCGAAGGGTGGGGGGAGGTGGACCTGTCTCTTGGTCGAAAAAGGAAAGAAAGTGAGGGGTGTTGGGGGAAAACGCAAATGAGAACAAGCAGGTCTAGATTTCCTGTGCTCACATAGGAAAATGTCACCGAGGAGATAGAAAATGGGACAAATGCAGACATGCTGCCTGAGTGTTTGCCGCTCTCGGCAACCACATCTGCCTCACCACTTTATGCCCCTGCTGTCCCTACGCCCATATCACTACCGTTAATGTAAAATCACATGAAGCATTGATCAATGCCACCTAATGTCACTATTAAGTAATGGTCTAGTGCCATCGATAAATTGAAGCAATGCCACCTAATGTCACTATTAAGTAATGGTCTAGTGCCGTCGATAAATTGAAGCTATGCCACCAACATTTTATGAAGTGCTTCCGTCTTGCTTTATTTCCCATGAATTGTGTTTTTGCAGTTACACTTAAATCTCACACCGCTAACATTGCTTCATCCCAGTGGAACTTGATACGTCTCCAACGAATCTATAATTTTTTATTGTTCCATGCTATTATATTATCTGTTTTGGATGTTTTATATGAATTAATATGCTATTTTATATTATTTTTGGGGCTAACCTATTAACCTAGAGCCCAGTGCCAGTTTCTGTTTTTTCCTTGTTTTAGAGTTTCGCAGAAAAGGAATACCAAACGGAGTCCAAACGGAATAAAACCTTCGCGATGATTTTTCTTGGTCCAGAAGACACCCAGGAGATTTGGAGTTCAAGTCAGAGGAGCCACGAGGTGGCCACAAGCGTGGAGGCGCGCCCAGGGGGGTAGGGTGCTCCCCCTACCTTGTGGGCCCCCCGTGACTCCCCTGACCTAATTCTTTCGCCTACATATTCACATATATTCCCAAACCACCAGAAGTATCCACGAAAACACTTTTCCACCGCCGCAACCTTCTGTGCCCGTGAGATCCCATCTTGGGGCCTTTTCCGGCATCCTGCCGGAGGGGGATTCGATGACGGAGGGCTTCTACATCAACACCATTGCCCTTCTGATGAAGCGCGAGTAGTTTACCTCAGACCTACGGGTCCATAGCTAGTAGCTAGATGGCTTCTTTTCTCTCTTTGATTCTCAATACCATGTTCTCCTCGATGTTCTTGGAGATCTATCCGATGTAATACTCTTTTGCGGTGTGTTTGTCGAGATCCGATGAATTATGGATTTATGATCAGCTTATCTATGAATATTATTTGAATCTTCTCTGAATTCTTTTATGCATGATTTGATATCTTTGTAATTCTCTTCGAACTATCGGTTTGGTTTGGCTAACTAGATTGGTTTTTCTTGCAATGGGAGAAGTGCTTAGCTTTGGGTTCAATCTTGCGGTGTCCTTTCCCAGTGACAGTAGGGGCAGCAAGGCACGTATTGTATTATTGCCATCAAGGATAAAAAGATGGGGTTTTCATCATATTGCTTGAGTTAATTCCTCTACATCATGTCATCTTACTTAATGCGTTACTCCGTTCTTTATGAACTTAATACTCTAGATGCATGCTGGATAGCGGTCGATGTATGGAGTAATAGTAGTAGATGCAGAATCGTTTTGGTCTACTTGACACAGACGTGATGCCTATATTTCATAATCATTGCCTTGGATATCGTCCTAACTTTGCACTTTTCTATCAATTGCTTGACAGTAATTTGTTCACCCACCGTATTACTTGCTATCATGAGAGAAGCCTCTAGTGAAACCTATGGCCCCCGGGTCTATTTTCCATCACATTAGTTTCTGATCTACTATTTTGCAAACTTTTACTTTCCGATCTATAAACCAAAAATACCAAAAAAAAATACTTTATCTTTTGTTTAGTTTCATCTATCTCTATCAGATCTCACTTTTGCAAGTAACCGTGAAGGGATTGACAACCCCTTTATCACGTTGGGTGCAAGTTGTTTGATTGTTTGTGCAGGTATTGGTGATTTGTGCGTTGTCTCCTACTGGATTGATACCTTGGTTCTCTAACTGAGGGAAATACTTATCTCTACTTTGCTGCATGACCCTTTCCTCTTCAAGGGAAAAACCAACACAAGCTCAAGAAGTAGCAGGAAGAATTTCTGGCGCCGTTGCCGGGGAGATCTACGCCAAGTCAAGACATACCAAGTACCCATCATAAAACTCTCATCTCTTGCATTACATTATTCGCCATTTGCCTCTCATTTTCCTCTCCCCCACTTCTAAA
Source organism: Thinopyrum elongatum (assembly GCA_011799875.1). NCBI lineage: Eukaryota > Viridiplantae > Streptophyta > Magnoliopsida > Poales > Poaceae > Thinopyrum > Thinopyrum elongatum. The sequence continues at coordinate 414,073,037 of CM022300.1, forward strand.
ACAATTTTTGAAAAGATTTGCCTTTTTATTCGCCCTTCTTCCATACCCTCTTCCGTTCGTCTTCTTCGTTTGCTTTTTGTGTGCTCGTGTGTTGAATTGCTTGCTTTGTCACGATGGCTCAAGAGAATACCAAATTATGTGATTTTTCCAACACTAATAACAATGATTTTATTAGTACTCCGATTGCTCCCGCCACTAGTGCGGAATCTTATGAAATTAATGCCGCTTTGCTGAATCTTGTTATGAAAGATCAATTTTCTGGCCTTCCTAGTGAAGATGCCGCATCCCATCTGAATAGTTTCGTTGAGTTGTGCAATATGCAAAATAAAAAATATGTGGATAATGATATTGTTAAATTGAATCTATTTGCGTTCTCACTTTGAGATCGTGCTAAAACTTGGTTTTCATCTTTGCCTAAAAATAGTATTGATTCATGGAATAAGTGTAAAGATGCTTTTATTTCCAAGTATTTTCCTCCCGCTAAGATCATCTCCCTTAGGAATGATATTATGAATTTTAAGCAACTTGATCATGAACATGTTGCACAATCTTGGGACAGGATGAAATTGATGATACGAAATTGCCCTACTCATGGTTTGAATTTGTGGATGATTATACAAAAAATTTATGTCAGATTGAATTTTGCTTCTAGAAATCTTTTAGATTCGGACGCGGGAGGTACTTTTATGGAAATTACTTTAGGAGAAGCTACTAAACTCCTAGATAATATTATGGTTAATTATTCTCAATGGCATACCGAAAGATCTTCCACTAGTAAAAAAGTGCATGCGATTGGAGAGATTAATGTTTTGAGTGGAAAGATGGATGAACTTATGAAATTATTTGCTAGCAAGAGTGCTTCTATTGATCCTAATGATATGCCTTTGTCTACTTTGATTGAAAATAATAATGAATCTATGGATGTGAATTTTGTTGGTAGGAACAATTTTGGTAATAACGCGTATAGAGGTAATTTTAATCCTAGGCCGTTTCCTAGTAATTCCTCTAATAATTATGGTAATTCCTACAACAATTCTTATGGAAATTATAATAAGATGTCGTCTGATTTTGAGAATAGTGTTAAAGAATTTATGAGTTCGCAAAAGAATTTTAATGCTTTGGTTGAAGAAAAATTGCTCAAGATTGATTATTTGGCTAGGAACGTGGATAGAATTTCTCTTGATGTTGATTCTTTGAAACTTAGACGTATTCCACCCAAGCATGATATTAATGAGTCTCTCAAAGCTATGAGAATTTCCATTGATGAGTGCAAAGAAAGAACAGCTAAGATGCGTGCTAAACGAGATTGGTTTGTAAAAACGTGTTCTTCTAGTTTCCGTGAAAATAATGATGAAGGTCTTAAAGTGATTGATGTGACTCCTATTGAATCTTTGTTTTCCAATATAAATCTTGATAAAGATGGGACTGGAGATGAGTCAACTTTAGTTAAAAAGCATCCCAATGATTCGGAGTTTTTAGATCTTGATGCAAAAATTGATAAAAGTGGGATTGGAGAGGTCAAAACTTTAAGTAGCAATGAACCCACTCTTTTGGATTTCAAGGAATTTAATTATGATAATTGTTCTTTAATAGATTGTATTTCCTTGTTGCAATCCATGTTGAATTCTCCTCATGCTTATAATCAAAACAAAGCTTTTACTAAACATATCGTTGATGCTATGATGCAATCTTTTGAAGAAAAGCTTGAATTGGAAGTTTCTATCCCTAGAAAACTTTATGATGAGTGGGAACCTACTATTAAGATTAAGATTAAAGATTATGAGTGACATTCTTTGTGTGATTTGGGTGCTAGTGTTTCCACGATTCCAAAAACTTTATGTGATGTGTTAGGTTTCCGTGAATTTGATGATTGTTCTTTAAATTTGCATATTACCGATTCCACTATTAAGAAATCTATGAGAAGGATTAATGATGTTCTTATTGTTGCAAATAGGAATTATGTACCCGTAGATTTCATTGTTCTTGATATAGATTGCAATCCTACATGTCCTATTATTCTTGGTAGACATTTCCTTAGAACGATTGGTGCAATTATTGATATGAAAGAAGGAAACATTAGATTTTAATTTCCGTTAAGGAAGGGCATGGAACACTTTCCTAGAAAGAAAATTAAATGGCCATATGAATCTATTATGAGAGCTACTTATGGATTGCATACCAAAGATGACAATACCTAAATCTATTTGTGTTTTTATGCCTAGCTAAGGGCGTTAAACAATAGCGCTTGTTAGGAGGCAACCCAATTTTATTTTTGTTCTTTGATTTTTGGTTCTGTTTTGCAATAAATAATTCATCTAGCGTCTGGTTAGATGTGGTTTTGTGTTTTAATTAGTGTTTGTGCCAAGTAAGACCTTTGGGATGGCTTACGGTGATAGTTGATTTGATCTTGCTGAAAAACAGAAACTTTTGCGTCCAGTGACAGAATTGTTTAAGTTCACTGGAGCGTGGAAAAACACTGAATTTTTTACACATGATTTATATACAAACTTCCTATGTTTTCAAAAAAATTCAGAATTTTTGGAGTTATATAAGTATTATAACAATTCAGATCTTTGCAGACTGTTCTGTTTTTGACAGATTCTGTTTTCTATGTGTTGTTTGCTTATTTTGATGAATCTATGGGTAGTATCGGGGGGTATGAACCATGGAAAAGTTGGAATACAGTAGGTATTACACCAATATAAATAAAGAATGAGTTCACAACAGTACCAAAAGTGGTGATTTATTTTCTTATACTAACGGAGCTTATGAGATTTTCTGTTGAGTTTTGTGTTGTGAAGTTTTCAAGTTTTGGGTAAGGATTTGATGGACTATGGAATAAGGAGTGGCAAGAGCCTAATCTTGGGGATTCCCAAGGCACCCCAAGGTAATATTAAAGGACAACCAAGATCCTAAGCTTCGGGATGCCCCGGAAGGCATCCCCTCTTTCGTCTTCGTCTATCGGTAACTTTACTTGAGGCTATATTTTTATTCACCACATGATATGTGTTTTGCTTGGAGCGTCTTGTATGATATGAGTCTTTGCTTTTTAGTTTGCTACAATCATCCTTGCTATACACACCTTTTGAGAGAGACACGCATGAATTGTGATTTATTAGAATACTCTATGTGCTTCACTTATATCTTTTAAGCTAGGCAATTATGCTCTAGTGCTTCACTTATATCTTTTTAGAGCATGGCGGTGGCTTTATTTTATAGAAATTGTTGAACTCTCATGCTTCACTTATATTATTTTGAGAGTCTATAAACAGCATGGTAATTTTCTTTGGTTATAAATTTAGTCCTAATATGATAGACATCCAAGGGGGTATAATAAAAACTTTCATATAAAGTGCATTGAATACTATGAGAAGTTTGATTATTGATGATTGTTTTGAGATATAGAGATGGTGATATTAGATTCATGCTAGTAAGTAATTGTGGATTGTAGAAATACTTGTGTTAAAGTTTGTGATTCTCGTAGCATGCACGTATGGTGAACCGTTATGTGATGAAGTCGGAGCATGATTTATTTATTGATTGTCTTCCTTATGAGTGGCAGTCGGGGACGAGTGATGGTATTTTCCTACCAATCTATCCCCCTAGGAGCATGCGCGTAGTACTTCATTTTGATAACTAATAGATTTTTGCAATAAGTATATGAGTTCTTTATGACTAATGTTGAGTCCATAGATTATACGCACTCTCACCCTTCCACCATTGCTAGCCTCTCTAGTGCCGCGCAACTTTCGCCGGTACCATACACCCACCATATACCTTCCTCAAAACAGCCACCATACCTACCTATTATGGCATTTCCATAGCCATTCCGAGATATATTGCCATGCAACTTTCCACCATTCCGTTTATTATGACACGCTTCATCATTGTCATATTGCTTTGCATGATCATGTAGTTGACATCGTATTTGTGGCAAAGCCACCGTTCATAATTCTTTCATACATGTCACTCTTGATTCATTGCACATCCCGGTACACCACCGGAGGCATTCATATAGAGTCATATTTTGTTCTAAGTATTGAGTTGTAATTCTTGAGTTGTAAGTAAATAAAAGTGTGATGATCTTCATTATTAGAGCATTGTCCCATGTGAGGAAAGGATGATGGAGACTATGATTCCCCCACAAGTCGGGATGAGACTCCGGACGAAAAAAAGAGGCCAAAAAAATGAGAGAAGGCCCAACAAAAAAAAAAGAGAAATGAGAGAAGGGGCAATGTTACTATCCTTTTACCACACTTGTGCTTCAAAGTAGCACCATGATCTTCATGATAGAGAGTCTCCTATGTTGTCAATTTCATATACTAGTGGGAATTTTTCATTATAGAACTTGGCTTGTATATTCCAATGATGGGCTTTCTCAAATTCCCCTAGGTCTTCGTGAGCAAGCGATTTGGATGCACACCCACTTAGTTTCTTTTTGAGCTTTCGTAAACTTATAGCTCTGGTGCATCCGTTGCATGGCAATCCCTACTCACTCACATTGATATCTATTGATGGGCATCTCCATAGCCCGTTGATATGCCTAGTTGATGTGAGACTATCTCCTTCTTTTTGTCTTCTCCATAGCCACCACATTCAATTCCACCTATAGTGTTATGTCCATGGCTTACGCTCATGTATTTCGTGAAAGTTGAAAAAGTTTGAGAACATCAAAAGTATGAAACAACTGCTTGGCTTGTCATCGGGGTTGTGCATGATTTGAATATTTTTTGTGATGAAGATGGAGCATAGCCAGACTATATGATTTTGTAGGGATAAGCTTTCTTTTGCCATGTTATTTTGAGAAGACATAATTGCCTTGTTAGTATGCTTGAAGTATTATTGTTTTTATGTCAATATTAAACTTTTGTTTTGAATCTTACGGATCTGAACATTCATGCCACAATAAAGAAAATTACATGGATAAAAATGTTAGGTAGCATTCCACATCAAAAATTCTGTTTTTATCATTTACCTACTCGAGGACGAGCAGGAATTAAGCTTGGGGATGCTTGATACGTCTCCAACATATCTGTAATTTTTTATTGTTCCATGCTATTATATTATCTGTTTTGGATGTTTTATATGCATTAATATGCTATTTTATATTATTTTTGGGACTAACCTATTAACCTAGAGCCCAGTGCCAGTTTCTGTTTTTTCCTTGTTTTAGAGTTTAGCAGAAAAGGAATACCAAACGGAGTCCAAACGGAATAAAACCTTCGCGATGATTTTTCTTGGACCAGAAGACACCCAGGAGACTTGGAGTTCAAGTCAGAGGAGCCACGAGGCGGCCACAAGGGTGGAGGGCGCGCCCCCTGCCTTGTGGGCCCCCCGTGACTCCCCTGACCTAATTCTTTCACCTATATATTCACATAAATTCCCAAACCACCAGAAGTATCCACGAAAACACTTGTCCACCGCCGCAACCTTATGTACCAGTGAGATCCCAGCTTGGGGCCTTTTCCGGCATCCTGCCGGAGGGGGGTTCGATCACGGAGGGCTTCTACATCAACACCATTGCCGTTTCGATGAAGCGTGAGTAGTTTACCTCAGACCTACGGGTCCATAGCTAGTAGCTAGATGGCTTCTTTTCTCTCTTTGATTCTCAATACCATGTTCTCCTCGATGTTCTTGGAGATCTATCCAATGTAATACTCTTTTGCGGTGTGTTTGTCGAGATCCGATGAATTGTGGATTTATGATCAGCTTATCTATGAATATTATTTGAATCTTCTATGAATTCTTTTATGCATGATTTGATATCTTTGTAATTCTCTTCGAACTATCGGTTTGGTTTGGCCAACTAGATTGGTTTTTCTTGCAATGGGAGAAGTGCTTAGCTTTGGGTTCAATCTTGCGGTGTCCTTTCCCAGTGACAGTAGGGGCAGCAAGGCACGTATTGTATTGTTGCCATCGAGGATAAAAAGATGGGGTTTTCATCATATTGCTTGTGTTAATTCCTCTACATCATGTCATCTTACTTAATGCGTTACTCCATTCTTTATGAACCTCCGTTCTTTATGAACTTAATACTCTAGATGCATGCTGGATAGCGATCAATGTGTGGAGTAATAGTAGTAGATGCAGAATTGGTTTGGTCTACTTGACACGGACGTGATGCCTATATTTCATAATCATTGCCTTGGATATCATCATAACTTTGCGCTTTTCTATCAATTGCTCGACAGTAATTTGTTCACCCATCGTATTACTTGCTATCATGAGAGAAGCCTCTAGTGAAACCTATGGCCCCCGGGTCTATTTTCCATCATATTAATTTTCGATCTACTATTTTGCAAACTTTTACTTTCCGATCTATAAACCAAAAATACCAAAAAAATACTTTATCTTTTGTTTAGTTTCATCTATCTCTATCAGATCTCACTTTTGCAAGTAACCATGAAGGGATTGACAACCCCTTTATCGCGTTGGGTGCAAGTTGTTTGATTGTTTGTGCAGGTATTGATGATTTGTGCGTTGTCTCCTACTGGACTGATACCTTGGTTCTCTAACTGAGGGAAATACTTATCTCTACTTTGCTGCATCACCCTTTCCTCTTCAAGGGAAAAACCAACGCAAGCTCAAGAAGTTGCAGAACTGCACAAATTTGATTGCACATTTATTGACCATGTGCTACTCTCATGACAGTAATACTAATGCTATTGTTCTGCATGTTAATCTAGTGGCAGTGTTGATGTGATGCTACTTCTTACTTAAGGGCACTTTCATACTGTCAATGTAATGCCAATTAAAACAAAATAGATGTTGTTGTTAATCATATGCCACTGCAAATAACTGTCACTGTTTAAATAACCTTATTTCATATTTGCGCAAACAGGGATGTCTGTCTCCATATCATTTCTATCTACGCAATCAAAAGTACACACCTCAGTTTTAGCAGAACTGCACAAAATGAGATGGCTATTCCTAGCTGCCGTCATCTAACCACCCGTATTCCAGGTATTCCTACATTGGTAGTAACTAGGTAGAATGACCAACGCAATCTAAAAGAAGCTGATTCGTACGTTTTACTTCCTGATTGCAGTGCAGGGACGAGCAAAAACAACTGCATCCTAGTCGGGAATGTACTTTCTCCCAATTCATCCATGGACAGAGGACTAGCTGGCACAGCTACACGAAGGTTTTTGGGACAGGTGCGTGGACAAGAGGCATTGTGGTCTGCTTATTTCTGCAAATAGCGGTGCTTAAATGTAGTGGAACTGCACAAGAAGTTCAGATGGTCAGTACACTACATGGTTCAATTCAGCATTCCAACTGAGAACACAATTATAATTGGTTATTCTGGAATGAGAGAACCTAACCCTGGATGGTGGCAACAAGAAAAACCAGAGTGAATTCCAGGAAATTAAAGCCTGCCTAGGGAGGCCCTTTGCTCAGAGAAGCCTTGCTTGATTTTTCCTGATTTTTAAACCTTCTCACAACTTTGTCTTTTGCTGTGAACTAGCAAGCTGCCTGTGCGTTGCACGGAACATCAAGATGCATTTGTATGAGTAGTTTATCTTGTGAGAGAAAAGGATGAATGAGGGAAGGCCTTATTTGCAAATGTGGAGAGGGGTGTGGGTATCTTGTTGCAAAATTGCCATATTTTCCTTCCTATCCGTCAGATATAAATTGGACAGCCTATATTGCAGGATGGCAGGCACACCATCATCACCAACTCTGTTTTTTATAAGAGTAGAGACTCGTAAATGTTTGTTATGTTCTATGAATCATTGAGATGTATAAAATTGCTTAACTTATGCTTTTCAAGTATTTTATGAAGCCAAGTTTAATGTGAATGTTCCACATGAACGCTGGACTAGCGTGTGAACGTTTGGAATTTACGTTGTGGCCTCAGTTAACTGCATGAACCACTGTAACAAGATACGTAGTTGCTTATATGTCATACAACAGATTGTTGATTGTTAGCTGGTCGATAGCCGACTTTTCTAGTGTTGAAGCGAGCTGAGCCAATGTGCCGTGTTTTGCACAACTGCTTACAAGTGGGGTAGCACCAACAGTGTTTACAAGTACTTAACCAGCCTTACGTACCCTATGTATATGTCGGCGCACAGTTGTCGAACAAGTACTCTATTTCATCAAACACACACTGCTCATATGATAAACCATGACAACTTATGTCTTACCATGCCATATTACATGAAAAAACTAGTGAGGACGCATCTGTTTCGGCAACAATTAGGATGGTTCTCACATGATTCATGGGCACACAAAAGTAGCAGCACTTCCCATAGACGGATTCAAACAGCGTACTAGCCCCAGAGGGCTCGATAATTGGCAAGGTTCGGATAATTAGACACAATCCAAACTACTTTTAAACACTAGCTGGGGCAACTATTTCATGCCTCGATCTAATTTGGGATGGACACAAGACGGACCTTGCCATGAACATCATCGAGGATGTCCGGCAGCAGCTCAATCCTATGAACCTTCCTGAAGATAACCTTGTGGCCTTGCTACTCATAAACTTGTTTGTGGAGGCATGCCACATCATCTTCCTGCGTAAGCTTGACAAGAACAGTATGTCTCACAAACGAAGGAGTAGCTTTGAACTTCTTGTGCTTCAGTACACCCTGGACAACACGCCTGACAACAGTGAGGCTAGAATACATCTCGACATTGGTATAAGTGCAAATGGCTTCCAGGATCCAGCAGCCTAAGAACTTTGTTTTCCCAGTGTGTATATTCAGGTCATCCGCCTCATAGCGAGTGACATGTACAACCACACAATCCTTGTCTGCATCAGGGCTCTAATTGAAATAGAAACAAATTCTGAATTACTTTCCAATATAAGAAACACAAGTTATAGAAACCACTATGTAGAGTCAAAAGTATGCATGACAGGGAAGGTAGCATGGCATCGAAGCTAATAAAATTTGGCATTATTTATCACCACATACTTAGATGAAAAACCACAATCGAGATCGGCAAAGAAGAAAATCACCTTGGGCAGCTCAGTGGGGGGGGGGGGGGGGACCATCCTCGAAGGGGGAAAACTGCTCCTGCAGGGCCACGGGGCGTGTAACTCAACGGGGCATTGACCATCTCAGTAGTGGCCGTGAGCGTATCTGGGGTCGGCTCGGTGGCTGCCTCCATCTTCTTGGAGCTCTCTGTCTCGTGGGGATCAGCCTCCCGCATCTGCTCCAACATCGGCAGATCTTTGCCTGGTTCTCCTTGGTCCATCATGAAACTGACGAATACTAGGAAACAACTGAAAGGAAAACACAATCGCAATGAGAATGAAACAAAAAAGAGAGTGAGGATCGGTTACTGCTTTGCAAAAGTTCTTTTTTTCTGAAAGAAAATATACCAACATCACGGATCCGCATACCTTACCTTCATTGGGAGAGAAGAACAATGGCAGATGCAAGTGTTGGCTTTCTTGAAGACGGTGAGGGAGAAGGGGATTTAGCGAAGAGTGAATTGATGGTTGCTTCGTCCGTAAAACTTAGACTGCGGGGGGGGGGGGGGGGGTTGTGATATGACGGCTCGTTACTGCCGCGCTACGACCGGGGTGACTCTCCGCCTGCATACCGCCTTCTAATTTGGTGGATGGCATTTGGGCCCGCGCGCTGCATGGCCCGCATGTCGGTGAACCAAAGTAAAACGGCATTCAGTAGAGGGAGACGTTTCGATGACCTCGGAGGAGCCAGAAGCTGTAGTGTATCCACTATACTAGTAGTAATTGTTTTTCTGGGTAGCTGTAGAGTGTCTCCACTGTACTAGTAGTAATTGTTTCTCTGGGCCCAAGACAAAACAGCCCATCCACCCTAGTAAATAATAAAATCAATTCAAAAGCCCATATATTTACTTAATGAGAGGCGCTACCCAGCACACCGCCCCCTAAAAAAACCTGGGTGCTCTTCTTCTTCCTCACTCCCACCCACCTCACCTCAGGTTGCTTCACTCATACCCCCAAATTCCTCACCTCACTCCTACAGAAAACCCCAGCTCCCCTTCTTCTTCACCCGCACTACAACTAGGCTCATCATTCGTTACTCTGCTCAAATCCGTGAGCTCGACGCGACGCCCTCGAGGAAAATGGAGTCGGCTGACCCCAGCGCCAAGAAGATGAGGCTCCCGCCAGTGGTGACGCCTGTTGTAGATCCCGCACCTAGCAGTGCGAGGAGAAGTGGCGAGCCCGCCCCCACCGGATCCCAGGAACCCGTAGAATCTCGGGTGGACCGCATCAGCGATCTCCCTAATGCCATCCTTGGGGAGATCATATCGCTTCTCCCCACCAAGGATTGTTGCCGCACCCAAGTCCTCTCAACTCGGTGCCGCCCTCTATGGCGCGCCGCGCCCCTTAATCTCGACTGTCATCAGCTATCTCTCTTTAATGATTTTGAACTCCCCAGAGCCATCATCTCCTCCCACCAGGGCTCCGTTCAAAGCCTCTGCATCCCGTCATGCTACCTGAGCAAGCATAGCATGCCCTGCATGCTGGACGCCTGGCTGAAATCGCCTAAATTCACAGAACTACAGCTGCTTGAGTTCTACTATTCCCCAGGAAATCACCTACCAGATACCGAATGCCATGTACTTGTGCCCTCAGCACCAATGTCCATATCGCAGTTTTCCTCATCTCTCCACACCGCCACCTTTGTGCTGTGCTACCTACCAGACAATCTGGTACTAAACCTTCGACTCCCATATCTCAAAAAACTTTCACTTGTGCGGGTTCGTATATCGGAGGCCTCATTGCACAGCATCATCCACTCCAGTTGCCTTGCCCTGGAGTGCTTGGTGCTTGTTTTCACAGTTGGAATTTCTTTCGACGGAAGGCAGCTCATCATCGAAGATGCCCCTTCACTTCAAAGGTTGATTCTTGATTCTAGTTATTCACCGTCGCAAATAACTGTCGTCTCTGCGCCTAAACTGGAGACCTTGGGTATAATACATGATCTCTGTGCTCATTTCAAGATGGTGTTTGGCTCCACAGTTCTTCAGGTACTGTATATTATCATCTACACTTGTAATCATAAGCTGCATTTTAAATTTCTGCGCATAAGTTCTATATCATCTTGGAGTACACATTTTGTACTAATATTATGTTCTATGCTCAATGAAGAGTTTCTCCATGGATAGCCTATCAATGGTGCTAAATTCTGTCAAGATCTTATATATCCAAATGAATAGTTTTGATCTGAACAAGATTATTGGTTTGCTGCAATGCTTTCCATGTCTGGAGAAGTTGTATATAAAGGTGATAATTTCACGCACATTGGAAGCCCGCATATAGTGTACTAGAATTAACCGTTCAACTGCTGCTCTGTCGACACTCTTTTTTTCGACCTTAACTATTTTCAATCTTCACGTCTATTTAGGCAACAGTACGGGGTAAGAAAGTTATACCAATCAGTGGATTCGTAAGCACCGGGATTTTCTCACTTCTCATGACATTCGATTGAAGACAATAACGCTTGAACGATATGTAGCCAACCATGCAAATACTAGATTTGTCACATTCTTCCTGCTGAATGCGAGGTTACTATTGTCCATCAGGCTTAAGTTTATCAGCAGCATGGTTTTGACGGATGGGTATGTCGAAGAGCAAAAAAAGTTGTTTCAGGTAGACAAAAGGGCTTCTGAACGTGCCAGGCTTCTATTTACAACATCTTGTGGTCATAATCCAGTAAATTTTACGACCCATGATGTTCATTCTATGGACCTGACCGATCCATTTGACTGTGACTGCCGAAAACAGTGCTGGAGTTAGATGTTGTTGCCCTTTTCAATCTAGGTTTTGTCTAAATCTGATGAACAATTAACCCTCATGCTTTTGTACCGTTTGTAAGCTGGAGTTAGATGTTGTTGCCCTTTTCAACTCGGTTGTGACTATCATATTTTCTTTGAAACAAGGTAAATGGCTTGCCATTTGTTTAATTAAGAGTGAAATATTGTAACAAATCCCAACCAAGGGAAATAACATCACTCTCGCCGGCTGCTTGAGCTCACTGTGTATTACAGAACCCAAGTGATTAGCCCCCACCAGCACCCACAAACTTATTTTGAACTAGCACACCAAATGGGTTGTAAATTTTCATAAGAAAGGCTGCATGACCGTGATAGATTTGGATTCTGACATTTGGGACCCATGAGGAAAAAGCCTATCCCAGGTGGTGTCGACTTAATTACTACTCAACAAACAATTATGCCTACCAGCCGTTGGATTGACATCCAACATCTGTCGTGTATCTTCTATCTCTTGTCTTCTTCCTCCAGCCGCCCAAACCAAACCACCCCGTCGGTTCCGCCTGCTCCTGCCTTCCACGGCTGGCTGCGCCTCCGCCGCCCTACCGTACCCTCAAACGTTGGCCAATCCCTCCCTCTATTCCCCCACATGTCCTGTTATTCTCCGGCGATGTCAGCCCCAACACGCACCAGCACCCGAACTAGTCAACCCTCATACTCCCCTCCGCCTGCAAATAGACTGGCGCATCTTCCACGGCTCCTGTTCGTTCCGTCCGAGGCCTCGCCATCGTCCTCCGCCTTGGTTCGCTCGCCATGCGTGGTGCGCCGCCGTCTGGCATTGTCAATGTCGTCAACAACCAAGAGGAACAAGGAGATGACTGTACGTGGAGAGGATGACAGTAGGGACCCACCAGGGTTCATGGCAGTATGCAAGCAAGTGCATCATTATTACAAGCCCAAAAAAATGGTTCCTCCTAATGGTTGGACATCTGGGTCCCACGCCATTGTCAATGTAGTCAATAAACGAGAGAATTACACAACGAGCGGCTGACACCAGGGACCCAGCAGGTCGCGCAGTTGTTATTTACTTTTTTTTTGAGGAACAAGCAGTTGTTATTTACACTAGTTTTAGAGATGGATCAGGGTAACAACGGGGCTGTGCGGGGGGTTGTGGCCCGTCTAGCCAGGGTTTTATTTTATGTTTACCACATGATGAGCCCAGTTGTTTTTTTTTCTTGCTGAAAATGGCTAGCCCAGTTCTACTTTTTTTAAAGAAATACCCAACGGAGGCCTACTTGCTTTCTCAGCCCTGCTGGGCTGCAAATCTTTCAAGACGAGAGCGATGTACTCGCTTGCCCAGAAAATGAAGTCGTAAGAAATGGGATGTAAATTTATAAACACAGCAAACCGGCAATTAGTTTCAAATATCGTTTTTTAAAGATTTTGACATTTCAAATTTAATTTTTTTGCGGGGAAAATTATGTTGGATTTTAAATTGATATAAATTTATTATTTTTAAATTAGTTTGAATGTGACTCGAAATTTCAGGAATAAAAACAGTTCGGACCGCACCAAAATATGCAAAATTTTGTAGAAATTTTTAACTGTGGCCACAATATGGGCTGTAATGCTAACAAAAAGAATATGGGCTCCAAAAAAATCCTTAAGAATTAGCAAATGGGCTGTAAATTATTAGAAATAATGGCAGATGGGCTGTATGCTATTTTCCATAGATTTAAGGCTGACTTGTGCGCCTACTATAGGTTGACGCGTACGCTTTCCTAAAAAAAAGTGTTTATGCGCACACAAGGCCATGTCAACTTAGTCAACACACGAGAGCAGTGACTGTTGGATGTCCATCCAACGGCCGCCGTGCTTCTTCAATCTCTGCTCTTCCTGCTCTAGCCGCTCAAACCAGCGCCGGCGGGACTGCCTGCTCCCTCCTCCCGTGGCCGGCTGTGTTGCCGCGCAGGCCGCACCGCCCCACCCTACTCCATCGCTAGCCAGACCATTCCTCTACTCACCAACACCTATTATTTTCCGGTGACGGCAGCCGAACCAGTAAAACCTCGTACTCCCCACCGCGTGGGCAAGCACTGCCGAGTCTTCCCCAGCTCCGGGTCAATCCCTTCCTAGGCCTCGCCGTCGTCCACCACCCTGGTGCTCTCGGCGCGGCGTGGTCAACATGCTCAATGAACGACATCCATTGGAAGAGCACTGTATGTGGAGAGGCTGACAGCTGGGTCCACGGCCGCATGCAAGGAAGTGCCTCCTTATTACGCGCAAAATAATGATTCGTGCATTTGACAGCAGGGACCCACTGGAAGGGCCTCTGTATTTCGCGAAAAAAATGTTCCTCCCGCTGACAGCTCGGACCCACCAGCTATATCTTCGCACGCAAGGAAGTGCCTCCTTATTACGCACAAAAAAATGAAGACTACCCCTGCTGTCTGGGACCCAGCATAGTTGGAGGCTGACTTGTGGGCCTACTAAGTTGACGCGAACGGAGGGCTTTGTCAACTTAGTCAATATGAACGATTCTAGCTCCAGTGACCGTACGATGTCCATCCAACGACCGTAGTGCTTCTTCAACCTCTGGTCTTCTTGCTCCAGCCGCCCAAACCAGCGCCGGTCGTGCCGCCTGCTCCTGCCTCCCGTGGCCGGCTGTGCTACCGCGTAGGCCTCATCGCCCCACCCTACTCGCATCGCTGGCCTGGCCATCCCTGTACTCACCCAGACCTGCTGTTATTCTCCGACGACGGTAGCCTCACACTGCAGCCCAACCAGTAAACCCTCGTACGCCCCTCCGCGTGGGAAACAATTGCCGAGTCTTCCCCGGCTCTGGGTCATTCCCTTCCTAGGCCTCGCCGTCGTCCACCGCCTTGGTGCTCTCGGCGTGGCGTGGTCAACGTGGTCAAGGAATGACTTACATCGGAAGAGGACTGTACGTGGAGAGGCTGACAGCTGGGTCCACGGCCGCAGCAAGGAAGTGCCTCCTTATTACGCGCAAAATAATGATTCCTCCACCTAACAGGAGGGACCTACCGGAAGGGCCTCTGTATTTTGGCTTAGCTGTATTTTGCGAAAAAAATGTTTCCCCCCTGACAGCTGGGACCCACCAGCTATACCTTCGGACGCAAGGAAAGTGCCTCCATATTAGGCGCGAAAAAATGAATCCTCCCCCTGACTGCTCGGACCCACCATCAATAACTTCGCACGCAAGGAAGTGCCTCCTTATCCTCCCTGATAGCCGGGACCCACCTGGTCGAAGCGTACGTAGCGTTGTCACGAACGTGTATGTACATACTGGTCGATCGGTCTCTCTGCAACGATGAACCGTGGCCGAGCAAGCAACGGCATGTGTAGTAGTAGAGCCCCTGACGTAGCAGTTCAGGCAGTCCCTTCTAAACCGTGTACACGTACGTACAACCACATGCCAAAAAATATGACCACGTACGTACATACGGGCGGGGTCTCAAATGCGTACTCGTGCATACGTACGGCCAGGGCTCATGTACATGGAGAGGCAACGGACGGCAGCAACGACGTCCTGTTCATCAGGTAGCCAACCGGCTGGGTCAGAACGGAGAAACAGCGTCCTGTTCATCGGGAGGCAACAGACTGGGTCGGAATGCGTCTTGTTCAACGGGAGCCAACCGGCTTGGACGGAATAGCCGAAACAGGGTCTGGCATACCGCAGAACGGAGGAAACGGCCTTTTGTTCGACCAGCTACGGTTGAAACGGGGGTCCTGTTCATCGGGAGGGGTGTGGCGTACCGTAAAACGGAGGAAACGGACTTGTGTTGGAGCACTACGGTCAAAACAGGGGTCCTGTTCATCGGGAGGGGTGTGGCGTACCGCAAAACAGAGGAAACAGACTTGTGTTGGAGCGCTACGGTCGAAACGGGGGTCCTGTTCATCGGAGGGGTGTGGCATACCGCAAAACGGGACTCCACGGGCTACTGTTCACCCACCGTCGGCTTGCTTCAGCCTCCACCTGCACTGTTCATCCATCGCGTCTTCCTCCTACCTCCACCAGCTACTGTTCATCCATGAGCTACTGTTCAACCAGCCCTCCACCGGCTACTGTTCAACCAGCCCTCCACGGGGTCCTGTTCATCCACCCCTAACTAGCTCGGCTATGGTGGCCTCCTCTCGGGGTCCTGTTCATCCAGCGGCAACGGCCTACTACTACTACCACGGGGTCCTATTCATCCAACCCCCACCAGGAACTATTCATCTAACCACAACCACGTACGTCTCGACTCGTTCAACCGCAACCCCCACGTTCATTGTTCATCAAGAGGCAGCAGGTTCGATCGGCTTCAGTAATCAGCAGCAGCAGCAGCAATCGATCGCTCGGGTCCAGTTAACAGCTAAGGGATCGATCACTCGGGTTCAGTAATGTAGCTAGTGCAATCGCTCGTGTTCAGTAAGCGAACGCCTTGCTCGGGTTCAGTTAGAGCCCAACACCTCGCACACACGCGCGTACGTGTACGAGAGAAACGCCCAATCCCTCCATGCATTGCTCGGCCCCGACCACCCACAGTAATCGGGAACTCCCCAAAATTTTCCTCGCCCTCGCTTCTACCACAATTTTTTCTGGCATGGACGGCCCAAAGAATGTCATGCAGGTGCGTCTCCGGCCCGCCCAGGACGAAAAGCCCATTTTCTGTTATGATTTTTTGTCATAGAAGTAGGAGCCCACCACATCTATGATGATACCAGGGTTTGTCATAATTATCGTCATAGAAGTGTCATAAGCATGACAGGAAAAAAATTCGTTCGGCCCAAAATGTCATGGATGTGTCTTTTTTTTGTAGTGGATGATCGTTATGAAAGAAGACCCTCTCGTAGAAGCAAGGATTCGGAAAGGAAGGACAAGCCATCAAAGAGCTACAGAAGACGAATAAATCAAGCTCACGTTGGTGAATAGGTGTCCGGTTTCGACTCTGACAACTACTCCAAGAGAAGCTATCACTCCGACTATACTCAAGATGAAGGTGTTGTCGGTCTTGCACTAGTGTCATCCAACTCCTACGACATATTTGACTCACCAAATGAAGGAATTGGAAGATGCTACATGGCTAAAGGCCCCAAGGTATTACACCCCGAGTATCTTGATTTTGATAGTGATGAGGATGATTTGCTAGGTGATGATGATTTACTTGTTAACAAAACTAGTAATGAAAACCATGATGAACTTGCTAATAATCACGCTAATCAAGATGAAACGAATGACAATGACAAGAAGGAGATTGAGTGTCTAACTAAAGAACTAAACACTCTTAAGTTAGCTCATGAAACAACTCAAGAGGATCATAGAGAGCTCCTAAAGACTCATGAGAAGCTACGCTTCGAGAAGCTAAATTTAGAGCAAGAGCATGAGTTCCTAAAAGCTATCAATGATGATCTTCGAAAGAAGAGTTCTTCTTACATTGCCAAACATCTCCTCTTGTCTACTTATATGCCACAAGTAAAATCTAGCAACAAGAGCAAGAAAGATTCCTCCTCTAGTAGTAACAATAATCATGCTAAATCCAATATTTTTGCTTCTAGTAGTTATCTTGATTCCACTAATGATTCTCTTAGCCAAGTTACACTTGAGCAAGAAAACAGCTTATTGAAGGGAATTATAGTGAAAGGTGTTTACAAGAGCCTTGCCGGGAGTAAGCAATTTGAGGAAATTGTATGCAAGCAAGGAAGGCACCGGAAGAATCAAGGTGTTGGTTTTGACTGAAAGTTCAATGCCAATGGAGTTGAATGGGAAGAAGATCAATACCCCAAGACAAAGTTTGCTCCTCAACAAGAGAAGTATGACCCCACTTCTTTTGAGGGAACACAAGCTAAAGATGATCTTCCACCACAAGACCACAAGCTAAAAGGCAAGGACAAGCTTCAAGAAGAGATTGACTCATTTGAAGAGGCTCCTAAGGCCATGGTCAAGTGGGTTCCCAAGGCTACGTCAAGCTCTACTTCATCAAGTACAACTCCAACTCCAAGGATTCCCATCAAGTTGATGTGGGTCCCAAAGAAGAAGAACTAGAGTGTTCTTGAGGGTGACTTCGCCAACATACTTCACTCATATTCCTTATGGCAAGGACTTGTGCAATGAACTTTCATATCTTGCACTAGTTCATGGAGTCACAAACCCTCTTGTTGGTAAGACAAGGGACAAGGTAATCTATTGCTTTCATGGACATCATCATATGTGAAATTCACTTTATGTCTATGGATATCCTTGTATGTTCCTTGTGGGACTAACCCATGTAGGTATTGAAAGTGCAACACTCCAATGGATTGCTTCGAATGATCCACATCAACATTGAGCATCCACATCTTCACTATCTACATGAAGTCATCATCGACAAAACCGAAGGTTAGTTCATCCCTCTTAGGGGGGATACCACATCTAGGGAGAGCTTTGCTCTAAAAATTGAGCTAAAGCAACTCTAATGGTGTGAACACATTAATGCTTTATGTAAAGGTGGTAACCCCACTCGTGCTTAAACGACGAGTATGACCTATGATCAAATGTTCTCATATGACTCCTAAGTCAATATACTCATATATAGATGACCTAGTCATCGCGAATTGCTTGATAGATTCAAGAATTGTCTGTGCATGCTTTGACACATATTTCATTTGCTATCTTATTGTGTGAGCATGTTGGTTGCATATTTTCTCCATTCGAGGACATCCATTTGTTGTTTTGATTGTCTGGGTTTTTATTGGTCAAGTGGATGTACAAGAATGCCTAAGAACTTTCTCTATCTATCTATGCTCTTCTTGTCTCAAACTCTATTCATGCTATATCACAAAAATTGAACAAGTTCTTTTCGGACCCTCCGGGTGAGGAGCACTCGGAGCCACCGATCCATCAAGGGCTGCCTTCCAAAACCTTGTACTGCATTTCGGTCAGACCAATCCACTCAAACTCGGTCACACCAAAAGCATTAGACTGATCTAGGTTTTCCATCGCGGTGCTACCAATTAGACCGACTCGGTCTTACCGAGTTGCTGTAACTGCACGCAGTTTCACATCTCGATGCCACCGATACGTTCCACTCGGTGCCACCGACAGCACATGGGTATTTATATCCAACGGCCCATACAGTTGAAAATTCCTTCAAACGTTTCGAGCCCGCGCCCCATTGTTGCCGCCCCTTGGTCTTCAGATCATCGCCATTGTCTCCTGTGTGTCGTTGCCGCAGGAATCCGCCACCATCAATGGAATCTCCTCCACCGTTGCCGCCATAGAGGATCATCACCGAGTTAGGGTATGATTCGATCTCCTCGTGCTTTTCCCTTCCGATTCAATGCACAAGGATAATGCCTAGTATCTTGCCATGTTTGAGATTCATCTATCCACCAGAAAACTCCATTAGAATAGATTCGAAGAAAAAAATTAGGGTTAGGTTTCCGTCGAGCTCATCTCGGACCGACCGAAATAAAATTTTCGGTCCCACCGATTGGCCCTGGCCATTGCACAAGTACAACTCGGTTCCACCGAAATGTACTGATCGGTGAGACCGAGAGTAAAGTTTCAATGAAACCCTAGCATCTCGGAGCCACCAAACCACAACTCGGTCCAACCGGAACTGTGTATTTAGGCTCTGTGTGTGCTTCGGTGCCACCGAAATGAACATATCGGTAGCTCCGAAATGCTTTCTGTGGAAAACTAAAACTAAAGTTTGGACTCAAATTTTTGAAAAATTATCTGCTTTTTGTGATATTCATCTACTCTGCCCATACCTATCTATTCACAGGGTCAGATTTGCAAGATGTCTAGTGCAAGTGATAGCCAGAATGAGTCAGAACAAAATGTTGATCTCAGTGAGGGTTCAAGCCCCAATGACATCTATGATGAGGGCAGCAGGAGCACTCCAAGCAACTTGCCAAAGGCTGCCACCAAGACAAAGAAGAAGAAAACCTCTGACAGTGAGGATGAAGATTTTGTGGCAGAAGAGGTCACTTCCACGAAGAAGGCAGTACTCAAAAAGGAGTATGGCTCTGCAGCGACCACCAAGCCAGGTGCAAAGCAAAAGACTGCTGTTAGGAGAGTTCGAATGTCAAAACCTTGGAAAACCTCAGCTACACAAGAAACCATGCAATTTACACTTGAGGAACCAAGTGGTGCTGAAGGTGATGCCAGCAAGAAGAAGAAGAGGGTGAGGAAGACCACTGCTAGAGTGATTGGCAGACCTTCCATGATGATGAATGAGGAGGAAGAGGAAGAGAAAGCTGAAGCACCTCCTGCCAAGACACAGAAACTCATGGCAGATGCCATGAAGTCAGCTGCTGCTCCTTCCAAACCAAAGTGCAAGCCCAAGGTTTCTGCTCCCAAGAGATCTACAAGAAATATATCTACAGCTGAGAAGAACAAGGCCCCGGTGCCAGAGGTTCAGGATGATGATGAGCCACTAGTGCTCAGAAAGCTCAAGCCCAAGATCCCAGAACATGATAATGCTCATCCAGTTGCTGAAAATATGATGCTTAGGAAGGACAAAGGTCTGAGAGAATGGAGGAAAGTGGATCCATATTCAGCTAGGAGGAGGACAGCTTGCGACTATCACTTTCACACCCATGAACAACAAGATTTCTATGTGAAAGTTCTGCTTGATAAGAAGCCCATTGCCGGTGACATGAAGTGGGTGACCTAGAAATTCATCGATACCAATGAAGATTATTTCATGCACGTTCATGAGAGTTTTAGACTTGCCGGTGTTGATGAGTTCGTTGGTCAGAAGCTCACAAAGTGGAATGACGCGATGATCATGCAATTCTACTCCACAACACACTTCTATCCAGATGGCAAGATTGCATGGATGACTGAGGGACACAAGTATCAGTCATCGATCTCTGAGTGGGCTGCACTTCTGAATGCCCCTGAGGAAGAAGAAAATGATGTTGATGTATATGGGAAGCCCCGGATGGACCACAACACAATGGCAAACATGTACAAGGAAATCCCTCCAAAGGATCTTGAGAGCCACAAGCTTGGGTCTGTCGGATTCAAGGCTCTGTGGACCCAAGAGGGTTCGAACTCTGGGGCGTGTGCGAAGATCCGAACCAACCTAAGCCTCGCGCTCAATGCCCTATGGCCTAGCCCAGTCAAGGTCGTGCGAGCAAGGTAGAAGACGAACACAGCAATTTACCCAGGTTCGGGCCACCTTGCGGTGTAAAACCCTACTCCTGCTTTTGGTGGATTGGCCTCATGAGGATGAGATGGATGAACTAGTACAGTGGACGAGTGACCTCGCGAGGGCTCGAGTGGTCAGGGTGGAATGGATCCAATCCCCCTCTACGGTGGTGGCTAACCTATTTTTATAGTGGCCTTGGTCCTCTTCCCTCAAAACATAGGCGGGAAGGGATCCCACAGTGGCCAATTTGAAAGGGGACAAGAAGTACATCTAATCCTGACGAAAGGTAGTCTTCGCCTGCAAAGCTCCTGGCCATGACACAATGGTGGGCTCAGCGATGACATCCGTCCTGCCGAGCCCGTGGTCTCGGTCTCGTTGCACCGGAATGGAAAGCTTTAGGGGATTCCTCGGGAACTCGCGTCTGTCCTTGCTACCTTAGCTCAGAAAGGGAAATTGTCTCCTCTGCGCCCGCTGGCGCCTGCCTGGCCTTGGTCGTCATGGCTCACGTCATCGCAGCCTCGTGAGGCTGGGTACCTGCATAGAAATCTCCGCTCCTCGGGAGGCAGCCGGGGGAGGCCGCTCCTCTGAAGGTCTTGATGCCATCCGCCTCGCAAGGCCGGGGGTCCTCGCGAGGATCTTGTCTTGGGGGTCTTGCCGCTAGGCCATACCGGGCCATTGATGGGCCCACGCGCTGGGCTGCAGGCAGGTAGATCTGGGTACCCCCGATCCTAGAACGCCGACAGGGTCAATCAAGCATTTGCTAGCTGGTTTGGCCACTACAAACACCATTTTGAGGCACACTCTATTGCCCAAATCTGGACATGAGAGGATGATCCATGGCCGCTCCATCAACTTGCTTCACTTTGTCGTTGGAGAACACGAACACCTATGGGGCCATCGGCCCCTTGTGGTTCGGCAAGGGGGAAGATCACGTTGCACAAAGAGCGGAGGCCATGAAACAGCACGACGGTGGTGACACTGGTGGTTTTTACCCAGGTTCGGGCCGCTGGAAAGCGTAAAACCCTACTCCTGCTTTGATGGATTGGATGGAGGAACACGATGAGCACGCGGTGCTCAAGCCCGGTGAGGTGGCCTCGGGGAGAGACTCTACACGCGTACAAGTGTGCAAGGGTCTGAATCCCTTGCTAGTTTGCCTTAGACCTCCTTTTATAGCTTAAGGGGTAACCACAGTGGTAAAACAGTCTTTATCTAGTGATTAGATAGCTAACAGTGCTATCATACCTAACTCTGGCAGTTAGGACAAAGTGCATTAAATGCACTGCTAGGTGTTGTGCTGAGGGTGAAGCCCGGCAAGCCTACCGTGCTGCTTAATCATCTTCTGCTTATCGGTTTGACATGCCTCTGGACGGGTGTCATATGAGGGTAATCTTTCTTCTAACGGGCCACCATGTGCTTAGTGGAGGCCACTTAATCATTTGTGGGATCGACACCGCATCGATACGTGACTTGCATCGCTGTGCGGTGGAGCGGTGGTGCCTTGGCGGGATTCCTCGCTCTTGGCGGCCCCGGCAAGCCTGCCGGGGAAATTTTGGACTTGTCCTTGGGGTGGTCTCGACTTGGCCAGGCTCTCCTGCCCGGCAAGGGAGTCCTTCCCAAGGTGGCATTCTTCTGTCTTGTATGTTGACTTGGCTTCTTGATCCGCTCCTTGATCTCACAAAGAGTGGTTCCTCTGGCTTGGCCTTGCTTTGCATGTTTGGGGTAGACATTCCTTCGCCAAGCCTTGGCTGCCGGGGCGGAGGCTCTTCGTCCGTGCATAAGTCAGGGGAAATAAACACCCCTGTTTGTGTACCCTGACAGAAGCCCCCGGGCCTGAGCCATACGTGTCGCTAGGCATGTTGGGTTAGGTCCCATACAGTGCACAGACACGTGTCGAAGAAATGCTGCCCATGCAGCGGTGGTTATGATGACTAGTCAATCCAATGTCCACTCCGTGTAATTATCGCAGGTCATGGGGTCATGGAATAGCAGCAGTTAATGGGTAGTGCACCTGCAAAAACGGTAACTTTCTTAGGAGAGATAGCGAAGAGCGAGCCCCCGCGCCTGTTCCCAAAAAAGGCAACGCGAAGAGGCGCTGCTCATTCACATCTGTCTCTCCTTCCTTCATCTTCTTCCTCAAGCCAAGCAACTATTCCCATCACCAACATTCACCCCCCAAAGCTCTGCTAGATCCTTTGCTCATCCCGCGAGCCCAAGAGATGGGATGAAAGATGGTTGCCACAAGGGTGAAGTGGGCGGCCACCGCAAAAGATGCCGCAACTGAGGGGAGGAAGAAGAGGGCGGAGGAGCTGGACATGAAGCGGTAGGAAGACGTGGTTTTCCTTCCGTCGAATTTGAATGGCAATACTTTGATCACGAAGTACGCCTATATATGGGGGAGAGAAGTTCTGAAAGGGAATGGAGCGCCCGTTGTCCTGCCGGAGGGGGTCAAGGTTCCATCGGATTCGTACCGCTTTTTCTGCGCGTACTTCCTCTGCGGCCTCACCTCCCCCTTCTCCGATTTCTTCTGCGCCATGATGACAATTTATGGATTCCATCTTCTAGATTTCACACCAAATGCAATGGCGTGCATGGTAATCTTCATCCATCTGTGCGAGAACTTTGTTGGAGTTGCCCCGAATGTGGACTTGTTCAGGCACTTTTTCATCCCACGGATCAGAGACAAATCCCACCGCTCAGGGAATATAAGCTGGATTCCTCGGAGCAAGAAGGGCGAATGTGATTATCTCCCTAGCACGTAGCACAGCAGGTGGGAAGAATGGAGGGCAGATTGGTGCTGGATTCGGGAAAAGGATGCCTCAGAGTTTTGCGCAGCGCGGACTGAATGCGACACACGCGGCAACGACTAGAGCAAGCGAGGCCTTACCGACGATAGGCTCCGCCCGACGCTAAACAAGATTGCCTGCCTCAAAGCTGCCCGGCTAACCATCGAGCAGGTGGGGGCTGACTTCCTCCGGCGCCGCATCGCACCACTGCAGAAGTGGGATAGGTTTGCCTGGGAATATGGGAATTCCGCTGATAGGATGCGTCTTTACCCAGGCCCCATCAACAACTTGTTGATATACGGCCATGGCTGACTGTGCAAACAGTTATTCGACAGCCTAGAGCCGTTCCATTTGCTGGCAAGGGTTGTCCCGCTGCATCTCAACTTTGCTCGAGACCAAATTCTGAAATGGATGCTAGATTGCAACACCTACGGAGTTGAGGTGGATTGCCAATTGCCAGAACTAGACGCAGAGATAGAGTGGGTCTCCAGCTTGGAAGAAAGGGCTTCTAGGGTGGAGAACGATCTTATCAAGCGCACCTCCAAGGAAGAAGCGGTGTTCATTGCAAAGCGGATTGCAGAGGACAGAGCACTTCGGGCCGCCGGAGGGACGAGGCCCGAAGAGGAGGAGGAGGAGGACGCTGAAGGTAAAGGTTCTTCTAATGAAGGGAGCAGGGAGCATGACGCGGAGGAGGTTGCCGGGCTTGACCCTGTCGGGGCTAGAATTCATCATGCCACGGCAGCAGAGGCCCAAGGAGAAGGCGGGGCTGAGGAGGCAGAGCAGCCTGAGGCAGAGTAGGAGTGGCTCGCAATGGGTCCTCAAGCCCCAGAGCCATATCTGAGTCAACACCCTCGCAAGCGGGCCGGCTAGGGAACAGCGGCCCCCTGCCTCCTCATCGGTCGTGAAGAGGGTGAAGAAGATCGCCTCTAAGAGCGACAAACAAGAGGTGGTACGCCGCCAATCCTCTCGCTTGTCGGAGGCCAAGACCCCACCCGCCAAGCGAAGTGCGGCCACTGGAGTTGATCCTAGCCCCCAGTCAAGCCCAGCTTCCTTGCAAAGCTCGATCCCACCAGAGGCCTCGGCCCCACCGAAGAGCTCAAGGCTGCCGGGGAGCTCCGCTCCTCAAACTCTGAAGAGGGGCAGGGCGACCCCACCACCTGCGGCGTACGCACTGGGCTCCATGCTCATAGACCCAGAGTAAGGAGAACAGCTGAGCTTCTTGCTGAGGTACTATGCACTTGATACTTGTTGATTCAATCTTCTTTGTTGACTTGGCAGAGATGAAGAACCCCTTGCCCACCGGGCCAAACGAACCAAGCACACGGCGGCATCAGATTCTTTGGCTAGTACGGGTCTGGCGGGGGATAGGACAGGGGATCCCATGCCCAGCCCCCAGCCCAGTCCCCGGCGTGAAGGCATGGGGCAGATTTCGCCTGCCCGAAGAGATGCGGAGGAACACGCTTCATCCCTCGCCAAGGGAGAAAGTGAGATCGAGCAGGGTGGGGCCCATCGAGAGGGGTCCACCCCAACCAAAGTCTAAGCAGAGAAATCACCGACAAGGGCCTCCACCGAGGGGTCTGCTCGTGCCGAGGTCGCGGCCACCGAGGGAGCGGATACGGACCGCACGCTGGCAACTGGCATTGCCGGGGAGGTGGACGCTCCCCCGCAGCAAGCACCACCGGGTAATCCACTTGTCTTTGTTTCTACTTCCTTGAATTATTTTGCTTCTTGGTTTTTGACTCAACAGTATCTGGTTTCTTATTACTCCATCTGTTGATTTTACTTGTAGCTCCGTTGATTGAAGAACCTGAGCTCTTGGAAGAGGTGGCCAGTATTGGGAAGAGTGCTACCGAGGAAGCAACCAAGATTGCTGCCACGGAAGGTCATGAACAGACTGCCGAGGATATCCGGGGAACCCAAAAGGAGACAGAGAAAACCCCCGGTAGCACTTCTGGCCTAGGCATGGTAGTTGAGGAGAAAGCTCCTCTCCAATCCATGGGCCCTCTCCCCATGAACCACCCTCTGGCTGCAGCTTCGCATCCTTCCTCGAGCAAGTTGGCATTAGTCCTTGACCAACTTGGACTCGCAGCTCCTGGCTCGTGTGCTGCAGTGGGCGTGGATTTTGACGAAGAGATCAGACGCATACTGGCGCCGCTATCCCGGAGGGTTATAGAAGCTGGTGATTCTGCTGACAGCACCAAGGATCTAGCTTTCTTGGAATCCATGGCGGCAGGGCTCAAAGATGCGCAGCACATGTATGATCTCAAGTGGTAGGCAATCAAGGAGCAGCGTGACTCTGAAATTCTTATGGATAAGAAGCTGGCGGACAAGGGCAATGAACTACGAGAATGGTACAAGAAGCAATCCCACTCCATCATGCGGCAAGAAGAGGTGCTGACCATGGCCAAGGAAGATATCGCTGTCCGGGAGGTCCGCTTGGCGGAGCGCGAAGCGCTTCTAAACACCAAGGAGAAGGACATCTCTGCCCGGGAAGGGAACCTCGAAACCACCCTCCGTGGCAAGGATGAGGAACCGGAGGCTCTTGTCCAGCAGCGTACCAAGGATTTGGAGGACAGGCACAAGGCCACGCTTGACGCGCTCACCCTTGAATCCTCTTCCCAGCTGAAGAAGGTTACCGACGAGCTAGCTGCCACATTTGTCGCCAAGACTGACCTTGAACATCAAGTGAGCAAGTTGACGGAGGACCTTGCCGGGAGCGACAAGGAGATCACGGCTCTCAAGGAGGAAGCGTGAAAAGCAGGGGCCACCCTGGAAGATCTGTGATCACAGCTTTCCTCCAAGAGCCAGGACCTTGATACTGCCAACGACACCATTTCTGACATGAAGGCCAGGCTTGGCTCCTTGTAGAAGGAAATTGAGTCTGCCGGTGCCCATGAGAAATTGATGATGATGGACCTGAACAAGGCCAGGACTCTCCAGAAGAACGCAGAAGAGAAGCTTGGGAACCAAATCCAGCAGCGTGACCTCTGGATCAAGAGCATGGTAGATATAGCTGAACGCCTCACTGCTCAGATTGCAAAGATGGACATGAAGAGTTGGGCCTTCTCCATCGGCAATCATGAAGTCCCAAGTGCCAAGCTAACGCTCTTCTTTGAAGCCCTGATCGAAGGGCTAAAGATGTATGAGGACGACAGGGCCGCATGCTTTGCTGACGAATCTCGGAAGCTTGCTTGCGATGCCCTCTTTCTGGTATTGAGCAACCTCGCTTTCTACCATCCAGACCTCAACCTCGCCGATGGCTTCAAGAAGCTGCCGTCAGGCGCCGACATCTCTGCTGCCGCGGCCAAGGCCGGACCCCTTGCCGACAAGGTTCTCTCAGTTCCAAGGGTTCCCGGAGGTCACCAGGCCCAGCCTTGAACTATTCTTGTTGCCGTGGTGTCCTGTAATAAGACACAATATGTATCTTGTTTTTAGGCTCCGTAATGTTCTTGCTACAATGCTTGTCAAACTGATGTTTGTTATGCTAGTGCACGCTATCCCTCTTATGTTTACCCATTGATATTTGTATGGTTAGTTTCCCTCGCGTACTTTGGTTGCCCGCCAACACCATACTACCGCGATTGCCTTGAGGAATGGGTCCTTAGCATTCAGCTGGCAAGGACACGCTGCCAGTGGGTTTTTCCTTAACAGTCCTTGATGCTGCCACCCACTTTGTTGAGCAGGCCTGAAAACAAAGCAAGGGCGCAGACAAATACAGTAAGGTTCCATCATACAAAGGTGTTGCCATACGAAACCATTGGTTGTCCGAGGGATGTGCAAGTGTAAACTCCAAAGAAGAATTAAACAAGCATGCCAACTTAGATTTTTGTCTATGTTCCCCTCCCGCCGGGGAGTACACTTGATTACGCATAATATCTTCCACTACCGCAGGATGGTCCAAACGCGACAGTCGAATCAGAGACCCTTCGATGAAACTGTGTGCGATGCATCAATCATAAACGGTGATGTAATAAAATTGTCAAAAAAGATGCAAAATGTTTGCGATGGCGGTGACATCAAACACGGTTCATATTGGAGTTGCGTGTGCGATGAGTGGCAAACGGTTAATCCAGAAGAATTGTTTGCGATGATGCAGAACAACAGAAATGGGCAGCCAGATGAGGGTGTGTGCGATATACAACATACAGTTCACTAGGATGAACTGTGTGTGATTAGGCAACACAATAGAAATGGTTCAACTGAACAAGATGTGTGTGATACGTGGCAAACAGGTCCGTAATCAGAAATGTGTGCGAAGACCAATAATAACACAGACGATTGCTGCTAATAAGCCGTGTGATTTGCTCTGTCTACAGAAGAATAACATATATATATATATATAAATAATTGAAATAAACATCCAATTACATAAGTGACTATACAGATCATTCGCACACACCTCAATAAACAATTGCATGCATTCTAAACTAGGAGAAACGATCATCTAGTCATCTACTTCTTGTGATGCTCCCGCCACTGCTCTGTGGCTCGATCCCTTGTCTGGGGTAGGAAGAAGACACTCCCTCATGTCAACGATCCACATGTACATCTCCTAGCTTGTGTACGTGTCCTTGGCCGCGTACTTGATGTGTTGTTCATCTAGTCTCTCATGCCAGACACTGTGCCAGGCGTTCTTGTCCTTCTTGCTCTCGTCCTTCATCTTCATGTAGTAGGGGTCGATGATGGCCGAGGTGAGGTCAACCAGGGAGTTCTGTTTGTTGTTGTCGCTGCCCCAGACCTTGTAGTGGTCCTGGATGTTGACAAGATTCTGGCATTTCAAGCCCGAAACCTTGAGCGCTTTTAGATCGTTGGTGGTGTCCACCGTAGCGAAACTATAGTCGAAACTGTTGATAAACCTGAAGAAACGCTCACAAGGCCTTATGGCCAGGTGGTAGTGGTAGACGAGGATGTCATGTCGCATGCACAACTGGGCGACGGCAACCTTCTGATCGTGCCTGGCACGACCGATGGTGTACTCGAGGTCGAAGCCGACCACTTGCTACTTGTCCTCGGCAAGCAACTGCTCCATAGTTTGGATGGAGCTCTCCACCGAGACCGGCTCATTCGTGTACACCACCGAGAGGGCCTTCCCCCTCACGTGGGTGTCCACTACGTGATGCGTGGTGAACTGCCCGCCGTTGTCGTCATCGGCCGTTGGGAGCACCGTTGGAGCCACGGGGAGCGCCATTGGAACCACTGGATGTCCTCTCTATATGTGTCGTCGTGGGTGTGCTTATTGTGTCATGTGGTGTGAGAGATGAAGGTAAATGGCTGCAGGAATAAATGGGGGCCGGGCGGCTTGGATTCTCGGCGCGTTCGCATGGCAGTTTTTGCAGCGGGTAACTGCATCGTCGCATCGCGCCCGGCGCAACCGCATGCACATAAACGTGCGTGATCGTGCGCCGGCCCCAAACACTGGCAGTGCACGTGGAGGGATGAGGGCAGAGCGCCCGGAGGGACGCGAGAGCAGAGCGCGCACGGCGGGATGCGAGCAGAGCGCTCCGCGACCGCCTCAACCACAAGTAACCACACGCATAGAGCAGTTGAACACGCAGGAAATGGTCGTCTACAAGCCGGCCGACAGTTGCGTCGCTGCGTAGAGAGCGGCCGTGTGCTACTACCGCCGTCTTGGTCTATTAGACCCCCTTATATTCTGTGCCATATTTTGACCTTAAATTTAACCAACAAAATGTTAATGCATGATACAAAAATTATATAATTGGAAACTATGTTCAATTACGAATCCAAAGATATAATCTCTGGCAACATGCATTCGTATTTTATTAGTTAAATCTATAGTCAAAATTTGGCACAAAAATACATAGATGACTTATAAACCAGGACGCGGGTAGTAGGTAATTTAATCGCAAACGTTTTTTTATTAACCGTATGTGTATGTGTCCTTTCGTCCTCCTCTCGCACGTCTTGTCACACCGCTGCCGCAGACGGCTTAGAGCGCAAGCTTGAGCAGCGCGCGGGGGCGTTCTTTTGGCCAAACGGTGGTGAGCCCGTTCCCGCACAACCGCGCAGGTTCCCGCGCAAGCTTCCCGCCCGAGTCGGTGAAATCTCCCAAAATCCCAATGCTTACCGGCCTGCTATATAAACCCTCACGTCCGGTGAGTCCGGTGTCGTATTGTCCCCTCCCTCCCTGTAGCTTATCTCGTTTGCTTCTCCCACAATCGCCAATGGCACCGGTCCGTCGTCGTTGCTCAGCCACTCCGCCGTCATCAGAGGACAACTCCAGCTGGGAGGCTACACCGCGGCGGCGGCGCAGTCCCCGGTGTAGTGTAGTGCGTGTGGCATCCCTATTGGGTGTGCGCGGAACACCCACCACACGCTCCGCCGCCGATGCCCGTCGGCAGCTGTTGCCGGCTGCCGTTGCCACCACCCCACCGTCTACTGCCGTGGCCGTCACACCACCGTCGAAAGTCAGGGCCATCGCCCGCTCCGCCGCCATGGCCCGAAGGCGGGAGGTGGCCGTCGTGGCCGCCACCCCACTACCGGCCACCGTGGCCATCACCCGCTTCGCCGCCGCGGCCCGAAGGCGGGAGGTGGTGGTCGTGGCCACAACCCCATCGTCGACCGTCGTGGCCGCCAGCCCACCGTCGACCGCCGGGGTCATCACCCGCTCCGCCACCGCCGCCCGAAGGTGGGAGGCAGAGGTGCAGGCCCGCACGTGCGTCAGCGATCTTGCGCACTACACCGAGTTCCTGCGGGAGGAGGAGGAGCGCCTCGTCGAGCATGCAAAGAGCCTTACCGCCGCCGTGGCCGCAGCACACGCCACCGCAGAGGCGAGGAATCAGGAGATCTACGAGGAGAACCACCGCTTCAAGAAGGGTCATCTGGAGCGGCAGAGGGCGTTCGAGGTGAGTGTCGCTGAAGGTGCAGCAGCGGCAGGCACCGTATTGCAGTTGTCTAGCTCGTCAGTAGGCTCCTCCTCCTCTGCCTCTTACTGAGCGCGCTCCATAGTTGTAGTATTTAGGGGCTATTTTGTTCAGTTCATCTGACTATAGATGTGGTGAAACTATACAACGTACTTAAAATTAGCTAGTATATATAGTTGAACTAGCTATTTCAGTACGTGGTTGGCAACAATTGGGGAAAAGTTTGGTCGGTTCAGCTATCGAGTTGAACTGTTTGTATAAAGAACGATTGCTTAATCTATGAATGAAATCTATGCTTAATTACTGAATTTTAGTTGCAAAAATTAGATAGTGCTAGTGATTTTTAGCTGCACATTTTGACAAATCGCAGTGTTACAAGGTTGACAAATGGCAATGTTACTAGATCAACAAATGTTAATCTTTCCAGTTTGACAAATGGAAATATACCCAATATGACAGATGCAAATCTTACCAAATTGTCTGTACATGGTTGCACACGGGTCATCCAAAACAATCATTTGCGTTGAAGGGATGCACAAATCCTGCTTGGCACATTTTCTCTTGGCTTAGCGCCAAAGTATGGCTTTGCATATCGTATTCAATCTGAACCGTTTGCATTGAAGAGATGCACAAATCCTGCGCTGCAAATTTTCCCTTGACTTACGGGGGAAGACCATAGCTCTCACTTTGCATACGGGTGTTCTATCTAAAACGTTTGCGATCAAGAGCTGTATAAATCCTGCTCGGCACATTTTCCCTTGGCTTCCTGGGGAAGCTGTCGGTTTGCATGCGGGTGTTCTAACTAAAACGTTTGCGATGAGTGTTTTATATTTAAAAACCATTGATGTTTTTTCAAAAGAAAATCGTTTGATAAGTCTGTACATTAAGAGAGAAAAACGCAAGTTCGTTCAAACCATATCTTTCATTTAGTCACACTGCGAATTTATATTCATATGATCGAGATACAGTATTAAACCCCAAAAAGACTATTTTCCGCGGCGGCGGAGGCGGCGTGCCGCGCCGGCGTTGTCATTGTCGTCCTCCGGGACTCCATTGTTGAAGTCTTCAAGGCAGCACAGAATGTTCTTCACTTGGAAATCAAACATCATGTCGTCGCATGATCGACGAGCGAGGCACGGGAGGACGGCAACTGGCGGCGCTGCGAGGTAGCGGTCGACGGCGGCGTCCCATGCCACTGAGGGGGCACGCGCACGGGCACGGGCGCGGCAGATGCAGGCAAACGCACGGGGACCGGCACCGCGGTGGGTGGAGGGGCGCGCACGGGCACGGGCACGGGCGCTGGCGCTGGCATGTACACGAGCTCGCACGGGTCCGCGGAGACCTCGCTGACGCCCGCGGCTTCCAGCTCTGCGATAGTGCTCGGCGACCAGCCCGTCAATGCTACGGGGATGGTCGCTGGCGCGGGTGCGGGGATGGGAGCTGGGACGGGCGCGGGGGCAGCAACCGCCGCGGCCAGCTTGTTCAGGGCCATGTCCATGAGGCCCCATTCCTTCTTATTTTCTATGTCCTCCGGCTTGGAGTTGACTTCACCAAACTTGAAGACTAGTGGCAGATGATCCTTCTGCGCCATGGCGTTGGTGGAGGTCTGCGGGAGGGAGGGGAATGGGAGGCGAACAGTAAGGCCGCCTGTATTAAACAGCGGCTCGGGCGCCATTAATGGAGAGGATGCGAGCAAGGCGGGCGGCCATGGAAGTCAAAGGGCTCGCTTCCCAGTGAGCCTGCGTAGCGTACAGCTCGCACGCTTCCCGGTGAGCCTGCGCATTGGAGGACAGCTTGCATGCCTCTCGGTCAGCCTGCGCACCGGACTGCACTCGCACGCCTCCCGTTCAGTCAAGCAGCTGTCCGCACGGCACCTCCTATAGCCATTAAAAGCCTGACATGTGGCGTCACGTGAATGGTTAACAGAACGCACACAATTTAAATTATACAAATGTTTGAGATGTTAAAGTGGCAACTATTTTTTCAAAATGCCTTTGTTGGCTGTTATTCGAGTACGCCTTCTCTCAAAATGTACACGAAAAATACCACAACATGTCGGGTGCCATTCCATGATAGCATGCCAAGTTTCATGAATTTCAGACGAGTTTTGGATTTACTAGAATTTAAAAACAAAGTATCTCAATGTTTTGCCGGCAATCAACAGTGCCCTGGTGTTTGAAATTCATTCCCATTTCTTGCATGGGACCTAAGCATGCACCCAAGGACACATATTTCATATGTCAACCCATTTTTCTGCACTAGAGCATGTGCATGTAGTTCAAATTTTAATTATGCACATAAAATGCCTAGAAAACCCAGTTAATGTATAAAAATGTCCAAGCGAACCCCAAAAAATCCCAAAAATTTACACAACACTCCTGTCGTTCTATGTTGACACTAGAAAAATTTTGAAAGCAAGAAGAGGCAACGGATATCGTTTCGTCCCCAGTGGTGGCATGTTCCCTACCGAAATCATCAGGCTTATTGTGAGAAGCTCTGGTTTGCGAGAACCTTATACCCAAACCTGCCCCAAATGGGGCAATTTTTTTACCACAGCATGTTGATGCCGCTCCATGATAGCATGTCAAGTTTCATGAACTTCAGACGAGTTTTGGATTTACTAGAATTTAAAAACCATGTATCTCAATGTTTGCGGCCGAGTGACGGTGGCAAGGTGTTTAACATTCATTCCCATTTCTTGCATGGGACCTAAGCATGCAGCCAAGGACACAGATTTGATTTTTCAAACAATTTACATGCACTGGAGCATGTGCCCGTAGTTCAAATTTGAATTATGAACATAAATGCATAGAAAACTCAGTTAATGTATAAAAATGTCCAAACAAACCCCAAAAAATTCTTAAAATTAACACAACACTCATGTTGTTCTATGTTGACACTAGAAAAAAAATTGAAATCAAGAAGAGGCAACGGATATCGTTTCGTCCAGAAAGGTGAAACATTCCCTACCGTAACCATGAGGCTTGTTGTGAGATGCTTATACCCCAACCTGCCCCAAATGGGACAATATTTTTACCATGGCAAGTTGATGCCGTTCCATGCTAGCATGTCAAGTTTCATAAATTTCAGACGCGTTTTCAATTTACTAGAATTTTAAAACCATGTATCTCAATGTTAGCGGCCGAGCGACGGTGTCAAGGTGTTTGACATTCATTCTTATTTCTTGCATGGGACTTAAGCATGCAACCAAGGACACACATTTCAATTTTGAACCCATTTATATGCACTGGAGCATGTGCATGTAGTTCAAATTTGAATTATGCACATAAATGCATAGAAAACTCAGTTAATGTATAAAAATGTCCAAGCGAACCCCGAAAAATCCCAAAAATTGACACAACACTCCTGTTGTTCTATGTTGACACGAGAAAATTTTCAAAGTAAGAAGAGGCAACAGATATCGTTTCGTCCCCCAAGGTGGCACGTTCCCTACCGAAACCATCAGGCTTGTTGTGAGAGAAGCTCTGGTTTGCGAGAAGCTTATACCCAAACCAGCCCAAATGGGCCAATATTTTTACCACGGCATGTCGATGTCATTCCATGATATCATGTCAAGTTTCATGAATTTTAGATGAGTTTTCAATTTACTAGAATTTTAAAACCATGTATCTCAATGTTAGCGGCCGAGCGACAGTGTCAAGTTGTTTGACATTCATTCTCATTTCTTGCATGTGACCTAAGCTTGCAACCAAGGACACACATTTGATTTTGCAACCCTTTTTTATGGACTGGAGCATGTGCATGTAGTTCAATTTGGATTATGCACATAAATGCCTAGAAAACTTAGTTAACGTATAAAAATGTCCAAACGATCCCCGAAAAATTCCAAAATTTAACACGACACTCCTGTTGTTCTATGTTGACACAAGAAAAAATTGAAAGCAAGAAGAGGCGACGAATATCATTTTGTCCACAAAGGTGACACGTTTCCCTAACGGAACCATGAGGCTTCTTGTGAGAAGCTTTGGTTTGTGAGAAGCTTATACCATAACCTGCCCCAAATGGGACAATATTTTTTACCCCAGCATGTTGATGGCATTCCATGATAGCATGCCAAGGTTCATGAATTTCAGACGGGTTTTGGATTTACTAGAATTACAAAAGCAAGTACCTCAACGTTTGCCGGAGAGCCAGGGTGCCATGGTGTTTGAAATTCAGCCTCATTTCTTGCATGGGACATAAGCATAAACCCATGGACACATATATGATTTTACAACCCATGTTGGTGCACCGGAGCATGTGCATGTAGTTTAATTTTGAATTGTGCACCTGAAATGGCTAGAAAACCAATTTAATGTATAAAATGCCCAAACAAACCCTGAATAATTCCAATTTTTTTACGACACACATATAGTTGCATGTTCACTGCAGATAAAAGTTCTAGCAATTCAAACACCCTCCATTGCCGCTATGACCCCATTATGTAATTCAAATGAAGATGAAAAATCAAGTAGATCACACACAGTTTATTGTCACCAACCGTGTGAGATGCAGTACAAAATATCTTGGAGCACCGTCAGAGTATAGTACGCCAATGGCTTACGCGAGAAGGTGCGTCCGCTACAGTCCACAACCGGCGTGTCAAGCACACTAGCTCGCTCCCCAAATATCATTTCACTGTTCAATCATCGCCGGTGAAAGATGGGGCATGGACCCGCGTCGTGAGGGCAACTTCGGCGGCCCACTAAGGCAAGAGCACGGCCGCAGCCGCCATGCACATGCTAACAAGGTGCATGAGCGCGGCCGCAATCTGTGACCGGGCGGCCATGGCAGCCCAAACGGCCGCTGTTGCTTCTCAGGTGGCGGCAGCAACATCTGCCTCGGGGATAGCAACTGGCGAGAGTGGCACAGCAGCTGTCCGTTCCGTAGCGGCGGCGTTAGCCCTGATGGAGGCCGCCCACGACCATGTCGAGGCCGCCCACGCCCAGCTCATGGAGGTCACCGCACAAATCGAACAAAGCTTCTCCGACAACGGTCGGCAACCCATGGCCAAAGAGTTGGCAATCGCCGAGAGCGTTCGAGCAGCCGTCCGTTCCTCCGCCGCATACCTTGCCACGACGGAGCCCGTCCAAGCCCAGATCGCGGCTGCCCACGCCCAGCTCGTGGCGGCCTTTTCCAAAGAGATGGCGGACGCGGATGGTGAGATGCTTGTCGAGTATGGCGCGATGGATGCCATGGAGCCCCTTCCCCAGGAGACCATCGGGCGCGAGCTGGACATGAAGGAGGCAACGAAGATCGACAAGCACCAGCCGTAGTAGTACTCTTTGTTTTGTTTAGTTAAGAGTGTCGGTCTTTAATTTGTTAGAGTAATGTTTAGGTCAGCTAGCTCTATTTAGCTGAACTTGCTCGATTAAGAAGTGCGGGTGTGCTGTAGTCTCCTTTGTGTACCCAAATTATGCAATGACGTGGATGACCACTGTAACCAAGGAAATTCGAACCAAAATTTTTCACGTTCAAATTCATCACACACGGGTTAAGCTATATGAATCGTTTGTGATGTTCACTTATCGTACACAGTGCTGAATAAGGGACCGTGTCTGATGACACTTTGCGCGCCTGTTTTTTCGCTGAACCGATTCAAAATTTTCAGCTTCCGCGGAAATATCTACATCCCCGCCTCCTCCCCCTTACTAAAAGCCACATTTCCCCTGTTTCAGCCTTCCTTTCCAAGTTGAAACCTTCACTCCTTGCTTGCACTGCCGCCTCCTCATCGGCGACCCTCCTTCACGCTGCTCGGCCTCGTCTATCCAGGCAGGTAATCCACACCCGACCCCCATCCTCCTCCTCCTTCCACATCCCACATGACCGGCTCGACCGTCGGCGTGACACCTTCCACCCAAATCACCGACCCCTCCACCAAATAAGCGCCGCCCTAAGCCATGGTGCACGCAGTATAGCCAGGAGCTCAAGGAGCATTTGGCAGCGGAGAAGCAAATCGCGGCCGCACGCGCGGATGAGGTCGCAATGGCTGCCATTCGTGCCGACCCCCAGATCTTGGAGGAGCACCTTGCCATTTGCTAGCTATGCCGGTTAAGCATGCTCGGTTTACCCGTTGTGTGTGCTGCTCCTGCCTTTCCTTAACAAATTCTAGTGAATTGTGCTATCTAATTTTACCATGCAATCTGTTGCTCTAGTGTATATGTTCTATATGTCATGCAATGTGGTGCTCACTTATTAACTGTTTGGTTAATTAGTTGTCGTCTTTAGTTAACTTTTTGGTTCAATTCTGTAAATGTGATGTTCAATTCTTCAGGCTACAATTTTGTATTGTCTTCCATGTGAGAAATAAATCGAATTTATCTTTACAAAATACATGAGAAACGAATACAATTGCTATATTTCCAAGTTGTCAAGCATGCTTGGTTTGGTTAACTGTCTGATCTTCTAGTATGTTATACATTGTGGAATGTGGTGCTCAGTTAACATTTGGTTCATTTGTTGTGGTGTTTAGTTAACTGTTTGGTTCAATTCTGCAATGCGATGTTCAATTGTTGTGGGTGCATTCTGTTATTGTATACCATGTGAGAAATAAATCAAATTTGGCTGTACTAAATACATGAGAAACAAATACAATTGCTATATTTCCAAGTTGTTAAGCATGCTTGGTTTGGTTAACTGTCTGATCTTCTATTTGGGGTATGTTATATTGTGTGATGTGGTGCTCAGCTAATGTTTGGTTCATTTGTTATGGTGTTTAGTTAACTGTTTGATTCAATTCTGCAATGCGATGTTTAATTGTTTTGGGTGCATTCTATTATTGTATACCATGTGAGAAATAAATTGAATTTGGCTGTACTAAATACATGAGAAACAAATACAATTGCTATATTTCTAAGTTGTTAAGCATGCTTGGTCTGGTTAACTGTCTGATCTTCTATTAGGAGTATGTTATATTGTGCAATGTGGTGCTAAGTTAATGTTTGGTTCATTTGTTGTGGTGTTTAGTTAACTGCTTGGTTCAATTCTGCAATGCGATGTCCAATTGTCGTGGGTAGAATTTTGTATTGTTGTGCACGTGAGGAATAAATCGAATTTGGCTGCACTTAATACATGAGAAACATATACAACTGCTATATTTCCTAGTTTTTAATCATGCTTGGTTTGGATAAATGGGTTTTCCATGTGGCTTAAATTAATCTGATGAATCTGCAATGTGATTATTTTTCATCAACATATTTTACTGATAGCATGCGAACCCTCACTTAACCTGATGACTAACTACCTTATATGTGTTGCAGGGAAACAATGGGAAGCATTGAGGTTTACAATCGAGGTTAGCACATGCATGGTCCTTTGTCAAATAGCACATTATTGTGCAATTGCAGGAACCATTCTAATATTTAGGTTTTTAACAATTTGGTCTTGCACATGTAGGTCCTGCTGTCAGAGGTTTTGACCCACTGTTCGACCCTTTTTGCATATGGGGAAATGAGTTGTCCATGACTATCAGTCAAGTCAAGAAACTCAGAAAGATTGTTAGGATAAAGAAATTAGCGACAAAAAACAACAAGATCTTTGTCTGCACAATGAAGGAGACATCAGTTCACTACAAGATGGTACTAACTATTATACCTTGCCTTTTTTATTCCTTTGCTCCATTTCCAATATAGAGAAGATATTTATGCACATCCTTGTTTTCAGGCCTTTCAAAGCAGTTCACTGATGATTACCTCTCAAACCACCTCTATGGTCAGGAGGCGAGGAAGGTTTTCATACAACACCCATGGTTCAATATTGAAGTGTTCCTGAAGAGGACGAAGGATGGACAGTCAATCATCCACAGGCAGTGGCCTAAAGTTGCAAAGACCTTCAACATCAATGAAGGCTCAATATTCGCCTTCCGCTTCAGCAGTTTTCCAGATGAGATGCATCTGTCTATGTACCGTCTATGATGCTAATTTCGAAAGGTTCTAGATGTTGCATGTGAAACTTGGTGTTGGTGCAGTTGTGTAATGGGGTAGCTGAGTGCTGAAGCTATATGATGTTGTACTCTGATTATGAAATCCTGCTTCCTTAATATGGAAATGAAATATATTGCGTGCTTAATATGCAATGTCAATTAGATTAATAAATGGATTATTAATAATAGGGCAATTAGCCTGCTAATGGCCAATTAGCCTGCTAATGGCTAATTGGGTTTTTCTATTGCAAACAGTTATTGAGAAAACACCATGGGCGATGACCTCAGGCAACGCACACAGTTTCTAGGAATAAACCATGTTGGATCAATGAACAATCACACACGACATCCTCTTGAAAACTGTTTGCGTTAGGCCACCTTGCGCAAACGTTTACCACATAAAAAGTATGTGTGATAGACAGTCTTTGCCACACAGTTTGTTCTACGCATCGTGTGTGATGCATTCAATAACGCAAACGATAAAATTGTTAATATCGTGTGCAATGGCAACGCTATCACAAATGATTTAATGGGGAAAATTGTGTGTGATGTACCTGCGAACGGAAATGTTTTCCTTGGAGCGACTGTGTGGGATGTATATACGAACGGAAACGTACTTCTTGGATTAACTGTGTGGGATGTACATACTAACGGAAACGTATTCCTTGGATTGACTGTGTGGAATGTACATACGAACGAAAACGTTTAGCGGGGACTGACTGTGTGGGATGTACTTATGACCAGAAACGATGTCGCCTGTATAATTGTATTTTTTAGCACAACTGTACGTATAACTGTATTTGATCGCTCGCCGGTCGCAAACGACCTTATTTTGCTGAGTGTGTGTGCCAGTAGGGCATATCCCCGACATTTTCTGGGTCGTGTGGGAAGGACCCCCCCTATCGTAGTCACTCACTAGGCGACGGTTCAGAACGCCGTTGCAGAAAAGGGTTAAAAACCGTTTGTATAGCACCTCGCTGTACCAGTGTTCTCTTCCATCCGTGGTTGCCCCTCCTATGCATGTCTCCTAGGAGATTGTGCTCGCATATCCATTTTCAGTCTGCAAAGATGAAAAACAGAAAGGAGCAAAAAGGAAGGGACTAGGCAGTCCATTAGTTATGCACCCAGCCCCAGCACCAGCCGGGGGAGTCAACAAAAACGTTTACAACTAATGACATACGGTGGAAAAGGAAAAGAATTGGTCTCCCCATCCTTTTTCTTTACTTTCAATGATCTCTTGGTGGCTAGCGCGAAGGACACGCTGGCGCAGAAGGCCTTGCTGGGGTTCGCTTGCCGGGAGTGCCAACCAACGGATTTGCACCAGCGCTCAACTCAGGATTTACCCTTGGCGGGATAAATGCAGGACCGAGCTCAAGATCATATGCTGGCTCACCCTCTCGAAGGTGCTCATAGGGGTAGGGTGTGCATGTGTGCGCTTATAGCGGTGAGTGTTTGCGCGTATATATGAGCGCTTGCGTCTGTACTATGTTAAAAAATACATGTCGTGATTATACGGTCACTGGCTCACCCGTACAACTCCGTAATTTGTTGATGACACGATCAATTGACCAGTCAAATGTTTCACGTGGCGCAACTAGTGTTGCACCATCAGCGCATGTAACCATGGGGCCCACCTGTCAGCGTGTATATGAAAGAAAGAAATGGTAGCTTGAGTGTGTACTGTGTTAATAAAATACAATTTATGGTGACCATACGGTCACTGGCTCACCATACAGCTCCGTAATTTGTTGATGACACGATCAATTGACCAGTCAAACGGTCCACATTCACTAGCACACATTACCGTAGGGCCCATCTGTTAGCGCGTATATGAAAGACAGAAATGGTAATAAATTAGTGGTCGGTGGGGACTCGAAGTCGTGAGACCTCTGGTTGGCAGCCCGCGCACCCTAACCACAGCGGACAAGGTCGCCTTGTGATGATATGCTGAGCTGGCCGTTTTAATTGCACACATGCACGAGCCACTGTGGTGAATACAAACACATCACACATGCGCACAAATACGCCCGCAACGCCCGCATGCAGGCACGCAATAGTCACACGTACACATGCACGCACGCAACACTCGCACGAACACACGCACGCATGCAGGCGTGCAACACTGACACGTACACATGCACTCACGAACACACGCACGCCCGCATGCATGCATGCAACACTGAAATATACACATGCACGCACGCAACACTCGCACGCCTGCATGCACACAGCACACGACGCAACACACACGCTCAACCTATACGTGCATGCACCCTTTGTTAAGGACATGGATTGTTACGGGTATTAATCAATCTTATCTGTGATAAGCAGAACATTGATGTTTGCAGCGGTCTTTATGAATCACAACGTATCAAACGGGCTATCAACGTATATATGAAAATTTTAAAATTCTCTTACATTATATAGTAGGCTTATCAACCTATATGAATTAGATGATGTCACACTCAATGAACAATCATCGGTTTATGAAATGCCCGCTTCTCACCGCCCTGGCCCACCAAAAGCTCCTCTGCTATGCGCTGCCTGCGTTGGGTCACTGACATGCAGGCCAGGTACCCAACGAGGCCACATCTCAGTGGAAGAACGGTGCGGTGTCGTACGTCAGAGTCGAGGGCGCTGCTTGCTACACGCCCGCTGAACACACCTCCTTGCCCGCATTCAAACGCCTCCATGAAACCCGTGTGGAAGCCGAGAAACCCACTCCGGATACACGTCCGTTCATGACCGAGCTCCTCCCGTCCGCCATGTATTTAATGTCTTATTTAAACGAGGCCAGATGTCGGCCAAGAATCGCACACCTCCGCCGCTCCCCTATCTCCTCCTTCACCATTTTCTCCACTCTTACAATGGCTTATGAAGAGTAGTTATCCGGCATCCAAACTGGCTGGGTGGCCCGCCAAGCCCACCGGATATGAGCTATGCAGCTCGCTGATCCACCTCCCTCCCCTCGCCCGACGGAGCCAGTTGCCGCCCCAAGCCGGCGCGTGCTTCAGCAACTCGCCGCTCCAAGCCAGCTCGACGAGGAGTGGCGAGCTGCTCCACGCCGACACGGCGGGGAGCACGGGCATTGTCACTGCCATCCACACCGCCGCCTTGTACCACACCTCCCATGTCTGTGACCGCGTCTCCCGTGTCTGTGGCTGAGACTCCCATGCCTGCGGCCGCGCCATGCAAGCAGAGACAGAAGCCGGGTGCACGGAGAGCGATGAGTCGGTGGCCAGCGCCTCCACGTCCGCCGCCATCATCGAGGAGAAGTAGAACACGGGAGGCCGCTGCCGCTTGGGTCCCATCAAGGCCACCACCGAGGCGACGCCGGCGTACACAGCAGGTGTCTTGCCGGATCCTTTTGTTGCGAGGACCTTCGTCGACCCCGCATGGGCTCCACGGAAGCGGAGAAGCCCCCTTCAGACTCCATCTTGGGCATTAGCCAATGATGTCAGTTGAGCGGTGGGGAAGCGAGCCGTCCTTTCCGCTGAAGCATATACCTCCGGGGCTCCCGGTATTCCGGTGATCATGCTGCCGGACATGAGGAAGACAAATGGATCCGCGGGCGACCATTTAGGCTAGATATTATTATACCTATGTTGTTCAGGAGTAGCACAGCTTAGTTGATTTGAATGTAATGAAATCCATCATGTTTATATGAAAATCCAGTATTTTATATGAATTCCGTCATTGTTTATATGAAATATCATCGTGTTTGCATGAATTTCGTCCGGTTGGTTGAGTTGCTGTCAGAATGTGTGCGGCTACGGTTGGATGGCGTAATTTGCGGGTCACCAGTCGGTCTGCGGCCGGCTCGGGCGGTGAGGTGGGACAAAACAAGCACAGCTCGTGCGAGCTCGTCTCCAACGCGCACGCTGGAGGATGCATGAGCACCCGAGCTCTTCCTTGTTCATCGGTGGCAAAGGCACGGGTGGACAAAAGGGTCGCCAATATTTTAGCTACCCCGGGCAAGATCCAAATAGCCCCTTCCAGCCCCACCTCTCCCAGCACATTCAAATCCCTCGTTCGCCATGAAATTTTGCCATGTGTTGTTTTCATGGATATTTTGCTATGTGAAAACAAATTTAAATATGAACGAATAATCGGTGTACGCGGTCTTCTGCCGGGACACAGTTGGATGGCCTCATAGTAGTAGTAGTGTAGAGTACTAGTACTACTAGATAGTGAGTGTTTACTACTGTATCATGTACTCCCTCTGTTCCCAAATATTTGTCTTTCTAGACATTTCAAATGGACTACAACATACAGATGTATGTAGACATATTTTAGAGTGTAGATTCACTCACTTTGCTTCGTATGTAGTCACTTGTTGAAATCTCTAGAAAGACAAATATTTAGGAATGGAGGGAGTACGTACTAATTGCAACGCATGCATGTGTTAGCAGTATAAAGACCACGTACGAATTTGATGGTAAGACTTGTGTAAGTTGGATGTCATATTATTGCTCTAACATGTGGTCAAAAAATACATGTCGTGATTATACGGTCACTGGCTCACCCGTACAACTCCGTAATTTGTTGATGACACGATCAATTGACCAGTCAAACGTTCCACGTGGCACAACTAGTGTTGCACCATCAGCGCGCGTAACCATGGGGCCCACCTGTCAGCGTGTATATGAAAGAAAGAAATGGTAGCTTGAGTCTTTACTGTGTTAATAAAATACATTTTATGGTGATCATACGGTCACTGGCTCACCATAAA
Organism: Thinopyrum elongatum; assembly: GCA_011799875.1. Classification (NCBI taxonomy): domain Eukaryota; kingdom Viridiplantae; phylum Streptophyta; class Magnoliopsida; order Poales; family Poaceae; genus Thinopyrum; species Thinopyrum elongatum. The sequence continues at coordinate 414,116,218 of CM022300.1, forward strand.
ACTCCGTAATTTGTTGATGACACGATCAATTGACCAGTCAAACGGTCCACATTCACCAGCGCACGTTACCGTAGGGCCCACCCGTCAGCGCGTATATGAAAGACAGAAATGGTAATAAATTATTGGTCGGTGGGGATTCGAAGTCACGAGACCTCTGGTTGGCAACCCGCGCGCCCTAACCACAGCGGACAAGGATCTCCTAGTGATGATATGCTGAGCGGGCCGTTTTAATTGCACGCACGCACGAGCCACTGTGGTGAATACAAACACATCACACAAGCGCACAAACACGCCCGCAATGCCCACATGCATGCATGCAATACTCACACGTACACATGCACGCACACAACACTCACACGAACACACGCACGCATGCAGGCGTGCAACACTGACACGTACACATGCACTCACGAACACACGCACGCACGCACACATGCATGCAATACTGAAACGTACACATGCATGCACACAACACTCGCACGCCTGCATGCACACAGCACACGACGCAAGACACACGCTCAACCTATACGTGCATGCACCCTTTGTTGAGGACATGGATTCTTATGGGTATTAATCAATCTTATCTGTGATAATTCTCTTATATTATATAGTAGGCTTATCAATCTACATGAATTAGATGATGTCACACTCAATGAACAATCATCGGTTTATGAAATGCCCGCTTCTCACCGCCCTGGCCCACCAAAAGCTCCTCTGCCATGCGCTGCCTGCGTTGGGTCACTGACATGCACGCCAGGTACCCAACGAGCCGACATGTCAGTGGAAGAACGGCGCAGTGTCGTGTGTCAGAGTAGAGGGCGCCACTTGCTGCACACCCGGCTGAACACGTCTCCTTGCCGCATTCAAACGCCTCCATGAAACCCGTGTGGAAGCCGAGAAACCCACTCCGGACACACGTCCGTTCATGACCGGGCCGGCATTAAACGCAACGCCGACCGAGCTCCCCCTGTTCGCCGTCTATTTAATCTCCTATTTAAATGAGTCCAGACGCCGGCCAAGAATCGCACACCTCCGCCGCTCCCCTATCTCCTCCTTCACCATTTTCTCCACTCTTACAATGGCTTATGAAGAGTAGTTATCCGGCATCCAAGCCGGCTGGGTGGCCCGCCGAGCCCGCCGGATACGAGCTATGCAGCTCGCTGAGCCACCTCCCTCCCCTCGCCCGACGGAGCCAGTTGCCGCCCCAAGCCGGCGCGTGGTTCAGCAACTCGCCGCTCCAGGCCAGCTCGACGAGGAGCGGTGAGCTGCTCCACACCGGCATGGCGCGGAGCACGGGCGTCGTCGCTGCTGTCCACGCTGTCGCCTCATACCACACCTCTCGTGTCTGCGACCGCGTCCCGTTTCTGTGGCCGAGACTCCCATGCCTGCGGCTGCACCATGCAAGCAGAGACAGAAGCCGGGTGTGTGGAGAGCGACGAGTCGGTGGCCAGCGCCTCCACATCCGCCGCCATCATCGAGGAGAAGTAGAACACGGGAGGCCACCGCCGCTTGGGTCCCATGAAGGCCACCGTCGAGGCGATGCCGACATACACAGCAGGTGTCTTGCCGGATCCTTCTATTGCAAGGACCTTCGTCGACCCCACATGGGCTCCACGGAAGCGGAGAAGCCCCCTTCAGACTCCATCTTGGGCATCAGCCAACGATGTCAGTTGAGCGGCGGGGAAGCGAGCCGTCCTTTGCACTGAAGCATATACCTCCGGGGCTCCTGGCAGTCCGGTGATCTCGCTACCGGACATGAGGAAGACAAATGGATCTGTGGGTGACCATTTAGGCTAGGTATTATTATACCTGTGCTGTTCAAGAGTAGCACCGCTTAGTTGATTTGAATGTAATGAAATCCGTCATGTTTATATGAAAATCCGGTATTTTATATGAATTCCATCATTGTTTATATGAAATATCGCCGTGTTTGCATGAATTTTGTCTGGTTGGTTGAGTTGCTGTCAGAATGTGTGCGGCTATGGTTGGATGGTGTAATTTGCGGGTCGCTGGTCGGTCTGCGGCCGGCTCGGGCGGCGTGGTGGGACAAAAAAAGCACAGCTCGTGCGAGCTCGTCTCCAACACGCGCGCTGGAGGATGCATGAGCACCCGAGCTCTTCCTCGTTCATCGGTGGCAAAGGCACGGGTGGACAAAAGGGTCGCCAATATTTTGGCTACCCCGGGCAAGATCCAAACAACCCCTTCTAGCCCCACCCCTCCCAGCACATTCAAATCCCTTGTTCGCCGTGAAATTTTGCCATGTGTTGTTTTCATGGATATTTTGCTGTGTGAAAACAAATTTAAATATGAACGAATAATCGGTGTCCGCGGTCTTCTGCCGGGACACAGTTGGATGGCCTCATAGTAGTAGTAGTGTAGAGTACTAGTACTACTAGATAGTGAGTGTTTACTACTGTATCATGTACTCCCTCCGTTCCCAAATATTTGTCTTTCTAGACATTTCAAATGGACTACAAACATATGGATGTATGTAGACATATTTTAGAGTGTAGATTCACTCACTTTGCTTCGTATGTAGTCACTTGTTGGAATCTCTAGAAAGATAAATATTTAGGAACAGAGGGAGTACATACTAATTGCAACGCATGCATGTGTTAGCAGTATAATGACCACATACAAATTTGGTGGTAAGATTTGTATAAGTTGGATGTCATATTATTGTTGTAACATGTGGTCAAAGTTAGCCTCCAAAACGCATTTTAGACCCTATATGGATTGAGGGAGTACATGCATTGCTGAGGTTTCTCTTAATCCTTGCATGGAACATTTTTATTGAAGCTTGAAATGTGAACATGTGAATGGGAGGGACTACTACAACCCTTCCAAAAGATCTGTAGTACTAATGGTATCGTACTCCCTCCGTTCACCATCTCACATGCTCAGTACTTTTGCGAACTATGGAAGTAAATTTATTCCACCACTCAGCATCTATTATGGATACATTGTGGATTTCAAATTGAGTCATATAGAACGGAAAGTAGGCACTTAGGGCATCCACAATGTATGCTTTTTGTTTCCTCTAAGCCCTCTCTCTCCTCTTAGAGGCAGGCCTCTATACATTGCATGAACTGCCTCTAACAAAAAATTGGCTAGCATTGCGTCTAACCTTAGAGGCTGCCTCTAACAATGTAACAATCCATCTGGTCCCACTTGTCAGCCTTAGGAAGCATAAGAAAGTACAAGAGAAATAGTACTGATTGGACAAATGTGGTGCTAATCAATACTTTTTAAATTTCTGCTAGGGCCCACCTTAGAGGCTGGTTAGAGTCTCCATACATTGTGATTTTTTCATTTGATAAGAGGCAAACAATGTGGGGCCTACCTTAGAGGCAAGGCTCTATACACTGGAGATGCTCTGTAGTACTACTTTTGATGTGTCCCGTCAACTCGCAGAACGAGGAGAAGCTTGCTTAGTACGCCCTCTCCCCCTCCCACGGGTGTAGTGGCTCACAGAGTCTGAGGACAAGGAGAAGCTTGCTTACTACGCCTACGCCCGCTCCCTCGCCCACGCGCGAGGTGGCTCACAGGACGAGGAGAAAATTTTACTACTCCCTCCGTTAGACATATACTCCCCTACCTTGGTTAGAGAGATTATCACATTGTTTGAAATATATGTCTTTTAGTAGTAGGAGTAGCACTACAGCAATTTCCTTGGAGTCCGTGGTGCAGCAAGCTACCCTAGGCTGCCCGTAATGAGAGTATCATAAGTAGTATTATGCATGCCAACTAAGCAATGTTGATGAGGTGGCATAGAATTAAATGAAGAAAGAGATGGTTGAGTATCATATCATGATACTGTATCTTATTAAATGATGTCCTACTTTGTGTCATGCATGGTAATAAATGTAGTCATCTAGGCATTACGGATGTAGTATCATACACTAGTATCATATGCATGATACTAGTACATGATTCTCTCCATTAGAACCAGATGCTCAATTTCAAAATCTCTCCAACCAAGGTAGACGGTGAGTGGTGGAATTAATTTCGTAGTTTGCACAAGTACTTAATTAGTACACTCATTTTTCTCAAAATGTTATGTTTACCGATGCATTAATTACAACGAATGCATGCATGACCACTAAATTTCCATGAACTTCTACATGCATTGGTGAGTTTTCTCTTGATACTGCTTGCATCGGGTGATTTAATGCACCTCAAAATCCAAACATGTGATGGTAAGTACTAGTAGAATTGAGACTTATAAAACAGAAAAATGAATTTTTTTAGATGAGCCCTATAAACTGGAAAGGAGGGAGTAGTAAGTAGTACTACCTCCATAGTGGGTACGTATTCCGTAAAATCAGATTTTCCCAAAACTAAGTCGCTCAACCTTTATTTGCTTGTTTCCCTTCCTGCCTCATTGCCTCGAACAGACTATAACAAACTCCCCTGCCTGCCGCGTGGGAAAAGACCCGCCCTCGCCTTTTTTAGTTCGGGTTTGTATCGATGGATCGCGCGAAGCAGCAAAAACCAAGCCGTGTCTTGTACTCCTCCGTCGTACTAAAAGAGTGGAGATGCTTGCTTTCCTGAATTTTGTACTTCCTCTCACCGACATGTGGGACATATAGCAACCGGGTCGATGTGTCATGCACCAAATAACAGTGCAGAACAGCAGGGGGGACGCACCCCAGTCATAGCGCTCTAGTAGTAATGAGCAATGAGATGTCAAATCACAATGCCGCACCTTTCCCCCAGATGGACGAAGCAACCATTATTATTTCACACTTCGCTGAATCCTTCTCCATCATCTCCTTCAAGAAAACCATGTACTATTGCTTCTGCCATTGTTCTGCCTCAAGAGGGATGTGCATCACCTTGGTACATCATGACACATGGGACCGCATGACAGGCCATGCTCCCCCACCCACCGCTCGGTAAAATCACCTCATTATTACTACTTCCTCCGTCTTGGTTTACAGGGCATGCACGTCGTTCTAGGTTGATAATTTAACTAGCTATATATGTATTATATGTAATGAAAAATATATGTTTAGAAACTACATCCGCTGAAGAATCCAATGATATACTTTTTGTGACATATAACTCATATTTAGTTAGTCAAATCGATGACCTAGAACTACGTGCACGCCCTATAAATCGAGACGGAGGGAGTAATCTGGATACTACTAGTATCTTTTTAGATCAATATAGTCGGGATTCACCAAGGAGCAAAACCAAGCGGTAGGCTGCTCCTGTCGCGTTGACGTAGCAACTCAGCAGGGTCAGTCCGCACACGAAATGGCGACACACTTACAAGACCCCTTTGGCCGACATGTGGTTCATCCGCCGTCTTGTTCCACATGCGATGCACCAAATTACAGTTTGGAGCAGCAGTTGGACTTGGAGGCACCCCGGTCGTAGCGCCGCAGTAGTAGTAAATGAGCGATGAGGGGTCAAATCACAAAGCCCCACCTTTCCCGCATTAAGCTGGACAGGCGAAGCAACCATCATTTCAGTCTAGGGCGCAAGAGCATAAAGAAAAAAGAAAACCAATGATGCGTGTGACAGCTACCTAGGGCGCCCTAGGGTAGGAGCCTCCACTACAAATCCGCTTCTCCCTCGGCCTCTTGAAGAAAACCGATGATGCGTGCGGCGGGTAGGGTTTGTAGGAGTACTACGGCGTGCGGGGCCATGCCATAGTAAACGGGAGAGGGATTGAGTTCGAGTCGACGCCTTAATACGGGTGGGCCACTCGGTTTTACGGAAACGTGGAAGCATTTTGGGTTCGGGGAGCAGTGGAGATATACGTACAAAAAATTGTGGACGTTGGTTCAACCGAAAGGCAATGACGCATGGGCCCCGCATTTTGATATACCCGCGGCCGCGTGAAATTTGCTACTCAAAATAATGCATAAAAGTTCCTCCAAAAACATCTATAACTAATGGGAAGTGAATGTATGCTTAAAATGAAAATGTAATACAAAGATAAAAAATGAATTGTAGTTAAAAGAATGACATTTCTACCAAAAATGTGAATGTGAGCTACATATGTGTGCACGTGACCAACACATACATTGTCAATACAAAATCTAATGCAAGAAATAACTTAACATGCACGAATTGATGATGTGGTGCTTGCATGCATAGAGTACAAAAACAATGTGATTTATGACTTGCATGCATGACGTGTTCATGTGCCATAGTTGCATGTCCAAGAAAAAAGCTACTAGTGGGTTGTACTAGCTATTTAGGAATAGAAGATGTATATATGGAAGTTGTAGGGAAAGAGATGAAATGCATCTCAATTCCTATGAGTAGGGATTGGAAAAGAGATGTCATTTGGTTCACATCATATGAACTTTTCTATTGAATCTAGAGATGACAGGTATCTCAATTCCTATGAGGAGGGATTAGAAAAGAGATGTCATTTGATTCACATCATAGGAACTTTTCTATTGAATATAGGCTAATGTTTATTTTCCTTTGAAATTGTGGGAGTATAGGAATCCATTCATATGAACCAAGTGGCTCTAAAGCTATAAAAATGATATCATGTTTATTTTCCTTTGAAATGTGGAGTATATAAAGCTATTCCTATGAACCAATTGGTTGTAAAGGAAAAAAATCCTATAAAAATCATATCATATAGAGTTCCTATTATATTCCTCCACACTAAAGGATGGTTGAAATTGCTGCAGGTGATACGACGGTCTTTCTTTGTACACTCCTCCCCCATCTTTATAGTTACCTCTTGAAGATGAATGAAATGATATATACTGGTTATTCTATATGTGCATTTTGGTATACGAAAACTCAGTAAAAGTTTGCGAGGTTCGAATTTTCAATAAAGCTATATGCACTACATTTTGGAATGGAGGGAGGAGCATACGGCAGTTGCTAACACTCACGTGGAAGATTTGTGTGTCGGAGGAGTGGCTGTTCTGTTAAATGCCATGGCAAAACTGACACTGTCGGATGCTGATCTAATGGTTCTTACGGTGTTCATCAGGAAATGGCTTGTGGCGAACGTTTGTCAGATATGATTTACGGACACATGCATTGCATTGATACGTGCCCCCTCTCTCTCATGCACACACGCACCCTCACGAGTTACGACTCTCCCGAGTCCTCTTGCACCCACCGTCTATCGGTAGGTAGACGTCACACACATATGTGCTCTTCACACCCTACCCTCAGAACTTGTAAAAAATAAAAGGCGTCATGCACCTTTTATTTTAACTCACACGTCACACACTTATACTATTACTCTTGTGGCGAACATTCTTTGGGCGTAGTATATTGTACTCTCACGAAGAGAAGCGGTGCACGCACGCACTAGTTCTCTCACACCCACTTGCGGGTACACATAGGAGCGCTTTTTTTTAAGCTAGGAGCGCATTTGTTTACAAAGAGCATCCCAATTGACATTTTGACTAGTCTATTCAACTTGATGGAGGGTCGGGGACCGCACGTGAATGATACAGTACATAGTGCATCCTGGACGCGGTGATTTGATAGTGCAACCTGGAAGCAGTGGCACGTTATTGATCGAGTTTTATTTTTACTTGAACTTTAAATGAAAATAGTGGTTCACGCGTATTCAATTTAATAACAGTTGCTACAACAAAATCACTCCACTATATATATAAGCAGGAGCCTCGGCGCTTGCTTTACTAGGGTTCCTCTCTTTCACTCTCTCATGCTCTCCAGATCTAAGCAAGACATAGGTGGCCACACTCTCTCTCTCTCTGCTCACGGCTGGTCACAAATCCGGCCGGGGCAGGGGTGTAGGTGCATGGTTCACGCGGTCGTCGGCGGCGAGGGAGGAGACCAACAGCTGCCCGCGCGTCCCAATCGGCGATCGTGCCGTTCTCTCTGAGACAGTGCCGGCTCGGGAGGGCCTCCGACCCCTTCTTCCTCCCTGCGGTATTGTGGCCAAGATGTGGCCTCCCGACGCCGTCTTTGCCACATCCCGACGACCCTCGGGTATATATTCCTTCGAAACCTGCCTTGCTCTACTGCCCCAGCTCCCCATGTGGCTGCGTGTGGATCTTTTTCTACTTCCATCAGCTGTTCCAAAGCCACCTAGACTTTTACTATTATTAGAGGTAAAGCTAGTTCATACAGTTGAATCTAAGAGTTGGTTCAAACAGGGAAGAAAGTGGGAAAGCTGTAGCATGAATCTAGGACTTGGTTCTAAGAGGAAACGGGGGAAAGTAGTAGATACTGGCTACCCAACCGGTCTCTTGGTTGAAAAGGCAAAGAAAGCAGGGTGGATGGCGAAGGGTGGGGGGAAGTGGACCTGTCTCTTGGTCGAAAAAGGAAAGAAAGTGATGGGTGTTGGGGGACAACACAAATGAGAATGAGCAGGTCTAGATTTCCTGTGCTCACATAGGAAAATGTCGCCAAGGAGATAAAAAATGGGACAAATGCAGACATGCTGCCTGAATGTTTGCCGCTCTCGGCAACCACATCTGCCTCACCACTTTATGCCCCTGTTGTCCCTACGCCCATATCACTACCATTAATGTAAAATCACATGAAGCATTGAGCAATGCCACCTAATGTAACTATAAGTAATGGTCTAGTGCCGTCAATAAATTGAAGCAATGCCACCTAATGTCACTATTAAGTAATGGTCTAGTGCCGTCGATAAATTGAAGCAATGACACTACCATTTTATGAAGTGCTTCCGTCTTGCTTTATTTCCCATGAATTGTGTTTTTGCAGTTACACTTAAATCTCACACCGCTAACATTGCTTCATCCCAGTGGAACTGCACAAATTTTATTGCACATTTACTGACCATGTGCTACTCTCATGACAGTAATACTAATGCTATTGTTCTACATGTTAATCTAGTGGCAGTGTTGATGTGATGTGATGCTACTTCTTACTTAATGGCACTTTTTTATACTGTGAATGTAGTGGCAGTTATAACACAATAGATGATGTTGTTAATCATATGCCACTAGAAATAACCGTCACTGCTTAAATAACCATATTTCATATTTACGCAAGCAGGGATGTCTGTCTCCATATCGTTTCTATTTGTGCAATCAGAAGTACACACCTCAATATTAGCAGAACTGCACAAAATCAGATGGCTATTCCTAGCTGCCGTCCTCTAACCACCAGTGTTCCAGGTATTCCTACATTGGTAGTAACTAGGTAGAATGACCAACGCAATCTAAAAGAAGTTGATTCGTATGTTTTACTTTCTGATTGCAGTGCAGGGACGAGCGAAAACAACTACATCCTAGTCGGGAATGCACTTTCTCCCAATTCACGGATGGACAGAGGACTAGCTGGCACGGCTGCACGGAGGTTTTTGGGACAGGTGCGCGGACAAGAGGCATTGTGGTCTGCTTATTTTTGCAAATAGCTGTGCTTAAATTTAGTGGAACTGCACAAGAAGTTCAGATGATCAGTACACTACATGGTTCAGTTCAGCATTCCAACTGAGAACACAATTATAATTGGTTATTCTGGAATGAGAGAACCTAACCCTGGATGGTGGCAACAAGAAAAACCAGAGTGAACTCCAGGAAATTAAAGCCTGCCTAGGGAGGCCCTTTGCTCAGAGAAGACTTGCTTGATTTTTCCTGATTTGTAAACCTTCTCACAACTTTGTCTTTTGTTGTGAACTAGTAAATGTTTGTTATGTTCTATGAATCATGGAGATGTATAAAATTGCTTAACTTATGCTTTTCAAGTATTTTATGAAGCCGAGTTTAATGTGAATGTTCCACATGAACGCTGGACTAGCGTGTGAATGTTTGGAATTTACATTGTGGCCTCAGTTAACTGCATGAACCACTGTAAAAAGATACATAGTTGCTTATATGTCAGACAGCAGATTATTGATTGCTTGTTGGTCGATAGCCAACTTTTCTAGTGTTGAAGCGAGCTGAGCCAATGTGCTGTGTTTTGCACAATTGCTTACAAGTGGGGTAGCACCAATAGTATTTACAAGTACTTAACCAGCCTTACGTACCCTATGTATACGTCGGCGCACAGTTCTCGAACAAGTACTCTATTTCATCAAACACACACTACCCGTATGATAAACCGTGTCAACTTATGTCTTACCATGCCATATTACATGAAAAAACTAGTGAGGACGCATCTATTTCAGCAACAATTAGGATGGTTCTCACATGATTCACGGGCACACAAAAGTAGCAGTAGTTCCCATAGACGGATTCAAACAGAGTACTAGCCCGAGAGGGCTCAATAATAGGCAAGGTTTGGATAATTAGACACAATCCAAACTACTTTTAAACACTAGCTGGGGCAACTATTTCATGCCTCAATCTAATTTGGGATGGACACAAGACGGACCTTGCCATGAACATCATCAAGGACGTCCGACAGCAGCTCAATCCTGTGAACCTTCCTGAAGATAACCTTGTGGCCTTGCCACTCATAAACTTGTTTCTGGAGGCATGCCACGTCATCTTCCTGCGTAAGCTTGACAAGAATAGTATGCCTCACAAACAAAGGAGTAGCTTTGAACTTCTTGTGCTTCAGTACACCCTGGACAACACGCCTGGCAACAGTGAGGCTGGAATACATCTCGACTTTGGTATAAGTGCAAATGGCTTCCAGGATCCAACAACCTAAGAACTTTGTTTTCCCAGTGCGTATATTCAGGTCATCCGCCTCATAGCGAGTGACATGTACAACCACACAATCCTTGTCTGCATTAGGGATCTAATTGAAACAGAAATGAATTCTGAATTACTTTCCAATATAAAAAACACAAGTTATTTAAACCATTATGTAGAGTCAAAAGTATGCATGACAGGGAAGGTAGCATGGCATCGAAGCTAATAAAATTTTGCATTATTTATCACCGCATACTTAGATGAAAAACCACAATCGAGATCGGCAAAGTAGAAAATCACCTTGGGCAGCTCAGCGGGGGAGGACACATCCTCGAAGGGGGAAAACTGATCCTACAGGGCCACGGGGGCTGTAACCTCAAACGGGGCATTGACCATCTCAGTAGTGGCCGTGAGCGTATCTGAGGTCGACTCGATGGCGGCCTCCATCTTCTTGGAGCTCTCTGTCTCATGAGGATCATCCTCCCGCGTCTGCTCCAACATCAGCAGATCTTTGCCTGGTTCTCCTTGGTCCATCATGAAACTGACGAATAGGAGACAACTGAAAGGAAAACACAATCGCAATGACAATGAAACAAAAAAGAGAGTGAGGATCGGTTACTGCTTTGCAAAAGTTCTTTTTTTCTGAAAGAAAATATACCGACACCCTTCGTTGGGAGAGAAGAACAATGGCAGATGCGAGTGTTGGCTTTCTTGAAGACGGTGAGGGAGAACGGGATTCAGCGAAGAGTGAAATGATGGTTGCTTCGTCCGTCAAACTTAGACTGTGGGGAGGTGGGGTTTTGTGATATGACGGCTCGTTACTGCCGCGCTACGACCGGGGTGACTCTCCGCCTGCATACCGCCTTCTAATTTGGTGGATGGCATTTGGGCCCATGCGTTGCATGGCCCGCATGTCGGTGAACCAAAGTAAAACGACATTCAGTAGCGGGAGACATTTCGATGACCTCGGAGGAGCCAGAAGCGGTAGTGTATCCACTGTACTAGTAGTAATTGTTTTTCTGGGTAGCAGTAGAGTATCTCCACTGTACTAGTAGTAATTGTTTCTCTGGGCCCAAGACAAAAGAGCCCATCCACCCAAGTAAATAATAAAATCAATTCAAAAGCCCATATATTTACTTAATGAGAGGCGCTACCCAGCACACCGCCACCCAAAAAAACCTGGGTGCTCTTCTTCCTCCTCACTCCCACCCACCTCACGTCAGCTCGCTCCACTCGTACCCCCAAATTCCTCACCTCACTCCTACAGAAAACCCCAGCTCCCCTTCTTCTTCACTCGCACTACAACTAGGCTCGTCATTCATTACTCTGCTCAAATCCGTGAGCTCGACGTGACGCCCTCGAGGAAAATGTAGCCGGCTGACCCCATCGCCAAGAAGATGAGGCTCCCGCCAGCGGCGACGCCTGTTATAGATCCCACACCCAGCAGCGCGGGGAGAAGCGGCGAGCCCGCCCCCACCGGATCCCAGGAACCCATAGAATCTCGGGTGGACCGTATTAGCGATCTCCCGGACGCCATCCTTGGGGAGATCATCTCGCTTCTCCCCACCAAGGATTGCTGCCGCACCCAAGTCCTCTCAACTCGGTGGCGCCCTCTATGGCGCGCCGTGCCCCTTAATCTCGACTGTCATCAGCTATCTCTCTTTAATGATTTTGAACTCCCCAGAGCCATCATCTCCTCCCACTAGGGCTCCGTTCAAAGCCTCTGCATCCCGTCATGCTACCTGAGCAAGCATAGCCTGCCCTGCATGGTGGACGCCTGGCTGAAATCCCCTGAATTCACAGAACTACAGCTGCTTGAGTTCTACTATTCCCCAGGAAATCACCTACCAGATACCGAACGCCATGTACTTGTGCCCTCAGCACCGATGTCCATCTCGCGGTTTTCCTCCTCTCTCTCCACACCGCCACCTTTGCGATGTGCTACCTACCAGCCAATCTGATACTAAACCTTCAACTCCCATTTCTCAAAAAACTTTCACTTGTGCGGGTTCGTATATCGGAGGCCTCATTGCACAGCATCATCCACTCCAGTTGCCCTGCCCTAGAGTGCTTGGTGCTTGTTTTCACAGTTAGAATCGGTTGTCTCCAAATAAAGTCGCCTAACCTTGTAAGAATTGGAATTTCTTTTGACGGAAGGCAGCTCATCATCGAAGATGCCCCTTCACTTCAAAGGTTGATCCTTGATTCTAGTTATTCACCGTCACAAATAACTGTCGTCTCTCCGCCTAAACTAGAGACCTTGGGTGTAATACATGATCTCTGTGCTCATTTCAAGATGGTGTTTGGCTCCACAGTTCTTCAGGTACTGTATATTATCATCTACACTTGTAATCATAAGTTGCATTTTAAATTTCTGCGCATAAGTTCTATATCATCTTGGAGTACACATTTTGTACTAATATTATGTTCTATGCTCAATGAAGAGTTTGTCCATGGATAGCCTATCAATGGTGCTGGATTCTGTCAAGATCTTATATATCCAAGTGAATAGTTTTGATCTGAGCAAGATTATTGGCTTGCTGCAATGCTTTCCATGTCTGGAGAAGTTGTATATAAAGGTGATAATTTCACGCACATTGGAAGCCCTCATATAGTGTACTAGAATTAACCGTTAAGTTGTTGCTCTTTCAACATTCTTTTTTTAGACCTTAACTGTTTTCAATCTTCATGTCTATTTAGGCAACAGGACGAGGTAAGAAAGTTATAACCAATCGGTGGATTCGTAAGCATCTGGATTTTCTCACTTCTCGTGACATTCGATTGAAGACAATAACACTGGAACGATATGTAGCGACCATGCAACACCAGATTTGTCACATTCTTCCTGCTGAATGCGAGGTTACTATTGTCCATCAGGCTTAAGATTATCAGCAACATGGTTTTGACGGATGGGTATGTCGAAGAGCAAAAAAAGGAGTTTCAGGTGGACAAAAGGGCTTCTGAATGTGTCGGGCTGCTAGTTACAACATCTTGTGGTCATAATCCAGTAAATTTTACGACCTAGGATGTTCATTCTATGGACCTGACCGATCCATTTGACTGTGACTGTCGAAAATAGTGTTGGAGTTAGATGTTGTTGCCCTTTTCAATCTGGGTTTTGTCTAAACCTGATGAACAATTAACCCTCATGCTTCTGTACAGTTTGTAAGTTTGAGTTAGATGTTGTTGCCCTTTTCACCTCGGCTGTGACTGTCATATTTTCTTTGAAACAAGGCAAATGGCTTGCCATTTGTTTAATTAAGAGAGAAATATTGTAACAAATCCCAACCAAGGGAAATAACATCACTCTCGCCGGCTGCTTGAGCTCACTGTGCATTACAGAACCCAAGTGATTAGCCCCCACCAGCACCCACAAACTTATTTGGAACTAGCACACCAAATGGGTTGTAAATTTTCATAAGAAAGGCTGCATGACCGTGACAGATTTGGATTCTGACATTTGGGACCCACAAGGAAAAAGCCTATCCAAGGTGGTGTCGACTTAATTAATAGTCAACAAACGATTCTGCCTACCAGTCGTTGGATTGACATCCAACATATGTCGTGTATCTTCTATCTCTTGTTTTCTTCCTCCAGCCGCCCAAACCAAATCACCCCATCGGTTCCGCCTGCTCCCGCCTCCCACGGCTGGCTGTGCCTCTGCCGCCCTACCGTACCCTCAAACATTGGCCAGTCCCTCCCTCTATTCCCCCACATGTCCTGTTATTCTCCGGCGACGTCAGCTCAAGCACGCACCCGCACCCAAACCAGTCAACCCTTATACTCCCCTCTGCCTGCGACTAGACTGGCGCATCTTCAACGGCTCCTGTTTGTTTCGTCCGAGGCCTCGCCGTCATCCTCCGCCTTGGTTCGCTCGCCGTGCGTGGTGCGCCGCCGTCTGGCATTGTCAACTGATGTCTACTATGCAACCTTCTTCTTGTAGACTCGTGTTGGGCCTCCAAGCGCAGAGTTTTGTAGGACAGTAGCAAATTTCCCTCAAGTGGATGACCTAAGGTTTATCAATCCGTGGGAGGCGTAGGATGAAGATGGTCTCTCTCAAACAACCCTGCAACCAAATAACAAAGAGTCTCTTGTGTCCCCAACACACCCAATACAATGGTAAATTGTATAGGTGCACTAGTTCGGCGAAGAGATGGTGATACAAGTGTAATATGGATGGTAGATATAGGTTTTTGTAATCTGAAAATATAAAAACAGCAAGGTAGCAAGTAACAAAAGTGAGCAAAAACGGTATTGCAATGCTTGGAAACAAGGCCTAGGGTTCATACTTTCACTAGTGCAAATTCTCTCAACAATGATAACATAATTAGATCATATGGCAATCCCTCAACGTGCGACAAAAGTCACTCCAAAGTTCCTATCGCGGGGAACAAGATGAAATTGCTTGTAGGGTACGAAACCACCTCAAAGTTATTCTTTCCGATCAATCCATTGAGCTATTCCTATAAGTGTCACAAACAGCCCTAGAGTTCGTAGTAAAATAACACCATATGACACACATCAATCAACCCTAATTTCACCTAGATACTCCAATGTCACCACAAGTATCCGTGGGTCAATTATATGATATGCATCAAACAATTTCAGATTCATAATATTCAATCCAACACAAAGAACCACAAAGAGTGCCCCAAGATTCCTACCGGAGAAACAAGGACGAAAACAAGCATTAACCCCTATGCATAGATTACCCCAATGTCACCTCGGGAATTCGCGAGTTGAGTGCCAAAACCTACATCAAGTGAATCAATAGAACACCCCATTGTCACCACGGGTATCCCACGCAAGACATACATCAAGTGTTCTCAAATCCATAATAGTATTCAATCCGCTAATAGTGAAACCTCAAAGGTAAAACTCAATTCATCATAAGAAGGTAGAGGGGGAGAAACACCATATGATCCAACTATAATAACAAAGCTCGTGGTACATCAAGATCGTGCCAAACACATAGCTACGGGTACATACCCTCAGCCCCGAGGGTGAACTACTCCCTCCTCGTCATGGAGACCACCGGGATGATGAAAATGGCCACCGGTGATGGTTTCCCCCTCCGGCAGGGTGCCGGAATTGGCTCCTGATTGGTTTTTCATGGCTACAGAGGCTTGTGGTGGCGGAACTCCCGATCTAGGTTTCTTTCCGGGGGTTTTGGTATTTATAGGAATTTTTGGCGTCGGTCTCACGTCATGGGGGTCCACGAGGCGGCGGCAAGGTAGGGGGCGTGCCCTAGGGGGGGGGCGCCTCCCACCCTTGTCGTTGCCTCGGGACTCTTCTGGCCCAACTCTTGTGCTTCGGGGGCTTCTTCTGGTCCATAAAAAATCACTGTACATTTTCAGCCCATTCCAAGAACTTTTATTTCTGCACAAAAAATGACACCACGGTAGTTCTGCTGAAAACAGCGTCAGTCCGGGTTAGTTCTAATCAAATCATACCAAAATCATATAAAATTGTTGTAAACATGGCATGAATACTTCATAAATTATAGATACGTCAGAGACATATCAGCACGTATCAGCATCCCCAAGCTTAATTCCTGCTCATCCTCGAGTAGGTAAATGATAAAAGAAATAATTTATGAAGTGTGAATGCTAGCATAGTGCATAAATTTGATCAATGATAGTTCCAATCACTTTTTCTAGCATCACTATATATCATAAACAGTAGCTCATCTCACAAAACTTCTCATGATCAAGTAACAAGCTATTCACATGTCAAAGTATAGACCATAAAGTTTCTTGGAAACTAGCAAACTATGTTCTGAGTCACCAAACAATTGCAATTCATCTTATTCTCTGGAAGGGTCTATGTAAGAGCTTTGATTTAGCAAATTCCACATACTCAACTATCATATAGTCTTCCATGATTGCTAACACTCAAAGCATATTTTTAGAACAAATAGCATCCGTCGAACACAGAGAAAGATAGGGGCTTAATGTTTTGCCTCCCAACTTATTTATCATATAGATAATTGTCAACAATAATAATTCATGATCAAATATATTTGAATGGCCATATATGCTTGGATATTTCCCCACCACATGATGCTTGCCAACTAAAGAATAATTGAGTTTTAAATAAGAAGGAATACTATTGACTCTTGCATAAAAGTAAATACATGAAAGTAAAAGATAGGCCCTTCGCAGAGGGAAGCAGAGGTTGTCATGCGCTTTTTAATTTTGGATGTACAAACCCTTAATGCAAAGGAACGTCACGTTGTATTGCCCTTTGTGATAGCAACCTTTATTATGCAGTTCGTCGCTTTTATTTCTTTACCATCACAAGTTCGTACAACGCTTATTTTCCCTTGCAATAAAAGATCATACAAATTTAGGAGCAATTTTTATTGCTTTTTGCACCGATGACAATTTACTTGAAGGATCTTATTCAATCCATAGGTAGATATGGTGGACACTCATGGCATGAAATGGGGTTTAAGGGTTTTGGATGCACAAGTAGTATCTCTACTTAGTACAAAAGTTTGGCTAGCAAAAGATCCTAAGCAAGCACCACATGTTAGAGGATCCATAACAATATAACTTCTATGCAAATATACCCAAACATAACTCATTACGTTGTCTTCCTTGTCCGAATTCAACTAATTTGCTCAAGTTTGAAAATAATAAATGGGGCTCACAATCATAGAAGATGTCCATGATAGTATATTTATATGTGAAATCTCTCTTCCTTCAATATTCTTTCATGAATTGTTCAAGTGACCAATGTTGTGTTTGCTAACTTTCAATAAATTTTACCACATATACTTATTATAAGTGAAGTCATTACTCCCCATGGGATAAGCATATGAAACATATATAATTTCAGATTTATGATATTCAATTCATTCAACCATTTACTCATAGGATATAAGTGAAGCACGAGAGTAAATGACAAAACTACTCCCAAAAAGATATAAGTGAAGATCAATGAGTAGTTGAATAATTATGTAGCTATGTGAAGACTCTCTCTCATAAATAAAATTTCAGATCTTAATATTTTATTCAAACAGCAAGCAAAATAAAATAAAATGACATTCTAAGGATAGCATATATCATGTGAAGAAGCAAAAACTTAGGCTCAACCGATACTCACCGATCATTGTTGAAGAAAGGTGGGATGCCTACCAAGGCATCCCCAAGCTTAGATGCTTGAGACTTCTTGAAATATTAACTAGGGATGCCTTGGGCATCCCCAAGCTTGAGCTTTTGTGCCTCCTTAATTCCTTTTATATTACGGTTTCCCTAAATCTTAAAAACTTCATGCACACAAAACTCAACAAGAACTTGTGAGAAAAGTTAGTATAAATCAAATGCAAAGCCTTATCATTCTCTACTGTAGAAAATCACTAAAATTATTATTTAACATTGCATACTAAATGCCTCTGCATATTTAATACTCCTATCCTCAAATAGAATCATTAAATAAGCAAACATATGCAAACAATGCAAACATAACAGCAATCTGTCTAAACAGGAAAGTCTGTAAAGAGTGCAATTGTACTCATACTTACCTAACTCCAAAAATTCTGAAAAACAAACAAACTGCAGAAAATTTGTTGTATCTCAACGTGTAAAAATTTCAAGATTTATTATGTTCTTATTTTCCAGAAGAATTCAGACAATGATAGAAAACTTTCTGTTTTCAAAACAGCAACATATAGACATGCAAAATAAGCATGGTAAAGACTATACTTGACACTTTTATTGAAATCAAAGATGCAAAACATTACTCTAAATAACAGAAAGCAAATACTAATAAAATAAAATGACGCTCCAAGCAAAACTCATATCAAGTGACGAATAAAAATATAGCTCCAAGTGAGGTTACCGATAATATTGAAGACGAATGAGGGGATGCATTCCGGGGCATCCCCAAGCTTACTTGCTTGGGTCTTCCTTGAATATTACCTTGGGGTGCCTTGGTCATCCCCAAGCTTAGGGTCTTGTCACTCCTTATTCTCCTCATATCGATATCTCACCCAAAACTTGAAAATTTCAATCACACAAAACTTAACGGAACTTAGTGAGATGGGTTAGTATGATAAAACAAATCATTCACTTTGGTACTGTCAATACAAGATTAATTTTTTTCCCACATGATACCTACTGTACCCTATTATTTCTACAATTTATATTGAGCAATATAAGCCATAGAAACTAGAAAACAAGCAAACTATGCATCGAAAACAGAATCTGTCAAAAATAGATCAGTCTGTAAATATATGAATTAAGGTCATACTTATGTAACTTGAAATATTCTGAAAAATTAGGACAACGTAGAAAATTTGTATACCAATCAACTGTAAAAATTTCAGAATTTTTACACGTTATTGTAAAATATAGAAATTTCTGTACTGGACGCAAAAGTTTCTGTTTTTGCACAGAATCAAGTCAACAATCAACCACAGTATCCCAAAGGCTTTACTTTGCACTTTATTGAAACAAAAGCTATAAACCATGATTAATACAGCAGCTTAATCATGTGAACACACAAAAACAGTAGGGGTAAATATAGGGTTGTCTCCCAACAAGCGCTTTTCTTTAATGCATTTTTAGCTAGGCATGATGATTTCAATGATGCTCACATAAAAGATAAGAATTGAAACATAATGGGAGCATCATGAAGCATATGACTAGCACATTTATGTCTAACCCACTTCCTATGCATAGGGATTTTGTGAGCAAACAACTTATGGGAACAAGAGTCACCTAGAATAGGAAGGTAAAACAAGCAAAACTTCAAGATTGTCATCACAAAGAGAGGAAACTTGATATTATTGCAATATGTAAAAGCATAAGTTCCTCTCTCATAATAATTTTCAGTGACATCATGAATAAATTCAACAATATAACTATCACATAAAGCATTCTTTTCATGATCCACAAGCATAGAAATTTTATTACTCTCCACATAAGCAAATTTATTCTGATGAAAAGTAGTGGGAGCAAACTCAACAAAATAACTATCATGAGATACTTGATTGGCATAATCCAATTGAGAATTAAAATCATGATGACAAGTTTCATGGTTATCATTATTATTTATAGCATACATGTCATCACAATAATTATCATAGATAGCAACTTTGTTCTCATAATCAATTGGAACCTCTTCCGAAATAGTGGATTCATCACTAAATAAAGTCATGACCTCTCCAAATCCACTTTCATAATTATCAGAATAAGATTCAACACCCTCTAAAATAGTGGGACCATTACTTCCTAAATTTGACACTCTTCCAAATCCACTTTCATCAATATAATCATCATAAATAGGAGGCATGCTTTCATTATAATAAATATTCTCATCAAAACTTGGGGGACTAAAAATATCATCTTCATCAAACATAGCATCCCCAAGCTTGTGGCTTTGCATATCATTAGCATCATGGATATTCAAAGAATTCATACTAACAACATTGCAATCAAGCTCATCATTTAAAGATTTAATGCCAAACATTTTATGAACTTCTTCTTCTAACACTTGAGGACAATTTTCCTTTCCATCATTTTCAAGAAAGACATTATAAAGATGAAGCATATGAGGCAACCTCACTTCCATTTTTTTGTAGTTTTCTTTTATAGACTAAACTAGTGATAAAACAAGAAACTAAAAGATTCAATTGCAAGATCTAAAGATATACCTTCAATCACTAACCTCCCCGGCAACGGCGCCAGAAAAGAGCTTGATGCCTACTACGCAACCTTCTTCTTGTAGACTCATGTTGGGCCTCCAAGCGCAGAGTTTTGTAGGACAGTAGCAAATTTCCCTCAAGTGGATGACCTAAGGTTTATCAATCCGTGGGAGGAGTAGGATGAAGATGGTCTCTCTCAAACAACCCTGCAACCAAATAACAAAGTGTCTCTTGTGTCCCCAACACACCCAATACAATGGTAAATTGTATAGGTGCACTAGTTCGGCGAAGAGATGGTGATACAAGTGTAATATGGATGGTAGATATAGGTTTTTGTAATCTGAAAATATAAAAACAGCAAGGTAGCAAGTAACAAAAGTGAGCAAAAATGGTATTGTAATGCTTGGAAACAAGGCCTAGGGTTCATACTTTCACTAGTGCAAATTCTCTCAACAATGATAACATAATTAGATCATATGGCAACCCCTCAACGTGCGATAAAAGTCACTCCAAAGTTCCTATCGCGGGGAACATAAGATGAAATTGCTTGTAGGGTACAAAACCACCTCAAAGTTATTCTTTCCGATCAATCCATTGAGCTATTCCTATAAGTGTCACAAACAGCCCTAGAGTTCGTAGTAAAATAACACCATATGACACACATCAATCAACCCTAATGTCACCTAGATACTCCAATGTCACCACAAGTATCCGTGGGTCAATTATACGATATGCATCAAACAACTTCAGATTCATAATATTCAATCCAACACAAAGAACCTCAAAGAGTGCTCCAAGATTCCTACCGGAGAAACAAGGACGAAAACGTGCATCAACCCCTATGCATAGATTACCCCAATGTCACCTCGGGAATCCACGAGTTGAGTGCCAAAACATACATCAAGTGAATCAATAGAACACCCCATTGTCACCACGGGTATCCCACTCAAGACATACATCAAGTGTTCTCAAATCTATAATAGTATTCAATCCGCTAATAGTGAAACCTCAAAGGTAAAACTCAATTCATCACAAGAAGGTAGAGGGGGAGAAACACCATATGATCCAACTATAATAACAAAGCTCATGGTACATCAAGATCATGCCAAATCAAGAACACGTGAGAGAGAGATAAAACACATAGCTACGGGTACATACCCTCAGCCCTGAGGGTGAACTACTCCCTCCTCGTCATGGAGACCGCCGAGATGATGAAGATGGCCACCGGTGATGGTTTCCCCCTCCGGCAGGGTGCCGGAATGGGCTCCCGATTGGTTTTTCATGGCTATAGAGGCTTGCGGTGGCGGAACTCTCGATCTAGGTTTCTTTCCGGGGATTTTGGTATTTATAGGAATTTTTGGCGTCGGTCTCACGTCATGGGGGTCCACGAGGCGGCGGCAAGGTAGGGGGCGCCTCCTACCCTTGTCGTTGCCTCGGGACTCTTCTGGCCCAACTCTTGTGCTTCGGGGGCTTCTTCTGGTCCATAAAAAATCACTGTACATTTTCAGCCCATTCTGAGAACTTTTATTTCTGCACAAAAAATGACACCACGGTAGTTCTGCTGAAAACAGTGTCAGTTCGGGTTAGTTCTAATCAAATCATACCAAAATCATATAAAATTGTTGTAAGCAAGGCATGAATACTTCATAAATTATAGATACGTCAGAGACGTATCAGCACGTATCAGCATCCCCAAGCTTAATTCCTGCTCATCCTCGAGTAGGTAAATGATAAAAGAAATAATTTATGAAGTGTGAATGCTAGCATAGTGCATAAATTTGATCAATGATAGTTCCAATCACTTTTTCTAGCATCACTATATATCATAAACAGTAGCTCATCTCACAAAACTTCTCATGATCAAGTAACAAGCTATTCACATGTCAAAGTATAGACCATAAAGTTTCTTGGAAACTAGCAAACTATGTTCTGAGTCACCAAACAATTGCAATTCATCTTATTCTCAGGAAGGGTCTATGTAAGAGCTTTGATTTAGCAAATTCGACATACTCAACTATCATATAGTCTTCCATGATTGCTAACACTCAAAGCATATTTTTAGAACAAATAGCATCCGTCGAACACAGAGAAAGATAGGGGCTTAATGTTTTGCCTCCCAACTTATTTATCATATAGATAATTGTCAACAATAATAATTCATGATCAAATATATTTGAATGGCCATATATGCTTGGATCTTTCCCCACCACATGATGCTTGCCAACTAAAGAATAATTGAGTTTTAAATAAGTAGGAATACTATTGACTCTTGCATAAAAGTAAATACATGAAAGTAAAAGATAGGCCCTTCGCAGAGGGAAGCAGATGTTGTCATGCGCTTTTTAATTTTGGATGTACAAACCCTTAATGCAAAGGAACATCACGTTGTATTGCCCTTTGTGATAGCAACCTTTATTATGCAGTCCGTCGCTTTTATTTCTTTACCATCACAAGTTCATACAACGCTTATTTTCCCTTATAATAAAAGATCATACAAATTTAGGAGCAATTTTTATTGCTTTTTGCACCGATGACAATTTACTTGAAGGATCTTATTCAATCCATAGGTAGATATGGTGGACACTCATGGCATGAAACGGGGTTTAAGGGTTTTGGATGCACAAGTAGTATCTCTACTTAGTACAAAATTTTGGCTAGCAAAAGATCCTAAGCAAGCACCACATGCCGGAATGGGCTCCCGATTAGTTTTTCGTGGCTACAGAGGCTTGCGACGGTGGAACTCCCGATCTAGGTTTCTTTTCGGGGGTTTTGGTATTTATAGGAATTTTTGGCGTTGGTCTCATGTCAAGGGGTCCACGAGGCGGCGGCAAGGTAGGGGGCGCGCCCTAGGGGGGGGCGCCTCCCACCCTTGTCGTTGCCTCGGGACTCTTCTGGCCCAACTCTTGTGCTTCGGGGGCTTCTTCTGGTCCATAAAAAATCACCGTAAATTTTCAGCCCATTCCGAGAACTTTTATTTCTGCACAAAAAACGACACCACGGTAGTTCTGCTGAAAACATCGTCAGTTCGGGTTAGTTCTAATCAAATCATACCAAAATCATATAAAATTGTTGTAAACATGGCATGAATACTTCATAAATTATAGATACGTCGGAGACGTATCATCAACGTGGTTAACAACTGAGAGGACTAAGTAGATGACTGTACGTGGAGAGGATGACAGTAGGGACCCACCAGGGTCATGGCAGTACGCAAGCAAGTGCCTCATTATTACAAGCCCAAAAAATGGTTCCTCCTAATGGTTGGACATCTGGGGCCCATGCCATTGTCAACGTAGTCAATAAACGAGAGAATTGCACAACGAGCGGCTGACACCAGGGACCCAGCAGGTCGCGTAGTTGTTATTTACTTTTTTTTAGGAACAAGCAGTTGTTATTTACTAATTTTAGAGACGGATCAGGGTAACAATGGGGCTGTGCGGGGGCTGTGGCCCGTCTAGCCAGGGTTTTATTTTATGTTTACCGCATCATGAGCCCAGTTCTGTTTTTTTCTTTCTGAAAATGGCTAGCCCAGTTCTACCTTTTTTAAAGAAATACCCAACGGAGGCCTACTTGCTTTCTCAGCCCTGCTGGGCTGCAAATCTTTCAAGGCAAGAGCGATGTATTCGCTTACCCAGAAAATGAAGTAGTAAGAAATGGGATGTAAATTTTAAAAACGCAACAAACCGGCAATTAGTTTCAAATATCTTTTTTTAAGATTTTAAGATTTCAAATTTAATTGTTTTTTTGTGAGGAAAATTATGTTGGATTTTAAATTGATATAAATTTACTATTTTTAAATTAGTTTGAACGTGATTCGAAATTTCAGGATTAAAAACAGTTCGGACCGCACCGAAATATGAAAATTTGGTTGAATTTTTAACCATGGCCAGAATATGGGCTGTAATGGTAACAAAAAGAATATGGGCTTAAAAATCCTTAAGAATTAGCCAATGGGCTGTACATTTATTAGCATTAATGCAGATGGGTTGTATGCTGTTTTTCACATATTTGAGGCCGACTTGTGGGCCTACTAGGTTGACGCGTACGCTTTCCTAAAAAAAGGTAGACGCGCAGGCAAGGCCTTGACAACTTAGTCAACACACGAGAGCAGTTACTGTTGGATGTCCATCCAACGGCTATCATGCTTCTTCAATCTCTGCTCTTCCTGCTCCAGTTGCTCAAACCAGCGCCAGCAGGACTTCCTGCTCCCTCCTCCCGTGGCCGGCTGTGCTGCCGCGCAGGCCTCACCGCCCCACCCTACTCCCATCACTGGCCTAGTCATCCCTCTACTCACCCACACCTGCTGTTATTCTCCGGCGACAGCAGACGAACTAGTAAACCCTTGTACTCCCCTCCGCATGGGAAACAACTACCGAATCTTCCCTGGCTCCATGTCGTTCCCTTCCTAGGCCTTGCCGTCGTCCACCGCCCTAGTGCTCTCGGCGCGGCATGGTCAACATGGTCAACGAACGACATCCATCGGAAGAGGACTGTACGTGGAGAGGCTGACAGCTGGGTCCATGACCGCACGCAAGGAAGTGCCTCCTTATTACGCGCAAAATAATGATTCCTCCACCTGACAGCGGGGACCCACCGGAAGGGCCTCTATATTTCGCGAAAAAAACGTTCCTCCCACTGACAGCTCGGACCCGCCAGCTATATCTTCGCACGCAAGGAAGTGCCTATTTATTACGCACAAAAAAATGAATACTCCCCCTGCTAGCTGGGACCCACCATAGTTGGAGGCTGACTTGTGGGCCTACTAAGTTGACGCGGACGGAGGGCTTTGTCAACTTAGTCAATATGAACGATTCTAGCTCCAGTGACCGTACGATGTCCATCCAACGGCCATAGTGCTTCTTCAACCTCTGGTCTTCTTGCTCTAGCCGCCCAAACCAGCGCCGGTCGTGCCGCCTGCTCCTGCCTCCCGTGGTCGGCTCTGCTGCCGCGCAGGCCTCACCGCCCCACCCTACTCCCATCGCTGGCCTGGCCATCCCTGTTCTCACCCAGGCCTCCTGTTATTCTCCTGCGACGGAAGCCTCACACTGCAGCCCAACCAGTAAACCCTCTACTCCCCTCCGCGTGGGAAACAACTGCCGAGTCTTCCCCGGCTCTGGGTCATTCCCTTCCTAGGCCTCGCCGTCGTCCACCGCCTTAGTGCTCTCGCCGCGGCGTGGTCAACATGGTCAAGGAACGACTTACATCAGAAGAGGACTATACGTGGAGAGGCTGACAGCTGGGTCCACGGCCGCAGCAAGGAAGTGCCTCCTTATTACGCGCAAAATAATGATTCCTCCACCTGACAGCAGGGACCTACCGGAAGGGCCTCTGTATTTTGGCTTAGCTGTATTTTGCGAAAAAAATGTTTTCCCCCTGACAGCTTGGACCCACAAGCTATATCTTCGGACGCAAGGAAAGTGCCTCCATATTAGGCGTGAAAAAAAATGAATCCTCCCCCTGACAGCTCGGACCCACCATCAATAACTTCGCACGCAAGGAAGTGCCTCCTTATCCTCCCTGACAGCCGGGACCCACCTGGTCGAAGCGTACATAGCGTTGTCGCGAACGTGTACGTACATACTGGTCGATCGGTCTCTCTACAACGATGAACCATGGCCGAGCAAGCAGCGACACGTGTAGTAGTAGAGCCCCCGACGTAGCAGTTCAGGCAGTCCCTTCTAAACCGTGTACATGTACGTACAGCCACATGTCATGACTTTATTTAATGATGAATCCACTATTTTGGAAGAGGTTGCAATTGATTATGACAACACAGTTGCTATCTATGATGATTATTGTGATGACATGTATGCTATAAAGAATAATGATAACCATGAAACTTGTCATTATGATTTTAATGCTCAAATTGATTATGCCAATCAAGTATCACATGATAGTTATTTTGTTGAGTTTGCTCCCACTACTATTCATGAGAATAAATTTGCTTATGTGAAGAGTATTAAAATTTCTATGCTTATGAATCATGAAAAGAATAATTTATGTGATAGTTATATTGTTGAATTCATTCATGATGCTACTAAAAATTATTATGAGGGAGGAACTTATGCTTGTAGGAATTGCAATAATATCAAGGTTCCTCTCTATGTGTTGAAAATCTTGAAGTTTTGCTTGTTTTGCCTTCCTATGCTAGTTGATTCTTGTTCCCATAAGTTGTTTGCTCACAAAATCCCTATGCATAGGAAGTGGGTGTTAGGGCCACCCTGAAGCCACCTGACGATGGGACCCGGAGCCAGGCAGGGTCAAGCCAGGTAACCATTGACCCAGTCGACAGCCAGGTGGACAAGGTGTGACGAGGAGCTACGCAGCGATTGGCCACGGGTGCCAACTGGCGACCACTACATATAGTCTAGCGTGTGTGTGGGAGTGGGTATGGAAAATGTACACGACTTGTATCGGAGCTGATCTCCAGAACTCTCTCCTTCCTTCCTAATCAATAGATTCCCATCTTCTTCCTCCCTCCCAGCTCTCTTCCTCTCTTTGCTCAGATCCGCCGTGAGTAAGGCACGTTACATCTGGTATCAGAGGTCCAGCCCGTCAATCTGGAGACCGCATACCCCAAGCCCCACTACCAAACCAAACAAGCACTCAAGACGGTGGCGATGGAGGAGCAGCTCGCCGCGCTCATCAAGTCAGTCAACGATGGCAGGGCGGCCAGCGAGGCCCGATTCGACGCGATCCAGACATCGTTGGAACTCTGGAGACCGGCGGTGTCCCATCTCCAGCAGCAGGTGGATGAGCTACGTACCCAAGTGGGGCATATCACCCTCCACCCGACCCTAGTGGCGGCTCCGAATCCGATCCCGGAGGGCAACGCGGTGGTGCGACCAGCGCCGACAGCAGTTACGAGCACCCCCGAGCACCACGGGCCACGAGGCCGTGGTGAGATCGACGACACCGGGGGTCAGGCATATGGCGTGGTCACCACCCATGTGCTGCCTCCGGTCAAGGGTACGTCCCTGACCGGACCTTCCTTCTCTCTTACCAACCATACGACAGCGATCGAACCGCCCGCACCACACTCCACTCCTCTTAGTTGGTCCTTGCCCAAGTTGGATTTTCCTCCCTTCGATGGAGAACATCCACAATTCTGGTGGACTCGTTGCGAGAAGTATTTTTCAGTCTATGGTGTCCACTCAGATTTATGGGTGCGTGTGGCTACCCTTCACTTCACCGGCAACGCGGCACGCTGGTTGCAATTACATGAGTCACAGAGTGAATCTATGTCATGGGAGGAGTTGTGCGCAGCTTTGTGCGGCAAATTTGGCCGGGAGCAGTATCAAGCTCACTTGCGCCAGTTCCGCACACTTCGTCAGACAGGCACCGTGCACAACTACATGCTGCAATTCGAGGAACTCATGCACCAGTTACTTGCACATAATTCTTCATTCAAACCTGTGTTTTTCACCACCCAGTTTTTAGAAGGATTGCGACATGAAATTCGGGCTAGTGTAGTTCTTCATCAACCAAAGGATTGGGACTTCGCTTTTTCTTTGGCCTCGATGCAGGAGGAGCTACTGGACGCGTTGCCAAGGTGAGAGTACCACCGGCAGGAGGGGCCAATGTAGCGTGGAGGCGCTTGGCCACTGATCGTGCTAGGAGCATCACCAGCTCGCGCTGCAGTGCCGGGAGCGCCAGTAGCGGCCGAAGACAGGCGCGGCATCGACGCGGCCCATCCACCAGATCGTCCGTGGGCGGGTGATGATCGGGTCGCCATGCTTCGAAATTATCGTCGCGCGCGTGGCTTATGCTTCATATGTGGGGAACGCTGGGGCCAAGGCCACCAGTGTGCCGCCACTGTCCAATTACATGTGGTGGAAGAGTTACTGGATCTCCTCCAAGATGACCACGACTACCAAGAGCAACCAGAGGTAGAATCCGATGATGAGGTACTCATGTCCATTTCCAAGCTAGCCACTACAGGGCAGACTACACCACATACAGTCCGATTGGTGGGGATGATTGATTCTAAAGAAGTATTGATCCTGGTAGATTCTGGCAGTTCTCATAGTTTTGTTAGTGAAGCAGTGGCTGCCGCAATGCCTCACCGAGTACAGAAGACTAGCTGTTCGTCTGTTAAGATTGCCGATGGTGGAATTCTTCAATGTGACAGTATGATCCCTCGATGCTCGTGGTAAACGCAAGGGCAAGTGTTTGAAACTGATCTTCGAGTGCTATCATTGGGCTATTACGATGTTGTTGTGGGCATGGATTGGCTGCAACGCTGCGGACCTATGTGGATCGACTGGGAGCAGAAGCGGTTGTAGTTTCAGCATCATGATCAGTGGGTCAAGCTCATCGGTGTGCTGCCTCAGTTACAGCCAGTCAGACAGATTTCAGTTGTTCAGCTGCAAGAACTATAGGAGCAACATGCAGTGGCACATGTGGTCCTCTTGTGCAGTGTGACAGACACTTCGAGCAGCCAGGAGCAAGTAGAGCAACATCCAGCAATGGCAGCAATTCTCGAAGAGTTTCATCAGGTGTTCGCTGAACCCACTACCTTACCTAAACATAGAGTTTGGGACCACAAAATTCAGCTGTTGGAAGGAACCAAACCAGTTAATATCAGACCCTATCGCTACACCCCGGAGCAGAAATCTGAAATTGAAAAATAAGTCGCAGAAATGTTGAAGCAAGGGTTGATTGTTCCAAGTGTGAGTCCCTTCTCCTCCCCAGTTCTACTTGTGAAAAAGAAGGATCAAACATGGCGCTTTTGCGTAGATTTTCGTCACCTGAATGCAATCACAGTGAAAAAGTGTTTCCCTCTGCCCATCATTGATGAATTGCTGGATGAGCTTGCGGGCTCTCACTGGTTCTCCAAGTTGTACTTGCGCGCGGGATACCATCAAATACGTCTGGTGGAAGAAGATGAAGAGAAGACGTCCTTCACAACCCACCAGGGACACTTCCAGTTTCGGGTGCTGTCGTACGGGGTCACGAGAGGCCCTAGCACATTTTAGTCAGTTGCGAACTTTGTCCTGTCGCCAGTATTACGCAAAGGAGTGTTGGTTTTCATGGATGACATTCTGATCCACTCGGATATGTTCCAGCAACATCTCGCTCCCTTGCGTCAGGTCTTGCAATTGCTAGCTAACAATGAGTTAGTGGTCAAGCGCTCCAAGTGTTCATTCGCCACAAACCAGATCGCATATCTGGGGCATCAGATCAGTGGGGATGGAGTGTCCACTTTACCAGAACATATTCGTGCAGTGCAGAACTGGGAGCAACCGTCCAATGTCAAGGAGTTAAGGGGGTTCCTGGGACTGGCCGGCTACTACCAAAAATTTGTCAAAATTTTTGGTCTGCTCAGTGGGCCACTGAATGATCTGCTCAAGAAAGGATCGGTGTTCGTCTGGACCCCATTGGCAGACAAGGCATTTCAGAGTCTAAAACAAGCCATAGTCACTGCTCCGGTGCTGGCCTTGCCGGATTTCTCGAAGCAATTTGTGGTGGAAACAGATGCCAGCGGCACAGGAATTGGTGCGGTGCTCATGCAAGAAGGGCACCCCGTAGCATACTTGACCAGGAGTTTAGCCCCTCGTAACCTTGGCTTGTCAGCATACGAGAAGGAATGCCTAGCTCTACTCCTTGCTGTTGATCATTGGCGCCCCTACTTACAACATTCAGAATTCATCATCCGCACCGATCAATGCAGCCTGCTCAACTTGAAGGATCAGAGACTCAATACGCCTATCCAGCAGCGGGCCTTTACTAAATTGGTAGGGCTACGATTCCAGATTCAATACAAGGCTGGAGTGTCTAATAGGGCCGCCGATGCCTTGTCCTGACGTGCCCAAGACAAATCCCAGGAGCTGGCGGCGATCACCCTGGCCAAGCCAGCTTGGCTACAAGCAATATTGGACAGCTACCAACAAGACCCTGCAGCTCAACAGCTAATGTCACGACTTGCGCTCGATGAAAACAGTGATCCCGGATATGATATACAGGATGGATTGATTCGTTTCCAGGAGCGCATCTGGATCGGGAATGACCCCCAAACTCAGGAATCATTGATCAAGGCCCTCCATGACAATGCAGCCGGGGGGCACTCAGGATTCCACGACACCTATCATAGGGTGCGGCGCTTGTTTGCTTGGAAAGGGCTCAAGGACATGGTTCGTCAGTTTGTTCGTCGGTGCAAAACTTGTCAGCAAGCAAAAACAGAACGCGTCGCTCCAGCAGGGCTGCTTCAACTGCTACCAATCCCCAAGCGTCCATGGGCAGTCATATCATTGGATTTCATTGAAGGCCTTCCAAAATCCAATGGCTATGATGTGATTCTTGTGGTGGTTGACAAGTTTTTGAAATATAGCCATTTTGTGCCATTGAAGCATCCATACACAGCCTTCTTAGTGGCCACAGCTTTCATGCAGCACATCTTCAAGCTGCATGGTCTTCCATTGGCTATCATCTCGGACCGCGATCGGATATTTACCAGCAGCTTGTGGCAGGAACTCTTTAAACTAGCCCAAACTCAGCTGCGCATGAGCTCGTCATACCACCCGCAGACGGATGGGCAGACGGAGTGGGTAAACCAATGTCTTGAGACATACCTTCGGTGCTCTGTCCATGCCTGCCCCAAGAACTGGTACAGATGACTATTCCTTGCAGAATATTGGTATAATACCACTTTTCACTCAGCTCTGGGGAGAACTCCATATGAAGTGATTTATGGCACTCTGCCGAGAGAATTTGGGGTGACTCAAGTGGATGACTGTAGTGTTCCCAATCTAGCAACATGGCTGAAAGAAAGGGAAGTGATGCTTGACTTGTTACAACAACAACTGAAACAGGCTCAGGATAGGATGAAAAAGCAAGCAGACAAAAGGCGCACAGACCGGGAGTTTGAAGTGGGTGACTCAGTCTTCTTGCACTTACAGCCTTTCATTCAGACCTCCATCGCACAGCACCCGTTCCAGAAGCTGGCATTTCGTTACTATGGACCATACAAAATCGTGGCTCGAGTTGGCAAGGTAGCTTACAAACTTCACTTACCATCAGGTAGCAAGATTCATCCCATGGTGCATGTGTCGCGGTTGAAGAAAGCGGTGGGCAGTGACGCTCTAGTCAAACAAGATCTACCTCCGAACACTGAGGTCCTTTGTATGGAGCATGAGCCGGTGGCGATCATCGGGGAGTGTACAGTCAAGACAAATGTTGGGGCTGTCCGGAAGGTTTGTGTGCACTGGTCAGGTCTGCCCCATTCCTTGGCCACTTGGGAAGATCCAAAACAACTGTGTCAGCATTTTTCCCTTCTGCACAGCTTGGGGTCAAGCCATTTACCAAGGGGGGGAGAATGTTAGGGCCACCCTGAAGCCACCTGACGATGGGACCCGGAGCCAGGCAGGGTCAAGCCAGGTAACCATTGACCCAGTCGATAGCCAGGTGGACAAGGTGTGATGAGGAGCTACACAGCGATTGGCCACGGGTGCCAACTGGTGACCACTACATATAGTCTAGCGTGTGTGTGGGAGTGGGTATGGAAAATGTACACGACTTGTATCGGAGCTGATCTCCAGAACTCTCTCCTTCCTTCCTAATCAATAGATTCCCATCTTCCTCCTCCCTCCTGGCTCTCTCCCTCTCTCTGCTCAGATCTGCCATGAGTAAGGCACATTACAGCGGGTTAGGCTTAAATGTGCTAGTCATATGTTTCATGATGCTCTCTTTATGTTTCAATTCTTATCTTTTATGCGAGCATCATTGAAATCATCATGTCTAGCTTAAAAAGTATTAAAGAAACGCGCTTGTTGGGAGACAACCCAACACTTATACCTACTATTTTTGTGTCTTCACATGATTAGTCTTTGTAGTAATCATGTTTTATAGCTTTTGGTTCAATAAAGTGCCAAGTAAAGCCTTTGGGATAGTGTGGATGATAGTTGACTTGATTCTGTGCAAAAACAGAAACTTTTGCGTCCAGTACTGAAATTCCTATCTTTTATTGGAACGTGGAAAAATTCTGAATTTTTTAGTGTTGATGGATGTACAAATTTTATATGTTTTCCTAATTTTTTAAGAATTTTTGGAGTTATAAAAGGATGACCTTAATTCAGATCTTTATGTACTATTCTGTTTTTAACAGATTCTGTTTGCAATGCATAGTTTGCTTGTTTTATGGTTTCTATGGCTTATATTGCTTAATATAAATTGTGGAAATTGTAGAGTACAGTAGGAATTGTGTGAGAACAATTATGAATCTTGTCTTTGACAGTACCCAAGTGAATGAGTTGTTTTATCATACTAATCCATCTCACGAAGTTCCGTTAAGTTTTGTGTGATTGAAGTTTTCAAGTTTTGGGTGAGGTATCGATATGGGGAGAACAAGGAGTGACAAGAACCTAAGCTTGGGGATTACCAAGGCACCCCAAGGTAATATTTAAGGAATATCCAAGCAACTAAGCTTGGGGTTGCCCCGGAAGGCATCCCCTCTTTCGTCTCCAACATTATCGGTAACCTCACTTGGAGCTACATTTTCATTCGTCACATGATATGTGTTTTTATTGGATCATCATATTATTTTATTAGGATTTGCTTTATGTTATTTATAATAATGTTGTGCATCTTTCATTTCAATAAAAATGTCAAGGATAGCCTTTACCATACTTATTTTGCAAGTCTACATGTTGCTGTTTCAAAACAGAAAGTTTATCGCTGTTGCAAAAATTCCCGAGAAAAGTAAGAATGTGATAAAATGTTGTAATTTTTTGAAAAATAAGCTATGATAAATTTTATATAGTGTGGTAAATTTTCAGAATTTTTGGAGTTAGGTAAGTATGAGTACAATTGCACTCTTTACAGACTGTCCTGTTTAGACAGATTGCTGTTATGTTCGCATTGTTTGCATATGTTTGCTTGTTTAATGATTCTATTTGAGGATAGGAGTATTAAATATGCAGAGGAATTTAGTATGCAATTTTGAATAATAATTTTAGTGATTTGCTACAGTAGAAAATGATAAGGTTGTGCATTGATTTATACTAACTTATCTCACGAGTTCTTGTTGAGTTTTGTGTGGATGAAGTTTTTAAGATTTAGGGAAACCATGATATAAAAGGAATTAAGGAGACACAAAAGCTCAAGCTTGGGGATTCCCAAGGCATCCCAAGATAATATTACAAGAAGTCTCAAGCATCTAAGCTTGGGGATGCCCCGGTAGGCATCCCACCTTTCTTCATCAACAATTATCGGTTAGCCTCGATTGAGCCTAAGTTTTTGCTTCTTCACATGATGTGTGCTATTCTTAGAATGTCATTTTATTTTAATAAAATACTTAAATCTGAAAGTTTTAAATAAGGGAGAGTCCTCAATTAGCTACCCATTTACTTAACTACTCATTTGATCTTCACTTGTATCTTTTTGGAGTAGTTTGTCATTTACTCTCATGCTTCACTTAGATTATTTTGAGAGTTGAAAATTTTGAAGAAATACTTATGCTCTCGTGCTTCACTTAAATTTATTTGAGAGCTTGTTAGTAGCAATGGTAATGTATAAATTTAGTCCCAAAGTGATGGATATTCAAGAGGGATATAATAAAACTTTCATGTAGATCATTGGATGTGATAAGTTTGATTCCTTGCAATAGTTTTGCGATATTGAGATAATAATATGTGAGTCATGTTGGTGAGTAATTATGCTTTAGTAAGAATATTGGAGTTAAGGTTTGTGATTCCCTATGCAAGCACGGAAGTCAATAATTATGCAATGAAATTACATCCTACTTGTGGTGCATTATTCGGTGTTAGTTATGCTCAATGCTCGTTTATGTGAATTTTCGTTTCTTGGTTGGTTGCTTCTCAATCTATTTGCTAGCCTCCATTTGTACTAAGTGGGAATACTACTTGTGCATCCAAATTCTTAAACCCAAAGTTGTGCCAAATGAGTCCACCATACCTACCTATATGCGGTATTTCCATGCCGTTCTAAGCAAATTTGTATGTGCCATCTCTAATTTTCAAAATAAATTTCCTTTTTGTGTGCTCGTACCGCTCATGAAGCGGCAAGGGGTGGCCAATATTTTCCATGCTAGATGTGTTATTCTCAAGATGAGTGTTTATTCACTTTTCATTGCACGAGAGTGCGGCGGTAATAGGGATGCCCAGTCCCGAAATGAAAAAGAAATTTACTTAATGTTGTCAAATAATAAATTCCTTGGAAAGTGTTGGTATGAAGGGCACCCGTGGATACGGCTAGCCATGGAAAGTAAAAGAAATGGTGGAAAAAGGAATAAACTTTATTTTCTGTTTGGGAACCGCCTATGATATATTTAGCATGGAAAGTATTGGGAATTACTCGGTCGTTTTCGTTGACGGGAAAAGTATGCCTCTCAAAAATTTTATCTCTCAATTTAAGCTTTGAGCTCTGGCACGTCTACAAATCCCTACTTCCCTCTGGGAAGGGCCTATCTATTTACTTTATGCAATTTTTATTTTTATTTGAGTCTCCATCTTCTCTTATAAAGCACCAACTAAGGGGCACTATGATCGTACTTGAGCATTGGATGTAGCTAATATGCAAGTGTGTTTTGCGAATGGATCAATGATTGAGCATGATGGGGTAGGGATAACTTTCTTTAGTGTTGATATTTTGAAAGACATGGTTGCTTGTTGATATGCTTGAGTATTGATGTCTTCATGTCAAATTATAGACTATTGCTTTGAATCATTCAAGTCCAAATGTCCATGCTACAAAAGAAAGAGTATATGATGAATATGATAGGTAGCTTTCCACAACAAAAATTCCGTTTTCAATTGCTACTTTATCATGATAAGTTTTATAAGAAAGAGTTGCTGCTATGATGCTAGAAAAAGTGATTGAAATTATCATTGATCAAACTTATGCACTTTGCTAGCATTCACACTTCATAAATTATTTCTTTTATCATTTACCTACTCGAGGACGAGTAGGAATTAAGCTTGGGGATGCTGATACGTCTCCAACGTATCTATAATTTATGAAGCATTCATGTCGTTATATTATCATTCTTGGATGTTTTACAATCATTTTATAGCAACTTTATATCATTTTTTGGGACTAACCTATTGACATAGTGCCCAGTGCCAGTTGCTGTTTTTTGCTTGTTTTTTACATCACAGAAAATCAATACCAAACAAAGTCCAAATGCAGCGAAACTTTTTGCAGATTTTTTCTGGACCAGAAGACACCCGGTGGGCCAAAGAAGTACCAGAGGGGAGCTCCGAGGGGAGCACAACCCACCAGGGCGCGCCTGGGGGCCCAGGCGCGCCCAGGTGGGTTGTGCCCACCTCGGTGACCTCCCGCACCGCCTCTTTGCCCTATAATTGCCAAATATTCCAAAAACCCTCGGGGTAACCCTAGATCAGAAGTTCCACCGCCGCAAGCCTCTGTAGCCACGAAAAACCAATCTAGACCCCGTTCCGGCACTCTGCCGGAGGGGGAAATCATCACCGGTGGCCATCTTCATCATCCCGACGGCCACCGTGATGAGGAGGGAGTAGTCCACCCTCGGGGCTGAGGGTTTGTACCAGTAGCTATGTGTTTAATCTCTCTCTCTCTCTCGTGTTCTTGAGATGTCATGATCTTGATGTATCGCGGGCTTTGTTAATATAGTTGGATCATATGGTGTTTCTCCCTCTCTATCTTGTTGTGATGAATTG
Source organism: Thinopyrum elongatum (assembly GCA_011799875.1). Classification (NCBI taxonomy): domain Eukaryota; kingdom Viridiplantae; phylum Streptophyta; class Magnoliopsida; order Poales; family Poaceae; genus Thinopyrum; species Thinopyrum elongatum. Next base: position 414,152,097 of record CM022300.1, read on the forward strand.
AGTTTTCCCTTTGAGATTTGTTTATCGGATTGAATACTTTTTTGGATTTGAGAGCACTTGATATATGTCTTGCGTATGAATACCCGTGGTGACAATGGGGTATTATATTGATTCACTTGTTATATGTTTTGGCACTCAACTCACGGACTCCCGAGGTGACATTGGGGCAATCTATGCATAGGGGTTGATGCACGTTCTCGTCTTTGTTTCTCCGGTAGAAATCTTGGGGCACTCTTTGAGGTTCTTTGTGTTGGATTGAGTATTATGAATCTGAATTTGCTTTGGTGTTATTTTAGTACGAACTCTTGGATAGATCGATCGGAAAGAATAGCTTTGAGGTGGTTTCGTACCCAACAAACAATTTCTTCTTATGTTCTCCGCTAGATAAGAACTTTGGAGTGATTCTTTATCGCACGTTGAGGGATGGTTATATGATCCAATTAGATTAGCATTGTTGAGAGATTGCACTAGCAAAAGTACGGACCCTATGCCTTATTTTCAAGCATTGCAATACCATTTGTGCTCACTTTTATCGTTCGCTACCTTGCTGTTTTTATTTATTCAGATTATGAAAATATATTTCTACCATTCATATTACACTTTTATTACCATCTCTTCGCTGAACTAGTGCACCTATACAATTTGCCATTGTATTGGGTGTGTTGGGGACACAAGAGATTTCTTGTATTTGGTTGCAGGGTTGTTTGAGAGAGACCACCTTCATCCTACGCCTCCCACAGATTGATAAACCTTAGGTCATCCACTTGAGGGAAAATTGCTACTGTCCTACAAAACTCTGCGCTTGGAGGCCCAACATGAGCCTACAAGAATAAAGTTGCGTAGTAGACATCACCGGGCCCCACCTGGTCGAAGCGTACATAGCGTTGTCATTTTGGTCGCGAACGTGTACGTACATACTGGTCGATCGGTCTCTCTGCAACGATGAACCGTGGCCGAGCAAACAGCAGCACGTGTAGTAGTAGAGCCCGCGACGTAGCAGTTCAGGCAGTCCCTTCTAAACCGTGTACACGTACGTACATCCACATGCCAAAAAATACGACCACATACGTACATATGGGCGGGGTCTCGAACGCCTACTCGCGCATACGTACGGCCAAGGCTCGTGTACATGGAGAGGCAACAGATGGCAGCAACGACGTCTTGTTCATCGGACAGCCAACCGGCTGGGTCGGAATGGAGAAACAACGTCCTGTTCATCGGGAGGCAACAGACTGGGTCGAAATGCGTCCTGTTCAATGGGAGCCAACCGGCTTGGACGGAACAGCCAAAACGGGGTCTGGCGTACCGCAGTATGGAGGAAACGGCCTTCTGCTTGACCGGCTATGGTCGAAACGGGGTGCTGTTGATCGGGAGGGGTGTGGCGTACCGCATAACAGAGGAAACAGACTTGTGTTGGAGCGCTACGGTTGAAACGGGGGTCCTGTTCTTCGGAAGGGGTGTGGCGTACCGCAAAACAGGACTCCACGGGCTACTGTTCATCCACCGTTGACTTCCTCCAGTCTCCACCTGCTTCTGTTCATCCACCATCGACTTCCTCCTGCCTCCACCAGCTATTGTTCATCGACGGGGTCCTGTTCATCCAGCCTCCACTGGCTACTATTCAACCAGCCCTCCACGGGTCCTGTTCATCCAGCCTCCACCGGCTACTGTTCAACAAGCCCTCCATGGGGTCCTGTTCAACCAGCCCTCCACGAGGTCCCTCCACCGGCTACTGTTCATCCACCCCCACCTCCTCGATCGGGGTCCTGTTCATTCAGCGACAATGGCCTCTACTACCACGGGGTCCTATTCATCCAACCCCCACCTGGAACTGTTCATCCAACCCCCAACAACGGTCACTGTTCATCGAGAGGCAGCAGGTTCGATCGGCTTCAGTTAGCAGCAGTAGCGAAGGAATCGCTTGATCTAGTTCAGTTAACAGCAAGGGATCGATCGCTCGGGTTCAGTAACGCGCAGCTAGTGCAATCACTCGGGTTCAGTAAGCGAACGCCTCACTCGGGTTCAGTTAGAGCCCAACAACGCCTCGCACACACGCGTGTACGTGTATGAGAGAAACGCGCAATCCCTCCGTGCATCGCTCGGCCCTGACCACCCACCGTAACCGGGAACTCCCCGATATTTTCCTCGCCCTCGCTTCTACCACGATTTTTTCCGTCATGGACGGCCCAAAGAATGTCATGCAGGTGCGTCCCTGGCCCGCCCAGGACGAAAAGCCCATTTTCTGTCATGATTTTTTGTCATAGAAGTAGGAGCCCACCACATCTATGATGATACCGGGTTTTGTCACAATTATCGTCATAGAAGTGTCATAAGCATGACAGAAAAAAAAATTGTTCAGCCCAAAATGTCACGGATGTGTCTTTTTTTTGTAGTGAGAGTTCGAACCTTATTTGGGTCCGCGGAGCCCCGATCCTGACATTTGGCGCGCCAGGTAGGGGCCTGTCGAAGTGCTCCCTTCCGCTTCGCTCCTCCTTGACTCATCACCTCCATGGAGGATGTCGTTCGCCTCGCTGCTCGATCCGTCGTCCCTGGGAACCCCGCGGGTTGCCCGGCCTTCACTCCTGACCTGCGCCAAGGGCGATGGCCGGTCAGGTTCAGGCCAGTGCTGCCCCCGCGCTATGACGGCGCGGCCGTACCCGAGGAGTTCCTCCAGCTGTATGCCCAGAGTATTTTGGCGGCGTGAGGCGACGACAAAACCATGGCAAACTGGCTCCCTCTGGCCCTCACAGAAGCTCCGCGCTCTTGGCTCCGCGGCCTCCCGGAGGCCTCGGTGTCCTCTTGGGGAGAGATCCATGGTCAGTTCATCGCATGCTTCGCGGCTCCGGGGCCCCACACGGTCGCTTGCATCCTCGGCGGGTCACAGGCGCCTGCATTTGGTCGCCACACCAAGCAGCTCTTCCGCCAGGCAAATGCCGCTCGGCTTCAGCCCGAGGCTCCGCGAAACCATGCGCGGTGCGAGGTCGTCATGACCTTCGACTCCAGGGACCACCCCGAACCTAAGGCCGCTGCCGGTGTGCTCCCCATGCTGTGCACGCCCACCATTAGCAACGTCGCGGTCACCAAGACCCTCATCGACGGCGGCGCCGGCCTCAGCGTCCTTTCTGTGGAGACCTTCGAGATGCTTCAAGTGTTGTACGACCAGCTCCTGCCCACCAGGTCGTTCTCAGGGGTGACAAAGGGCTCCGCCACCCCCTGGGACAAGTGCGCCTTCCCGTCACCTTCGGCAAGTGTGACAACTACCGCACCGAGCTGATCGACTTCGACGTGGCCCGGATCAGCCTCCCTTACAACGCCATCTTGGGATACCCTGCTCTCGCCAAGTTCATGGCGGTGACCCATCCGGGCTACAATGTCATCAAGATGCCAGGCAGCGGTGACGTCATCACTGTGACTGGTGATAGGAAGGATGCCGTCCGAGCCCTCAAGATCACATACGGGGACATGGCGGCCTCACGCTCGGACGTCGAAGACACCCCGGGGGCACATTGCTGCGGGATGCATGCGCGCTACCCTATGCAACAAAAGCTCCTCCTCGCGCTCCTGGTCACCTCAAGGAAGCTGCGCCATTATTTTCAAGGCCACCCCATTAAGGTTGTGTCTTCATGCCCTCTGGAAAAGGTGCTGCGTAGCCCCAACGCTGCCGGCAGAGTCGCCGAGTGGAACATCAAGCTGCAGGCTTTCTAGCTAGAATTCAGTACGACCAGGGTCATCAAGGGAGCAGCGCTCGCTGACTTCATGGTGGAGTGGATGGATACGTCCCACCAGGAGCTGCGCGAGGACCGGTCCCTTGCGCTAGGCGACGAGGCGCCCGATAGCTGGGTCATGCACTTCAACGGAGCCTTCGCGCGGCAAGGTGCGGGAGCCGGGGTCATGCTCATTTCTCCGACCAAAGACAAGCTCTACTACGCCGTCCAGCTATGCTTCCAGCACGGCGAGAAGGTCTCCAACAACAGCGCGGAGTACAAGGGCTTAATCGCCGGGCTCAAGGCCGCGGCCGCCCTGGGGGTCAAGTGCCTCACCATCAAGGGCGATTCCTAGCTCCTCGTCAACTTCTCCAACAAGGAATACAAGCCGAAGGACGAGCACATGGCGGCATACCTGGAGGTGGTACGTAAAATTGAAAAACCATTCTTCGGCTTGGAGTTGCAGCATGTCCCGCGAGGCACGAACAAGGAAGCGGACGACATCGCCAAGCAAGCATCACGCCGCGAGCCTCAAAGCCCTGGCGTCTTTGAGGAAAGGCTCTTCAAGCCGTCAGGCACACCCCCGACGGCTGGCACGACGCTGCCCCAGGAGGAGCTGCCTCCCGCGCTGCTCACGGGTGCCCCAGCCTGTGGCCCGACCTCAAGAGCCCACCTGCTCCTGGTGTTGATACCTCAGGAGGACAGTTGGACCAAGGAGTTCGAGGCATACCTGCTCCACGGCACTCTGCCGGAAAAAAGAAGAGGACGCGGAGCGCGTGGCTCGTCAGGCCACCACGTACTGCTTGCAGGATGGCGAGCTGTACCACAGGCGCCCTAATGATGTCTCGCTAAGATGCATTTCAGAAGATCAAGGGCGTGAGCTGCTGGCTGATGTCCACGGGGGAGACTGTGGGCATCACTCTTCGTCGTGCACTCTCATGGGTAAGGTGTTCCGCAGCGGGTTCTACTGGCCCACGGCCCTTCATGATGCCGCTGAGCTGGTTCGGTCTTGCGAGGCCTACCAATTCCATGCCAAGCAGATTCACCAGCCGGTGCAGAGGCTCCAAACAATCCCGCTTGCATGGCCCTTTGCGGTCTGGGGGCTGGACATACTCGGGTCGTTCCCTCGGGCGGCCGGCAGCTACCATTACCTCTACGTAGCCATTGACAAATTCACCAAGTGGGCGAAGGTGGAACCTGTGCGCACCATCCCAGCAGGCTCGGCAGTCAAATTCATCAAGGGCCTCATAAGCCGTTTCGGCGTCCCCAACCGCATTATCACCGACAATGGTTCCCAGTTTACAAGCAACCTCTTCAGGTCATATTGTGCTAACCTTAGAACGCAGATCTGCTATGCTTCGGTGGGGCACCCGCGGAGCAATGGCCAGGCCGAGCGCGCCAACGCGGAGGTCCTCAGGGTCCTCAAGGCCAGAAGCTTCAGGCAGAAGCTTGAGGCTTGCAGCAAGGGTTGGTTGGACGAGCTGCAGCCAGTGTTGTGGTCTATCCGCACCACCGCGCTAAGCCCACCGGTGAAACTCCGTTCTTCCTCATCTACGAGGCTGAGGCGGTTCTTCCACTTGAGATCAAGCATTGTTCCCCGTGGGTCTTGGCATTCGACGAGCCGTGCCAGGATGCCGCGTGGGGAATTGATCTTGTGCTCAGCGAGGAGGCCCGCCGCCGAGCCTCCCTCCGCGCTGCGAGGTACCAGCAGGCCCTGCGGCGCTACCACAGCCGCAACATCCGCGCCCGGACTCTCGAGGTCAGAGACCTCGTCCTGAGGCGGGTCCTCTCCAGGGAGAGCCTCCACAAGCTCTCGCCCATGTGGGAGGGCCCGTTCAGGGTCGCCCGCATCTCCAGGCCTGGGGTCGCGCACCTGGAGACGGAGGACGGGGTCCCAGTGCAGAACGCCTGGAACATCCAACACCTCCGCAAGTTCTACCCGTGACACTCTCACGTAATAATGAGTGGGGCTGTACATGCCCCGGAGTCTCCCGGTGTGCCATCCCACGGCCTCGCGGGAGCTCCCACCCACTCCCAAGTGGAAGCCCCATGCTCCGTGCTGGCGGAACGGCCGAACAGCGACTATGCCCATGCCCAAGTGGAGGCCCCATGCTCCGCGCTGGTGGGAAGACTAGTGTAGGCGCCAGATGCGGCAGGTATTCCCCTATTTTCCCCTATTTTTTGTACCCGTTTCGCGATTTCCCTGAATGAAATTTGAAGTTTTTGCGTATCTGCTCAGAGAAGGGTGGGGGCTTGTTTTGTGTGGTGTTTCCTTTTCTTGAGTTTTCCTGAAAGCAGCAACGGCTGCCTAATGCCCACTCCCGAGCATCCTACGAGCGGGGGCTAGGCACGGTGTTGCGCTCGGGCTAGCCCCAGCGGCGTTAAGAGCCCAGGCCGCGGCAGCCGCGGGTCTGCCCTTATACACACCTCACCAAGACTCTGGTGTCCAAATCCTCGTGCGACGCTCTCGAGCGAGCCAACAAGCATGCGTTACCCTTAGTCTCTAACTTCAGGAGTGCGCATCCCCTGGCCTCGGTCAGGCATCGTGACCCGGCGTACCAGCGGCGATCAACCCTCCCTCGGGGCCTGTGAGCGCAGAATAAGCAGAAAAGGAAAAGCAGCCTAAGGGAGTGCAGCATTGTTCCATACATCATTAAGGAGTTCCCACCAGTACCCTTTACATCCCCGCAGGGCCTTACTTGAAGTGTCAGTAGGTAAAATAGAAGAAAGGTGGCCTAAGGGGACGCATCGTCGTCATCGCTGTCGGCAGCCCCACGCTCATCGGCCCTGTGCTGATCTTCATGGTTGTCGGGGGCAAACCGAGTGATCAGGTCATCCACATGATCCTCCACCCATTCCCATAGGGCATCGCGGATTACCCTAGGAATGGGAGCGATCACGGCCTTGAAGTCAAAATCGGGGTCGGAGCGAAGGAGATGGCTGAAGACACGCGTTGACGCCTGCGCAAGGAGGTCGCGGTTTTCTTCTTCAACAAGCTTGCGCACCTTCTCTGCACCCTCCTCGAGCCGCTCCACGATCTTGGTAAAAAAGGCGAGGTAGCCGGCGTCGTCAGGCACGAGTGGGCTAGAGACACTCTCCTTGCAGATAGAGCTAAGGGTGCGGCTAGCCCTGCGTTTGAGGTCTTGGAACATCACGGAGCGTGTGTGTTGCAACCCCTGGGCCCGATTCACCTCGTCCGCTGCCCGCTCCACCAAGGAGGTGAGGTCATCCACTTGCCGATAGAGGGACGCCAGCTCAGCTTCGGTTGTAGCTTGGGAATCGAGGGCGGCCTTCTGGCGCTTGTCCGCCCCGGCCAGCTGCTTCTTGAGACCGTCAATCTCATCTGTCAGCTCTCGGTGCCACGTGCGGAAGCGAGTCTCCTGAAGCTCCAGCTTCTGGTGGTGATCCTTGGTGAGGGCCCGGCGGGCTCCCGCGATCCCCTCGTCGATCTCCACCTGGACCCTCGCCTCCCGAGAGGCCAGTGAATCCTCGGCGGCCATCACTTGGCGCTCCATCACCTCCAGCCGCTCGCGCTCCAGGTTTTGTTCGGACGCCGCCAGCTCCAATGTCTCTTCAAGTGCGTGGAGCCTCGCTTTGTGGGCCGACAGACCTTCTGCAAAGGCAGTCGCAGCGGCTCCGTGCGCCCGAGCTCGCCGCTCCAGGGCATCGATGGAGTCCAAGACCTCCCGCTCGCGTGTTTTGGCAGCCTCGCGCCGCCGATCGGCGGCCTCGGCCTCCTCGAAGGCACGGTCACGGGCCTCTTTCGCAGCAGTGGAGGACTCCTCGTCCTTTGAGCGAGTGGCCTTGTGCTGTAAGCAGCTCAAGTTGACGGCTACTTCAAGCCGGCATCACCCGTGCGCTAGGTGCAGGTGCTCGGCCTCGAGGTGCAAGTCGACATCGCAAAGCTCCAACTCGAGCCGGTTCAGTGCACCCCTCGCGTCCTGAAGAAGGCCATGCCGGGCGGTGCCTCGGCCGCGCGCGAGCTCCAATGCCTGGCCCGGGCTCCGTCTCACGCTCCAGTCTGCGGCAGAGGCCCGGGAAGGTCCGGCCGCGCTCGGTGGGGATTCGGGGCCTGCCGGCCCCGCGCCTGCTCCCTTGTCCCGGGCCGTGGCCCTGCGTGGGCCAGACACTGTGCTGGCTGTCGGCTCACGGCAGACCCGGCTGGCAGCGAGAGATGGCGGGACAGGCAATGGTATCGCCCACGCGAGCCCGATGCTGCTACTGGTGGAGGACGCCGGGGGTGCAGGACCGAGGCCCACCAGGGATCGCCTCGGGAGAAGCGCGGTCGCTCCAGCGTGCGCGGCCTCGTCCGCTAGACTCGTGGAGCGCATGGATACCGCACCCCCTGAAGCCTCGGGGGGCAGCAGCGGAAGCGTCCTTGACTCTTTGCCCGAAGAAGACCTGAGGAACAGGAGCTCAGGAATACTTGCCACACAAGGATCAACGGAAGCAGAGAACTTACTCATCCGTGGCGACCCACTTTCTTCTCTTCAAGGCCTACGGAGGCGAGCCGGCGCCGCCCTCAAGCTGCTTCCTTCTCAAGGAGCCGCGAACCCCAAGGAACGGTGCCCCGGGGCACGGCTAGCTCCCCTGCGCGGTCGTGGCGGTGGCCGCGCCCCCAGGAGAGATAATGCCGCCGCCGTTCGAAGGCGCGGGAGCCGGCTTGTTCACAGCAAGCGGTACGGCGCGCCCCTCCGTCGTCGTCGGGGATGCTTCACCCCCGATGCCCTCGAGGGAGGGAAACACCAGGAAGGGGTTGTCCCGAGGCCCCTCAAGGCCTTCGGGAGGCAACCGCCACTCATCAAAGCAAGGCATCCCCCTGGCAAAGTCCCTCCCGCTTGTGTAGTCGTAAAGAGGGAGCCCTTCCTAAGGAAGCACACTGGCTTCCCCGCCAGTCAGGAGGCGGACAATTCCGCGTAGCACGCTAGAAGGCAGGGAGGCCACTTGGAGCCTCATAGTATCCTCGTGGCCGGAAAAGGCCCACATCGGGCGGGAGTGGCGCTGGAGCGGGGCGATCCGCCGTCGGACAAACTCCCTCACCACCATCGCCACCGTCACGCCTGCCGCCCTCAAGTCGGCCATCCTTGCCATGACTCGTGAGAGCCTTGGGTCGGTGAGCCTCTCATGCTCCCAGCCGGAGCTCGCCCTCGCTGGAGACAATGGAGTTTGGAGCAGGGGCTACACTGGGTTGCATCGACATAGACCCATTGCTTCCGGAAGCCCCCTGCATCCGGATGGATCTCCATGTCAATGTCCTCGCCCCCCGCCGTGCTCACCACACGAAGCCCCACACACCCAGAGCACTGAGTGTCGGTGATCAGCCGCAGAGAGAAGAAGTGGCGGAGCAGCGCCACTGAGGGGGCAATGCCCATGAAAGCCTCGCCCAAGAACGCGAAAGCAGAAAGGAGGATGATAGACTCCGGGTCAAAATGCAATGCGTGGACCTAGTAGTGCAAAATCATAGCATTGAAGAAATCCAAAAACGGCGGCAGCAAGCCGGAGAAGAGGGCAGGAAGGTGAAGGGCGATGGTGGTGGCCTCCAAATCGGCGGAGGCCCAGGAGGCAGGCCAGACCTTCGTCGCCTTCCACTCGTTGGAGTCCGCTGCGATCACGGGTAAGATCTTGTCCAACCCTTCGCGATTGAGCATGGTGGACCGACCCAGAGCGGGCTCCGGTCCAGCTTGGCAGACCGCCATCGTCGCGCCCTGCTCTTCTTCCTCCCACGGGCCATGGCGATGCGGTGAGTCCGAGGCGGCATAAGATCTGGTGGGCGAGGTGCGAGCTTGCTTGAGAAGGATAGGGTAGAAGACGGGGGTGCGGCAGAGCGATGATGGCCCCGCTGCATGCGCCCGGCTTTTGTCAATCTGGGCGGTTGCCGAGGCGACATGGGGAAGTGGGGGCGTCCACATCCCGTTGTCGTGCGCCACGCATCAAGCCCGGCCCGCAGGCGTTTAGGGCCCACATCGCTTCGCCCTCCCTTTGTTGCCTTCGCCTCGAAGCCAGGCCGGGCGCGCCGTGGGCCTGGGGGCTACTGTGGGCGTTCTGGGACCGGGGGTACCCAGACCCGTCTGCCTGTGGCCCAACGCGTGTCTCCATCAACGGCCCGGTACGTCCTAGCTACAAGTCTCCGCGGACAAGACCCTCGCGAGGCCCCCGCCTCGCGAGGCGAGCGACATCAAGTCCTCCCAAGGAGCGACCACCCGAGGCTGCCTCCTGAGGAGCGAATATCTCTAGACAGGCATCCTACCTCGCGAGGCGCGCGGTGACGTGAGCCATGACAACCAAGGCCAGGAGGGCGCCAGCGGGCGCAAGAGAGGACAATTTCCTCTTTGGTGCTAAGGAGGCAAGGACGTACGCAGGTTCCCAGGAATCCCCCAAAGATTTCCATTCTAGTGCAAGACCAAGGCCGCTGGCTCGACAGGACGGAGGTCATTGCCGAGCACATTACGACGTCACGACCAGAAGCTTTGCAGACGAAGACCACCTTTAGTCAGGATAGGGTGTACTCCTGTCCCCCTTCAAATTGGCCGTGGTGGTATCCCTTCCTGCCTAAGCTATGAGGGAAGAGGACCAAGGCTACTATAAATATAGGCTAGTCTCCACCATAGAGAGGGATCCAATCCTTTGGCCATCAAGCTCGCCCGGCGCAGCTCACACTTGTACTAGTTCATCCTCATCCTCCTCGGGAGGCAATCCACCACAAAGCAGGAGTAGGGTTTTACACCACAAGGTGGCCCGAACCTGGGTAAACCATTGTGTCCACCTCTTCTTCTCTCTCGCATGAACTCGCCAGAGTCAAGCCGTGGGGTGGTGAGCAGTGAGCCGCGGCTAGGCAAGATCCACCACTACAAAAAAATACACTCCGTGATGATACGTGTTTGTCACAGTAGGTCACGTTTTTTTTCATGCATGTACATCCATGACGATTTTATGACAGAATCAAGATAGTCATACCTGTGCTGTCGTAGAAGTGTTCCATGACAATACCAAAATTATCATCACAGAAGTGTCCACTTCCATGACGAGAAATGGTGCATCATGGAAGTGCTTTTGTCAAGGGTAACCAACACATGGCATCCACCGTAACGGGTCGCCGTTAAGCTATCGGGTTCTGGTTTGGATCCGATAACCCGTTAACAGCCCGGACCAATGGGGATTTTCCTCGTGTAAAATCATCATTGGCTGGAGGAAACACGTGTCGGCTCCTCGTTGGGCCAGATGTCGTCCGTCCAATGGAGGAGACATGCCTATGATACGTCGACATGTGGTAGGGCCCAACAGAGGCCCATATAGGTTAAAAAGGCCGGCCCAGTCAAAGGCCTGCAGTATTTACTTAGGTACTAGTGGGCCAGCCCAATAACGGCCTGTTTAAACATGGCCCATTTATGGCCCGAAGCCAGATCTGGCCCGTTGATTGTTCGCCGAATATTTGGGCCCAATTACGGCCTAGTGACATTTCGGCCTGTTAGGGGCCCGATGTAGACATGGGCCCATTTCAGCCCGGTGTGTCTTTCGGCCTGGGAATGGCTCGTGCTGCCCATGGGCCATATATGGTCCGACGCGACATCCGGCCCTCTAACGGCCCGTGATAAAGGTGGCAACAGTTCAGCCCAACGTGACTTTGGGTCTGTTAAAGGCCTGTCGTATAATTCGGCCCATTGATGCCTCTACTAAGCTTTTGGCCTCTTAAAGGCCCATGATATTAGTGGGCCAACTAAGGCTCGAGATATGTTTCGGCCTGGTAATGGCCCGTCATATAACTGGGCCAAAAAAGGCTCGGTCTACATTTCAGCCTGCTGAAGGCCCGTCGACGACTAGTGAAAATTGAGGCCCAACATGCATTTCGGCCTGCTAAAGGCCCATGGTTTCTTCTGGGCCGTAACAGGCCAGCAGAATATCCAGTCTGTTAATGGCCCAAAGCTACATGGGCCCAACTAAGCGCTGGGTCCACTAAAGGCCCAACTAAACTTTGGGCCGAATATAGGCCCGTGTAAGTTGTGGGCCTGGCGCAAAGTGCGAAGGCCCCAATGGCCTTTCAGGCCCAAGAAAGTTGCAGGCTGGCCCAATTGTGGCCGCTAAAAAGTAGGCCCGTTAGAGGCGAATGTTTCGGCCCGGTCGACTACATCGGATTTTCTCCTTTTTTTTCAGATAGCGAATGATGGCAGTAACTAGTAGGAATTAAGAACAAACCTACTCTATACAATAAAGAAATTACGGCATAGTAACTTAGAATAAACCTACACTATACAATAAAGGATTTATGGTATATTACATCCACTGGGCATCGAAGTTCGCCACCAGTGATCATAAAGCACAACGAAGAAGCAGATTACAAAAACTAGGCGCCATTGTAGCGTAACAAAATAATACTAAACCAAGACCACTTCCAAGACAGTTCAAGAAAGGTTAGCCTTGCGCGGGAACTGCTGCGCAAGCTGCTGAGCAAGGCTGTGAGACCGACCTAGCATGTCGGTCATAGCTTCCAGGTGTAGCTGTTTAGCAATGAGGTTCTCATTGGTGTTCTCCGCAATCTTTCTTAGAGATAGGACTTCAAGTCGAAGTTGAGTTGCAGAATGCCTTTCTGCTAGAACTTGGGACTGAAGAAGTTGAACTGATTCAGACAGCGCATTCTGTGAGCTTGTCTGACTGCTAGTCTCAAGTAACTTGAACACTGCATCAAGACAAGACTTTGGGGTTGTCTCGCTATCTTCAAGATGTTTTGCCTTCTTTGCTGCAATATATGTTGGGTTTGTCTCACAGCCTTCAGCAGACTTGTGCATGCCATCAGGCATATCACCCTGAAACAAGCAGAGAGATGACAGGTTTTGCACGTGTATAAACAAAGATGATAACTGTGCTGTCAATTCCATCCAATTTCAAATTAGAAAATAAAGAGTAAGTTCAAAATATCAATAGCATAATTTGGCATTGTTCATAATGCGGGGAGCTTCACCACACTACTGGATTACCATGTCAACAAAACAAGCATAGATGAAGGGCAAAGACAATCATTGTATCTATTTTGGTTAATGTGCATGGCATGTTGTTCATATCATCAGCCACATCAGTAAGATAAAATAGGAGATGATAAGGTGCAAACGTGGGCGGCTTCACCACACACTGGATTATAGATCCACAAAAACAAGCATACATATAGGGAGTATTGAGTAATGTGCATGGTATGAATAAGGAATTTGGTTTTACAAGTAAAACTTGGAACTTACGGTTGTTGCGAACATGCATTTTGATAGAAACAGCAAACTAAACAGCAGTTAACAATAGGGAGTATGAGCAAATTAAACAGCAGTTGAGGATAAAGGCTTTAGAAGGACTGACTTACATTAACAGTTAACACCGGCTTTATAATGCTCTTCTCCATGTCAAGGGAAGGATAACTCAAGAATTTCAGCACAGAATCTTCTTCATAAGCATTGCCTGTACTCTACATTTTGTAGAGAGTAATTATAGATATGATAATACTGGAAGGGATAGATGATAATGAAGATAAGATGCAGATTGATGCTACATAATCAACTACCAATCCCTAGAAGTACAAGCGTTACAGGACAAAATGTACTGACAAGAGCAATGGGCTACACTTCTGCACTGGCATTGTCTGTGTATTCAACTTTTTGGTAAGATTAAATATAGATCTGATATTTTTTAGTAAATGGTGGGTGAGGGAGATAAGATGTAGAATGCTACATAATGAACCAATCCCTCTTCCCATAATATAAGAGTGTTTTGAACACTGGTGTACTGTACAAAACGTTCTTATATTATGGGACGGAGGGAGTAGCTGTTAATGTAAGTATAGTGATAGACAATGTTCAGTCCTTACAAGAGGATTGCAGAGCTAAACCTCTTCAAAAGCATTGGGTTGATTCTAAATTTATGTAAGATTCCATACGGATCTTATAATGTCCACCAAATGGACGATAACGAGGCTAACATGTGCAGTGATGCTACATAATCAACCAGCTATGAAAGTAAGTATGGTCATACAGGGCAAGAGGTACTCACAAGAGCAATGCAGTGTGTAGTATAGTTGCGAGATTCTGTGGTCCCTTGAGAATGAATGTTCTTCTGCAAACAGTTTTCGTACAAGTGAGACGTTAAGGCACATGCAGAAATGTAGTTCAAATTGTGATGTGATATCATAGACAGTACCTTACACTGCAGACGAGACCAATGTGTAACAAGATTATTCTAGTCACTGTCTGATAAATGTAGCACTGGAGACTTTACAGAAATTTCGTTTAGAGGCTTGCCATCGAAGTGCGCTTGCCTCAGGTAGGAATGATACTTCATCAACGAGTGCTTGAAAAGCGCAACCAACCCTTGCTCGTCTTGACAATCCAGTTTGGTCCTCGCCTATTTAAAAGAATGAAATCTCGTGTCTTCTGTCAGTAGAAACATATGCAGTAATTACCATGAATAACATTAGTACATTACTTACGCGTAAGTTGCGGAGGAAGATTGGAAATTGTTCTTTGTCTGTGGTATAATCTTTCCATGAAGGAAAGATGTGCACAAAGTTCCTGACAACAATATAAGCTTCGTCTCGTAAATTGGGAAGAAGTGGAACAGGAGTCCTATTTGCTGGAATTGGGGCTCTCTCTTGTTCGAAAAGGGATTTGGCAACTGGATTTGGTGTACTCTTTGCTGGAATGGGGTTTTGCGTCATAGAGCTGGTGCTATGTCAACTGGCATCATCATACTGTTTGCGGCAGTTGGGGTCTGCTGAGTTGGGGCATCAGAGATGGCCAGTGTAATAGGGCTGGAGTTTGCTAGAGTTGTGGCCGTGTTTTCTGGGTCTGGTGATATTGCAACTACACCTAATGGGCTGTTTGATTTAGCAGGCGTCACTACCTTTTCCAAATACTTTGTTCATGCTCCTCCGCGATTAGCAATCGCCCTCTTCCTTTTGAACATGTGATACACAAGAACATCATTTGAATGGATAAATATGGTATGATGACAGATGGAATATGTACTGAAAATGGATAGGCAGGGCGTATTCACATACACAATTTGTAAACTAAGCTAATGGCAGTGCAACAAAGTAGAAGCAATGCAAAGCATCAGTTGCAAGATATGTGCGACCAATATAACCTTGGAAAGTTAGAGCAAGCACCTTGATGGGTGAATAAGATAGGGCATCTATCTCTGACTCCTCCACTAGGGAGCTACATTGACTTAGGTCTCCCTCTAGCTCAGAATCACTGTTAGGATCATATTCTGAGCATGAATCTGTAGGTGGAGAGCATTTGCATTGCATTGCATCCAGACTTGATTTCAGTCCCTTAATGCCAAGTTTGACAGCCATGGCATTGTTCTGCTTTATTCTTTTCATGCGCGCAAGCTCATAATCATTATGATGTTGTTCAGCATCTGAGATTCATGAAAACATAAAAGTAGTCAGATTATCTATGGAATGCATTGCGGATTCAACTCGAAGAGTGTCTCCCTATAAACCCCTGCATATGCAAAGTTCACCCCCCAACCGTGCTGACCAGACCACACACAGAAATACAAACCTCTTATGTCTCTCTAACAGGCAGACACACATTTCAAAACTGAAGTAGGAACATTAGAATCATATCAAATTCGTATTTGAACAAATAAACTAAGGAATTATGAGTGGCATATTGTTTAGCTTCAAGGGTGGAGTGCTGGTAGTGCGACACAAAGCAAGTAGGCAGATTATATTCCATGTAAAAGATCGTAGTCTATGTAAAAGGTGGAAATGGCACTCTCTTTCTATATAATGCAGTGTTCGTTGCCCACATATGATGGAAGAGATCACACAGAGAAATACTATTCACTCATGTCTGCGGTTCCAGTATTTTGAAACAGGGTGGTCCACCCTAAAAGAATATTGACAACAAATATGACAAGGCAAGCATAGAGGTAGTGAATCAATCATTACTTGTGAGCTTACTAGGACAAGTATGCAGAATTGTAACTGCAGTAAGAGACCGTCCAAAATCTGAATCAAGAAGTTGGTCTAGCACTTATTGTTTGCAACTAATCGATGTGAATAATTGGATATCATATCGAATGAGTAAGAAAGACAAGTAAAATTGTCAACAAACCTGGCCTGCAGTAGTAATCTGGGTCAATGTCACTATGACCAACAATCCAAAATGACTAGTGTCTGTTCCTAGGGCTAGAATTTTGAAACCCTGTGAACTTTACAGGTACTAAACATTACTGAAATACATCTAAACCATTAAGTGTAGGTAGCACTCAGTACACAACAAACCCTAATGACAGTCCTGCCTAATGAGTAATGAATCAATTAGAAAATGGGTGATGACGAGTGGCTGCTGAGTGTTGAGGACGTATCTCAGGATAAATCGGGTTGGCTTAGTGGCTGCTGCATGCCTGAGCCCTGAACGGACTGGGAAGGTAGGCACGGCGGCGCGCCCGGGCAGCGGTGACGCTGTTGGGCGAGCGGCTCCTGACCTCTTGTTAGTCCGACATCTCCTCCTAGAGTCATGCCGTCCGGGGACGGCAAGTCGCCAGCGAGGCACGCGGCTGGGGGCGAGTAGAGATCGGAAACACAGCAGAACAGAGGGGAATCAGGGCCTGGGCCGACCCAAAATCCCAGGGTGGGCCGCAGCCCACCATGGGCACCCTGTAGATACACACCCGAGCGGCGTACATGCATTTTCGAAACTAAATTAGGAACATTTAGCTGACCAATTAAACGACTCTATTTTAATAATATCATATTCGTATTTGAACAACTAAGCTTGTTTAGCTTGATGGGTGGAGCAGTGCTATTATGACACGAAGCACGTATGCTGATCGTATAGTGATCATAAAAGGGGGAAACCCTAAGCATTTTTTTTAGCAAAAGATGGTTTCCCCTCCGATTTCTATTAAAGAAACCACCATGGAACCAACATGATCAATTAAACCTTAAGCATGATCAATTAAACCCTATTATGACTGTGCCATGGCGGATTTAAAGCTGCAAACCACAGAAATGCTATTTAGCATCCATTGTTTTCTTCGAACTAAGAACTAAATTCTAAGAGCTGAAAAGAAAGTACAGTAACCAAATTACGATCTATTTTCTGGTTGAGATCAAAAAGTTGAGCAGATATGAAGTACCACTTCTCTTGCGGTGCCGTGTAGGCATCGGGGGTGCGATGGCTATCGATGGCGTTGAAGCAGATCTGCGACGGTAGACGGGTGCATCGGGGGATAAGTCCCGTTGCGGTGGGCGAGAAGGTCGTGTGAGCGGCCTCGGCAAAGAGGATGACGGCGCCGATGAAGTGAGAGGACGCAATGCAAGGCTCCTGGTCCATCACCGTGGATGAGAAACGTCCATCTCTAGCAGTGGACGACGCGGTCTTGGTAGGCGCTCCGGCATGGTGGAGGACGGTGGCGATGGATGGGGTGGAGGACGGCGGCGATGGATGGGGTGGCGGACGGAAGAGGCTGGTGTGGGGATGGTGTTCTAGCACGGATGGTGTGAATGGGAAAATGGAGGGAGAGGTACGGGGAACCATGTTTTTGCGACGCGCTTGTCTGAAATATGGGAAAGTTATGAACTTAGCCCCCATTTAAAATTTGGACGTCTCGTCGGTTGGGGATAGGACGGTAATCTCGCATCTCCCCAATATTTGCCCAGAGCGATTTCGGGCGAGGAGATGGTGTTTTGGCGCCCACGTTGTATGAACGGGGCTAACAGGTAGGGCGGTTGTGTCACATCTGAGTGAAGTTACAAACCTGCCCCTATTGAAAATATTTGCCTACATTGATTTAGGCCGAGTCGAGTTTGTTTTGCCGCCCACCGTGTATGAATGGTGAAATGGAGGGAGAGACAGAGGTCTTTCGGACGAGCTTGAATCAAATGTGTTTTGCCGCCCATGTTTGGCACCCACCGTGTCAGAATGGGCTCAGAGGCGGTCGTGTCACGTCTAATTGAAGTTACTAACCTACCCCTATTGAGAGTAGTGGAAATCGTGCCAATGGATTGTCCGTGTAAGGGGTAGACAGTAATTTCCTCCCAAACACTGGCTTCGGGCAGCTAACGTGGGAGTGGACATGTTGCCACTTCTTTCAAATTTTGGGACAATAAGCATCCATGTTTACCCTCACAACTAAATTCGAATCCATTTTGTATTCTTATACGAATCTTTATAAATCATTCTATGTGTTTTTATATATCTTCAAAAGCACGACAAAGATGTATTCCACTGTCATATATGAATATGATTTACAAATGCCGATACTCGAATTCAGAAGCTAGAATCCAGTTTAAGGTGAATTCGAATATTTGGAACCACTTTATGTCCAACTCAAGTGTCACATGCAGCATAATGTGTACTCCCATTTAGATATGTACACAAGCGATGTCTCAAGATTCAAAATACCGAGTCAATCAACCAATAATGTACAAAACTAACAGACATATAAACACTTATAGAGTATATGGATCAATAATATCAACTAACATACATAAGCCAGGTCGCTGTACTTTTTTTGCTAGAAGAGCATCATTTTTTTAGCGAAGCTAGTACAACATCTTGGCGCTTTCAGATGCGTGCCACTTAAGGACCATCTATACTACTATTATTGCTGAATGCACATTCAGTCCGATTGGCATATTTGTAGGTCTGGCACAACAATCAAAATGAAATGTCTCAGAGTCTTAGCAATTAATACAGACTTGTGGTAAAAAAAAATTACAAACCAAAAAAAAACAATTATTACATGATCTCTAAAACAAATGGTTTGATCGATTACATGAACAAACAACACAAAGGTTATTCAACGATGGAAAGAACATTTCACCTATGATTTACCAAGTGGGAATTTAATTTCCTTTTTTCCTTCAGGACCTTAACAACGCGGTCAGTTTCAGCTTGCTTAGTTTTGAAATCCACCAAATATTTAATGGTTGTCTTGAGTACTGCTTGTGATTGTGCTGTTTGCTTCCTCAACATGTCAACTTCATCTCTAAGTGCAGAAGCAGAATCTCTTTCTACCAATAGTTTAGCCTCTAGAGCATCAGCAGTTGGCAATTCATGATGCACGATTGGGCCGGTGCCACTGCTGTGGGATGATACAACGTCCATGGGGACCTCGCTCTTTGATCTTGGGCTAACCTGTTTTGCCATTAAAGTTCCGATTGGATTCCGAAAAGTTAAAGTTAGCAAAACATCTCAACTGGGAGTTAGAATAGCAAACCAGTTAAAGAAACAAGGAATTAAAGAGTTTCAATTGGATGCTGAAAATTAGTTATTAACATCATTGTAACCGGTTGCAGCAGCAAAGCAGTTAAACAAAAAAGTTTTGCAAAAGGTACCTGTTGTGGCATTGGAGTTTCTCTTGGATCCTGAAAAGTTGAGTAGCCAGTAACGTGATTAGAGCAACCGGTTGCAGCAGCAAAGCAGTTAAACAAACAAGTTTTGCAAAAGGAACCTGTTGTGGCATTGGAGTTTCTCTTGGATCCTGAAAAGTTGAGTAGTCAGTAACTTGATTAGAGCAACAAGTTACAGCAGCAAACCTGTTACACAAATATATTTTTGAAAATGTACCTGCTGTGCAATTGGACTTCTAATTGGATCCTGAAAACTTGAAGTTGGTAAGATGATTACAGCAACAAGTTACAGCAGCAAACCAGGTAAACAAGGAAGTTTCTGAAAACATACCTGTTGTGCCAACGGAGTTTCAGTTGGATCCTGCAAACTTGAATGTCAGCAATCATAAATAAAGTGTTGCAAGAGCCGTAATAAACTAACGTCAAACTAGTAAAACTAACCAGTTTTGGCAACGTATTTAATTACACATGAACTAGTAAAACAAACAAGTTCTTGGCAATGTATTAAAGTAACAAGTCGGTACCGTTTACCAGCAACACAGACATCTGTAAATTTCTTTGATGTAAGAGAAATGATTCCAACACACACACACACACACACACACACACACATATATATATATATATATATATATATATATATATATATATATATATATATATATATATATATATATATAAGTTAAAAAGACGGTGTCCCTCATATAAACCTGACAGTTGTCTATCTATGAACATGCAAACATTACTAGTGCTACAAGTGATAACAGCAAACCGTTTAAACAAACAGGGTATCAGAACGTAAATTACACGTGAATTCTGCTGCACCCTAGAAGTACATATGACCAGCTATCTACATGCTCAAGTAGCTATTTAAGTTCAGGCAAACAGGTAATTCTTAACAGTAAGTATCAAACACATAGATAGGCGCAGTCTATAATAGGATTAACAGGCTATGGCATTATGTAATCAGTAGCAAACTAAATTAAGCCAAGCAGCGTAATTGAACAATTTTGCAATAAGTGGCTAACTAAAATTCCGAGAAGCAGGTAACTGAACTTATGCTAGCTCTTTGTACAGGCACACTGCAACTTCTTTTTCGCTTACAAGGTTCTACGAAGGAGTCCATGGCATCAATTGCTTGGATACGCAGTCCCAATACTTCTTTCTTCCCACACTGCAGTAGTAAGTTGAATGGTTAATCTGATAAGATGGTGCGTCCTTGATATGTTATATGAGGACGGGTTGTTAGACTAGTTGTAGCCACACACATCACACTGGCTTTTACTGTATATTTCATGCGATTACATTTGGCATATCGATATCTAAGCAATCTACAATAGGATGAAAAGACTGGCATCCTTCACATTATTGGTGAACTCAGTTCATAGAAGCAAGCAATTCAACCATTCTGTGGGTAAATCAAAAGCGCCACTGGAATATTTTTCACTACCCAATCATACACGCAAAAAGGGGCGACGCCACCGTAGGGGCTGGTATGGGCGGCCGCCTCGGGTGGCTGGAAAGTGTGCACCTAGTTTGAGTCGTCCAGGTTGGCCCAGGCTAGTTTTGTTCGTCCCAGCGCACGAGCAGGCAATGTAAAAAATGAAGAAAAACGTTTCAATTTGGATGGGCCAATAACGTAAGTGCAAGGCAGGCCCTATAGCAGGCTCGCGGCCCGAACGAGCGCCTCCCATATCGATCGACAGCAGGAAAAATCCCAATTCTTTCGCTCCAGCCTCCAGTCTGGTTCGCTCCTAACCTAGCCGCTGCTGGACAGACCGACACAGCACTTCCTCGTGCCCTCGTTGGATGCCGGTCGCCGGGCTTCAAGTGAATGGGAGGACAAGAAGATGAAGATCCAATCCTGGGTGTAGCCCGCGTGGGAGGCAGCGGTGGCAGCATGGGCATGGCATCGAGCTTGCGCAAACGGACAGTCACAACTTGCAAGAGCAGCATGCGCAACGAGCAAGTACATCACATCCCTGATTATATCTAATTCAACTATTCAATTTCTGGCCAATAGTTAAACCTGACGGTGTTGTAAAACTGCTTGTATGTAGGGAATCTATGAGAAAATGAAACCAATTTCTGCTTATTTTATAACTCCCCCAATCAATACTAAACTGATTGAACCTGATGTATCTAATCAAGTTTCCTGTGCAAACATACAAGCTCATGTTGTTCTTGAGCCTGAAGTGTCTAATGAATAGACTGCTAATGAAGGATTTGATGCAAACATTTTACATGCTCCTGGTGATGAACATATAGTGTCTAATGAGGGATCTAATGCAAGCATTTTGCAAGCTCCCATTGAAGGATTTAGTGTCTAATGATGATCTGCTATGTTGAGAGAGACATAGAGATTTGCAGGAATTGATGACAAGCAAATTATAGTACATTTTCATGGCTTGAGGAAACGTCGAGGCCATCTACCAGAAAGTCCCCGTATCATGACAACATAGCATAAATACTTTTCTAATCTGTTGTTTCAAACTATTGGCATACTTGTGCAGGATAGATATATTGATATGCAGTTTGTGCACTGGTTATAGGTGCAATTACACTTCGATATTTTCAGCCAGAGAACGAATAATTCAAGCAGGTACATACCATGTTAGTAGTCCTTGTAGACCATGTTGCATTTTGTGTTTTTTGGTGCTTACATCATTTAGTGTTTTATAATCTAGAACTACTTTGGATCATTAGCTGGTTTTCAAAGTGCATGTAGCTTCACATTTCTCAAGTTATGTTGATTTCCGGAGTGCAAGTGCCTTCGTATTTTTTAAGTTAAATTTTCACCCCTGGTAACTTGAATTCGTGGATCCGCCACTGCACACAAATCATACACGCAGGCCAGTACGAATTAAATGAAATGCAGGGACTTACGCTAGCTCGTTGTACAGGCTCACTGCAGCTCTGCTTGCGCTTGGGATGTTCCATGTACAAGTCCATGTTACCACTTGCTTGGATGTGCAGGCCTTGTGCTCCTTGCATCCCCCTGCATTTTTGACACGGCAAATGGTTGATCAAATAAGAGGAATCGACCTTGCTGTTGTACCGGAGGACAGGTACTTACAAGGTTATACCGGTGTGCAGGATGTGTACCAGATCCCATAGTGCCGTCATGCTTCGCTAAAAAATGGTTTTGCTTGTTTCAGATGATATCTCCAGAAGAAATAAGAGTTAAAGTCAGAGTTGCATAGGTGTGTAAGCTAAGAGAGCACAGAAAGGATATCCAAACATCGTTGGAACAGTGCACAAGGGAGTGATATGTGGATACCTAGTTCAGGCCGGCGTTTGGGCATGCTCGCCTAGCTAGAGTGCAAGTCACTTCAGAGCCGTTGAGGGTGATGCGCTGGCGTTGGCTGGCCGCGCACGGATGCATATCTTGAGTGGCAGCGGAGTGCTACGATGCGGTGGACAAGACCGTTGGTGAAGCCCCAACAGCCTCGGGGGGCGGAGGTGCGACGATGTGCTCGGTGAAGTAGCCCGGGTGAGGTGGGAGACGGCATCGGTGAAGCGCACCTGATGCGGTGGAAGTCGGTGTCTGTGAGGCACGTCGGTTGCAGCGGCCGACGTTGTCAGTGGACCACCTGGTGCGGTGGACGAGGGCGTAGATGAGGTATCTCCGGTGCGGTGGTGAAGCGCGACCATCGTCTTCGTCGTCGCCGTCCGGCACAGAGGTGGGGAAAGAGATGAGAGGAGGGGCAATTCAAACTTTGCTTGGGTTGGCGGCGAATTAGGGATTTGAGCACTCTGGGCGCTGAAGGGGACGGTGGAGAAGGGAGATTTTGCAGGGCTGGAATTGGGGCCGCCAGATATTTCAATCCGAAACGTGGAAGCGCGAACTTATTTTGTCGTCATTCTTTTTTTGGGGGGCGGGGGGGGGGGGGGGGGGAGGGAGGGGTGGGTGGCTGGGTGCTACGTCCGTACGACACACGCGACCACCACGACACGACCCTGGTCTGCTGGGTTTCCTACACTTATAGATGCAAACGAATCTTCTTTCATTTGCAAACGAATCTGTATGTATTACCATGCCCGTGTTTTCCTTGCAAATAATTAGTCATTCGAAACGAGATACTATAAATTAATTAATGAGGAGTTATTTGAATTAGAGTGAGTGTCAGATAGCGATCTCCAATTCTAACATGGATTTCGCATTTCACGGTATCCACGCTACTTTTTTAATACAAATTCATATGTATAAGATGAACACCATGGTAGTGAGAAAACTTTGGATGGATTCAAACATATGACCTACAAAATAGCACAACAATCGAGTCAATGTCAACTTTTCCAAACCTAGTATGGCACGAATTCAAAATAATTACGGAAGCCATATTCTGGTCCTCAATTCAAATCTTACAATGTACACTAAATTGAAACGTCGATATTAAGTCTCGTACTATCTACATTCTAATGTTGTTTTTTAGACCCCACCCCCCCCCCCCCCCCCCCTCGGCACACACCTACATACTTCCTTGTATCGATCATCTTCCTCTCCTAACCACCTTAGGAAGCTATCGGTTTCCGACACACGTTCATTCTTTCTCTCCATGTTTCAATCTCTAACTCTCTCAACTACACAACCCCCTTTTTCCACTCTGTTACCAAATGTATCGACCTCACACACCCGCCATTGCACTCCATGTCGAGCTCTCTCTCTCTCTCTCCATCCCACCCTCTCTCGCTAGATACATGCATTGCCTATCTAGACCCCCCTCTCGTGCGCACGCACGCACATAGTCTATCTTGGTCACTCTCTCGAGACTGTCTCACTCTTTCTTCCGCACGGCGGCCCACACTCGCTCAATCTCGCTCTCTTTATCTAAGTCTCGATTAACCTCGCTTCTCTCACACACAAATGATATATCTCCCTGTTTGGGCCTCGATCGACACACTCTATACTCTCTCACGCAGATTGTCTATCTAGGTCAGTCCATCCAAGCCGCCCCCACTCTTTCGACCTCATGGCGCGCCACGCTCGCTCAATCTCTCTCTCTCTCTCTCTCTCTTTGTATGTCTCGATTGACCTCGCTCTTTCTCGGACACAAACGATATATCTCCATGTTTGAGCCCAATTCGACATATTCATATTGTATACTCTCTCACGCACATTGTCTATCTAGGTCACTCTCTCCAACCCGTCTCACTCTTTCGATTGCACGACGACCCACAATCGCTCAATCTCTCTCCCTTTATATATGTAATCGATTGACCTTGCTTCCTCCCACGCACTACATGTTCGTGACTGGATCATCTCTCAAGCTCTATTTTACAGCCCTCACCCTTCCCAAAAGCTCAATCAGACAATATCTCTCCAGAGCATATATATATTTTCAACGAATGCCGGACCACACTCACTTTGTCTCTCTATCAATCCGTGTCTCGATTGACCTCGCTTTCTCATGCCATATCTTCCACACATTGAAACGACCTTTCCATCCCTCACAGAGCCGGAGCTATTTACATTGCGAGGGGGACACCAACCTTGGATTAATTTGTGAAGGCATTTATTCCGGTGGGTTTAGATTATATTCGGCCCACAACTACTCCAAACACCGTTGCAACCCCTGCACCTCCCCCAATTGATTTTCCTCTGGCTCGGTCATCACTCTCTCGCACGTCCTTTCTCACCTTCCATGTCGCACCATGGTATTTTTGCAAAAAACTCTGTTGTTCTCTTTAATTATTACAAATAAGCTACAAAACTACACACCGATAGTCCATCTGTAATGGAACAAATTTCGACCCACAAATTAAAGTGCTACAAACTACACACCAAGGGGCCCACCTGTCATGGAACAAATTTGGACCCATATATAAATTAAAAATTAAAAAGGACCAGGATCGAACATGCGACCAGGGCCTTCAAGCCGCACGTCAATAGGCAACATAGTACAACAACGTTTGTTGTACCCCCCCTTTGTTGATATAATGTTTTTATATTACCACAGCCTATTTAATGGATAACATGTTTTAATATTATTTTTAGTACATTAGTGGGACCGGCTCGTTAGCACGTTCGCCTTCACTTACTGGTGGGTTCCATGTCTGCTCTCTCTCTCCTCCCCTTCTACGTTTAGACGCACGGGCAAACACGAAGAACGCGCAGGCGATGTTGCCGTTGACCATATCTGGACGCGTTCACAAGTTACGGCACCAGTTTCACGGACTAGTAGTACTAGTCCATGTGTACATGCAATGCATGTTAATTTGGAAGTATATTAAGTGCATGTGGATATTAAGTAGGATATTATTTGCGTGTTATTATGTGATTAGCACTATTTTTGGCATGAAATTAACTGCACGCTAAACGTGTTGAGCGCTCGACATTGAAGCAGTCTAGGTCGTTGGATTGACATGATTTGATGGCCGAGATTAATTGGATCTGCCCCTTTGGTATACATGGTATAGATATAGATTATACATGTAACAAGTTTAGGAATAAAAGTGACCGTGACGGACAAGTTATCTACTATTTATCTACTACTCCGTAATAATTAAATGCATTGATAAATAGATGTATCGCCTAGTGCTCGAACAAGGGGACTGGTCGCGCCCTACAAGTATTTGGAATTGACTTCACTAAGAAAATATTTGGAATTGACGTGGTATTTAATATGAAATGTTTGCGATGAGAAGGAATACATGTGGCTTGATGACATTTTATATTTAATTTGATACGGCTCTAGCAGAACATTCAATTGATCAAACCATAGATTTCATTCAGTCTGACTCCGACTTTACATTCATACGACGATCGATATAAAATAAACGGAAATGATAAACGTTCGGATTTTAAGCATGGCAATCTGAACGTTTTTCATGGCAAATTTAGATTATGCGGCAGCGGCGGCGTTTTGCGGTGGGAAGCGGCTCCGCTGCCGTGCTTTGTGTGTCGTCGGGCCACTGACCGACGGCGACGGCGGCGTCTTGCGCCATTGTTGGCGTACTCCTGGACGTTGTCCCTAGCTTCAAGGAAGGCCAGAATGTTCTGGACTTCGGTCTCCAGGAGCGAGTCAACTGGTGGGAGGAGGCGACTGGCATTGGTGCAAGGAAGCGGTCGACGGCGGCCATCCATGTCGCTGAGGGGGGCACTGGCACCCGCGCGGGGACAGGCACTGGTAATGGCACGACGGAGACATTCGTGTGCACGGGCGCGCGCGCCAGTGCATTCACAGGCGCGTGCGCTGGCAGGTGCACGGGCACCGGCACGGGCGCGCGCGTTAGTGCACGCGCAAGCGCATGCGCTGGCGGGTGCACGGGCGCGTGAAAGTCGGCGGGGACCTCGTGGAACCCCGTGGCATCAAGCTCGGCCACAATGTGCGGCTCCCAGCCCATCAATGCCACGGGAATGGGCGCTGGCGTAGTCGGGGCGACGGGAGCCGGAATGAGAGCAGGGACAGGCGCGGCGTCTTCCCGCAAGGCCAGTTCAAGCTCGTCCCAAAGCGCCTTTTGTTCTTGAGACTCCGGCTGGGTGTCTTCCTCAGGAAACTGGAAGACTAAGGGCAGACCATCATGATGCGGCATGGCGTACGATTAGGTAAGGCTGGTTGGAGGTAGACGACAGGAGAATCGGAGAGGAAGAGAGAAGATTGTAGCGATACCGGGTAGTGCAGGGGTGATTTTAAACGGTGGCGCTGGCGCCATTAAAAGTGGGGGCAGTTGAGACGAAGGTGGGCGGCGGAGCCTGGTCAAAGGGCTCACCTCCCGGTGAGCCTGGGCAGCGGCCTGCTCGCACACCTCCCGGTCAGCCGGCGCAGCAGTCTGCTCACACGCCTCTCGTCGACTCACACGCTTGCTCGGACGGCACCTGCCGATGAGAAGCGGGACTCGTGGCGGCACGTAAATGCCCACGGTTTGAATAGTGAAAGTGTTCGCCTTAACGTGATAGGTCTTTGTTCCAAAATACCTTGGCTCTTCATTTGTGCAACTTCTCATAAGCAGCTTGTCTCAAATTGAACAAAAAAATTACGACAGCATATTTGTGCCATATCACGAGACCATGCTCAGTTTCATGAATTTTCGGTCACTTTTGGATTTTCTGAAATTTAAAATCCAGGATTCGAAACAATATCATAACCTATATCATGCAATAAATTTTCAAGCGATACATCTTTACTGTTGTAGATATTAATATTTCTTAAGAAAGGATTTGGTCAAACATTTTGCTTAGTTAGACTTCAGACAAGTTATATATGCAGAGTAAAAGGATAATCCCTCCGTACCAGTACATTGCCTGATATATTAACTCAAGTACTAGGCATGAACAAACGGGGCTCAATTCTGTGCTCATCCTGGTGTAGTACTCCTATTAGTTACTAGGCAATGGAGTTGACGGGTGACCTTGGGTAGCAGCGACCGAGGGAATTGAACCGTGCTTGGCACGATAGGTAACATTGTCTAGTTACTAAAGCATCCCTCCCTTGTTCATCGGTAGTCATTATGGACCTGGGACATGAGGGGAATTTCCTAGGGCTAGAATTCTGGCCGCCAGATATTTTGACTCGAAACACGGAGGCTCGACTGGTTGGGGTTGGCTAATGTGCGTACCACGCACGCCACCAGAAGGACACGAGCCCGGTTTTTTTTTGAGGATCAACACGAACCCGGGTCTGGCTGGTACGCCGTTGGGTGCTACCATTTGAGAATACGAAAGGAATCGTTTAAATTGCCGAACGAATCTATATGTATTACAATGCCCGTATTTTCCTTGCAAATTACGGATCATTCCAAAAGGCATGGTAATTGATTTATGACGAGTTCTTGAATTAGAGTGAGTTTGTGATATAGTGATCTCAACGTGGATTTCACATTTCATGGTATCCCTAGTAAGTTTTTCATTGCAAATTCAAATTTAAAAGATGAACGATATGGTGGTGAGAAAACTTTGTATGTATCAAGCATATGACCACACGCACACACACACACACACCCATGAATACAACAACAATCCAGTAAGTATCGTGCATCTATTTTTCCAAACCATGCATGTATGACACGAATTCAAAAATACTCCCTCTGTTCCTAAATATTTATCTTTTAGAGATTTCAACAAGTGACTACATACGGAGCAAAATGAGTGAATCTACACTCTAAAATATGTCTATATACTTCAGTATGTAGCAGTCCATTTGAAATCTCTAAAAAGACTAATATTTAGGAATGAAGGGAGTAAAATGTAAGACATGCATGGTCCTCAATTTAATATTTAAAATGAACAGGAAACTAAAAATTGAATATTAAGTCTAGTACTACATACATGCAAATGTTGTGTTTAGGCGGAGCTATGTAGATTGTCGGGGGTTAACCCCTCGACCTTAGATAAAATTGTGAAGCTCTATTTAGGATTGTTTAGATTATATTTTTTGAACATTATATTTGTCCCCACCCTCCCAAACACCGATTGGTTGTGCACCCCGCCCTCCCCGGGAGAATATCATGTGCCCCCACACCTTAGATGCTATATGCTGATACGAGTTGCTTGGATCTTGTAGATCTGAGATATAGCAGCTCACAGGATGTCTTAATATTTTTACAGGAAACCTTAATGAGTTTGAGAATTGCACACAATTTGTACAAAAACTACTCAGATGCCCTTGGATCCCATATCCAATGACCTCGAAGCTCGTATCACCGTAGCATCTAAGATGAAGGAGGGCCTCATATTCTCCTGTACGTAAGAATATCATGTGCTACCACACCTTAGATGCTTTGGTGATACAAGCTCTTCGGAGCTGTTGGATCTGTGATCCAACAACTCCTTGGTGGTTTGAAATTTTTTTTTTGCAGAAAAGCACCCAAAGAGTTCGGCCACTGCTTACAAGCACAAAGACTACTGAGATGCCATTGGATCTCAGATCGAACAACCTCGAAGCTCGTATCACCGTAGCATCCAAGCTGCGAGAGCACCTGATGTTTTCTCGCACGGGAGAATATGAGGTGCTCCCGCACCGTAGATTCTATGGTGATACGAGTTCCCAGAGATCTAACGGCTCACAGTAGGAGGTTTGAATGTTTTTGCAATATACGCCTGAGAGAGTTTGGGAATTGCGCAGAAAGTACCAGTACTACGCATGTGGCATCTGATCACAGATCATACGACCTACATGCTCGTATCACCGTAGCGGCTAATTAAGCTACGGGGAGCACCTAATATGAGCTACTAGGAGCTGTTGGATCCAACATGCAGCGGCACACACGAGGCCTGAATGTTTTATTTGCAAAAAAAACCTTGGAGAGTTTGGAAATTGCGCATAATTACAAAGACTACTCCCAAGCCATTGGATCTCAGTTCCAACAACGTAAAAACTCGTATCACCATAGCATCTAAGCTGCGGGGTGGATGTGATATTCTATGCCGCTGTCATTTTTGTTCCTAAACTTGCAAAATACGTGTAACTCGTGCTGTTACATGTCTAACCGCGCAAAGTGTTTGTGCAAAAAAACCATCCTACACTGAAATATCGAAACAACACACGGGGGTCCCACTTGTCATTGATCAAATTTGGACCTAAAACTAACAAATCTGAAAGATGAGATTCGAACTGGCAACCTGGTTGTTGGCTTTGTCCCATAACTTGATTTTATACAGTATTACGTTGAGTAGAGTAGAGGGAGTGGCTCGTCAACACGTGCATGACCGTTGACTCACTTACTGGTGGGTCCCATGTCTGCGATCTCTCTCTCCTCTCCATCGTCTAACCTTTAGACGCACGGGCACACACGAAGAGCGGCGCGAGCTTGCCGTGGTGTTATTATAACTAAAAAAAAGCTTGGAAAATAGAAGAATCGCCTAGAACAAGAGACGTTGTGGCTGGTCGAGACGGAGCTAACCACACCTATCCTCCGTGCCATGTTAGCATGATGAAGCCGTGTGGCTAGTGGGGTGTTTTTGACCGACTGGCTGGGTCCTGAGGTCGAACCATAGGTAGTACGTCAGATACAGTATATTTTTACACGCACATTTTTCCTCTGTGCCGAGACGTGGCACACCCTACCGCGCGGTTTCTGGGTCCTCCCGGGTGGTGCACGCATATTTTCTTCCTTGCCGAGATGTGGGACGCCCTACCGCGCATTTTCTGGGTCCTCCTCGGTCGTAGCGCCAAAGCAAGTAAATGAGTCGTCAAATCACGAAAGACCACCTTTCCCGCCGAGTACATCAGTGAAGCACGGTGGCTAGCTAGTTGGGCTAGTGCGGTCGATTTGCTAGGCCGCCGCCACATTTGTTTTTTCACCCCTTTTTTTATCTCCTTGCCGGCAGGTAAATTTAAATATCCACTGCGGTGTTGCTCTGGTCTTTGGGTGCGGCAGGCGCGGTAGGATTTTTATTTTTTTGATTAACGGGGGCAGGCGTGGCAGCAATTAGTCATGATGACTCCGCCTATAAAACCCACTGCTCCCTGATGTGAAAAGTCATCGACTGGTGTTTTCCCATGGTGAAAACCAAAAGATTCACCCCGCTCCTCGGCTGGCTCCCTCCGCCTTCCCGTAGATTGCATTGCCTTTCAGCCGTTTTGCCCCCTTTGCTTCCTCTCCCCATTGCTTCTACCTGGTTCCATGGCGGCGCACCAGATCAAGAAGTCTGAGGTGAGGCGCCTGACACAGGAGCTCCAGGCCAAGGATGCGGAGCTCAGGGCCAAGGACGTGGAGCTCCATGAGCTCAAGGAGGAGAGGAGTGGCATGCTCCCACTTTATGTGCGGGAGTTCACGGAGCTTCAAAAGTGGCAGGCGTCCACCACAAAGATGCTCGAGGCGTCGGCGGCGTTGCTGCAGAAAGCGGGAGATACGATAGGCGGTCAGGCGAGACGGCTGGAGCGCGAGCGGGCCGATCGTGACGAGGTCCAGGATCACCTCAACCACTTGGTGGACCATGTTGCCATGCACGTGTTGCGGCTGCGCGATGCCTACCGTCATGCCAACATGACCATGCCAGGCGTCGGGCTAAACCCGTTCGACCACCCCGTCGACTTCAATGAGCTACGACTTCCTGACCTGGTCTCCTTCTTCACCTATATCTCCGAGGAGCTGAGCCGTCTCCGCATGATGGTGGGGGTGGAGCTGGACAAGGAGGGGTTGCGGGCTGCCGTTGCCGTTGCCGGTTGAATCCTCTCAGGGCTCCGTCACCAGAATCCATTCGTGCCATTGGACGTCGTCTTTGACGAGCTGGCTCCTGTCGACTGGGAGCGGGCTCTGCGGGCGGTGGCACCCTACATCACCAACGTCGTGCGCCTAGAGAAGCAGAAGGACTTCAGTGGTGTTTAGGCGTCCTCTGCATGGGCATGTCCATGTCTCGGCGCAACATGACCATTGGATCAAACTCAGACGGTGCAGATCAGTCACTGTAGCACAAAGCGTGTAGGTGTGTTTGGTTGCATTCTCATCTCAATATAGTTGTTCCCTCTTCGTGCATGCTCATCTCAGCACCCCTCTTCATGCATGCTCCTAGTGTATTTGTGTTAACCTACTAGTGTGGACTCATGCACCCTTCATGCACTCTGCCAAACACCCAAAAGTGGGTCGAGAAGGGAACTTTTGCTCCCATCCCATGCACCCTTCATACACCCTACCTAACACTGATTCGTGCTTCATATGGTTCATGTTCTGTGGAGTACTGTAGCACCGTACTCTCCGTGCGCTGTAGACCTAGTTCTGTTAACATTGATCTCACCGTTCCTTCTCGACCGGACAGTCAAAAAAGGGGTATGTTACATTACTGTTCATATAGTTGGCATGCGCACAACATTATTTGTTATCATCATATCTTATAACACTAGCAACAAGATTATGTAGTACTGACGTATGAACCACTGCACATGCCTAGTACTAGGAGCACTGTGTAAGTTCAAGTGGCTGCCGTGTTTCGCACTCCTCCGTTGTAAGAGTGGAAATGCTTGCTGTAATCATTTTTTTTCTTCAGAAATAGTGGACACGCTCTACCGTGTGGATCCTCCTCGACGGTCGTCGGGAACCTTGCTACTCACTTTCGCCGACGTGTGGGATAGCCAGCATCGGGGTCCACTAGCCATGCACTAAATTACTCCGTACTAGAGTGCCCAACTGCACGGTAGACTACCCCGATCGAAGCGCCGCAGTAATGCCCAATGAGCCATCAAATCACAAAACCCCCACCTTTCCAGCAGTAAGTTGGACGGACGAAGCAACCATCATTTCACTCTTCTCCCTCACCTTCCTCTCTTGAAGAAAACCCCAACTCGCTTCTCCCTCATCTTGTTCCTCATTTCTTCAAGAAAACCCCGACCTGCTTCTGCCATTGTTCTTCTCTCCCAAAGAAGGAAAGGTGAGCGCATCAATGGTGTTGATTCTGGCCAAGGCCCGGTCTTGCAACCCTGAGACTAATCCTATAACTCCCTCTCTGTTCTTCTTTTGGGTTTGTGATTATGGTTTCTTTTCTTTTATTTCTATTTGACAGTTTCTTGATGGACCCTGGAGCACCGGCTGAAGTGATGTCTATGGCTCTGGCCAGAACCATCGAGGCTCAGGGTACAAAGAAGCGCAAGCACCCCGCCGAGACTACCACAGACAAGCTCAAGGCCATCGCCCTGTCCAAGGCCCCCTCTCCGGGATCCCTCATTAAGCAAGTCCAGGTAATATCTCTTCTTGACGATCTTTTTCTCGATCTTGATCGTGTTTTTTCATCTAACACGCAGTACTAGTACTAGTAGTACAACTTTCTAGGTGATCTTGCATGTGATTTTAGTGTGCCAAATGATGGTTCTAAATTCCTCTTTTGACCAAAACATGCGAGAGGTTGACACTGATTTCTTATAGATTACTTTCAACTACTTTATGAACATCAATGCTACCTTTGAAGAGAGTATATTAGCCTCAGTAACTTGTGTTATGGATATTGCAAGTAATCCCTCTGCTCTTATGCCTTTGAAGACATGTTCTAGTGTCTTTGTTCACTCATTTCTGTGCGTATATGTAGTCTTATATGGAGTAAAATATCAAAAATCATCTTATATTTCTGAACGGAGGTAGTAATAAAATATTTGGTTTCTGTTTGAATTAGAACCAGGTCCGCGGTGGAGATGAAGTTCTCAAAGTCATGCCGTGTGAACTGGAAGACCTGAGGATGAGTTCTACTGCTAAACTATCCAACTGCTGTGTCCTTGTCGCCATGTGTCGTGAACTAGTGTTTTCCTGTAGCATTGTTGTCAGCCGTGTTCTCGATGGTGTACTTCACCACAACAATTTCCTAGCTGTGCCTTCGATTATGAAGGGTGTGGTTCTTGTAAAGCTTCCCGACAAATCTGATGCGGGCTGTCTTCATCGTCATGTTTATGAGTGGAAAGACCACTCTGTTAGGTTCTCCAAGGTTGACGAGATGGTGATGGTGTTGGTAGACATCTATCACGATTCCATGGCCTAGTCAGTTATGCGGGGTACATCTCGTAGGTTGGTGGCAAGAAATAGTCTGCAGAGTTTAATTAGTGCAACTTTGCTTGTCTGTAGTAAGTACTATTGTTCAGTACTTGATTTGTGTGTGTGAACCCTGTATTGTTTAGTACTGCCGCTTTTGTTGTGTGGTGAGTCCTGAGAACAGTCTATGTTAATGTCTGTCCACTTCAGTCTATATATTTTGAAGTATCCAGATCATCTTTCTTGTGAGGATGGTTTATCAATTATGGTTACACTCCAATATCTGTATGCATTGCAGGGTTTATCACACCCACCAGGATTTCTAGTCCCATGGATGTTCGGTCCATACGATTTGTCACAACCTTTGGACTGTCCTGCTTGTGGGAGTAAGCGGGGGCCCTGCATGCCACGCGTAATTGGACGATCAATCTTCTGTTTAGAATTTGAACATAGTGATTTCCTGGTAAGGATTCACTCATGTCACATCAAGTAAATCTTTTTGATTTACTGTCTAAATCTTATTGATTTAATGCCATGTTTTCTTTTATTTTGCTGCAATTTTACGATGTAGGTTTTGCCATGTGACATTCATCACAGAATAAACCGTTTGGTTTGCTCTATGTTGGTTATTTTTGCAGGTTTCACTTCTTATGTCGTGTCAGTAACGAAGGCACCGTCCATCACTTATATTACTGGACACAATTGGATCAGTCTGTTGTCTGAGTACAATCTGAAGCCCTATGATGAACTGTAGTTTGGTTTAACAAACACGCCACAATTAGTCCTTCTCGCATTTAAAAGAAATGAAGAAAAAGACTGGATCAAGGTCACGGAGCCTAGTCAAGTTAGAAAGTTGATCATAGCAGACCAGAGACGATCGCTGCTGTCTCGCACATCGGTACCACCTTCAGCAACGGATCAAGCACCGGCACCTTCTCCGACGGCACTTGCTCTAGCACTGACAACGGCAGCAGCTCAATCTCATTCCACCTGAGGATTGGGCGCACCGACCGCATCAGCGGATCAGGCTAATCTACCGGAGGATCGGGCATCGACACCGGCACCTGCTCCGACACCGGCACCAGCTACACAAGGAGCACCATCTCTGGCAGCAGCAGCGGCACTACCAGTCACACCGGCAAGGGCACCAGCAATAGCTCCGGCACCTGCACCAACACTTGAAGTTGCACTTGCATCTGCTCTGGCCCGTGCAGCAGCAATGGAACCAGCAGTTGCACCGGCAACAGACTGGGCTGCAGTTCGCACTACATATACCAAAGTCCTTACAAAACCCGACATCTCCACCTTCTTGGTAAGCATTGGCCGCCCAAGTGCTTCGTTCTTTTTTCTTTCCATGTTGTTTCACATGATTCACTGTGTTGATCTAACTGTTTGTGTATGTCTTCTTGTTTGCAAACAGAGAATTCCTAGAGCAACGAGGGAGTCGTTCAACAATCCGGGCGACCGTGGCCAAGTTTCTCTTACCATGCGCAGCCTTGGTGTGAATGAACCTGCTCAATATACCGTAAGTACAAAGGATGGTCGCATGATGATTGATGCTAAAGGATGGTCAAGGTTCAAATCTAAATCAAATCTTGCAGTAGGGGATGATGTCAAAATCGAACTTTCTCGGCAAGGAGAGCTAGTCCAAATCAACTTTGAAATTCTTCAGTAGCAGCACGCAACTGCCGAACTGATCCATCCTCCGAGAGATTTTGATGTAATAATATGGCATGGTGAAACAAGTGTCCTGTGTGTATAAGTAGTATGACAGTATTATTTATCACGTAGGATATCGTTGATAGAATTGCAACTCTGATTGCTGGTTAGGAACTGTCATTCGATTTCATTCTAACAGCTGCCGTGCTTTATTTAATTTTCTATATTCGCCTTGCGACAGCATCTAAAACCAGCGCCGTACCGATTGCTTGCAATATGAAATGCGCTGAGTTAGAACACATGGGCCCCCAAACATGTAGGCCCACCGGCCTCTGGCCCAAAGTCCAGAACCGTGAGCCTGTCTGAGTATTATATTCTCAGCTGAACCCCCATATTATGTTATATATATTCCCCTTGATTTTTCTTATGTATAAAGTTGTGATATAAAAGATTTTTATATTTCTTTACAGAGGGAGTATCTCTCTGTTAAAAATATATTTATGTGTAACTAGTTACTCCTGCCTTTCTACTTCCTTTCGCTGATATGTGGGGCATCCGGCAACAGGGTCCACGTGCCATGCACCAAATTAGAGTGCACAACTACACGGTAGACTCACCCCGGTGGTAGCGCCGCAGTAATGCCCAATGAGCCGTCAAATCACAAAAACCCCCCACCTTTCTAGCTTTAGCAGTAAGCTGGATGGACGAAGCAGCAATATTTCACTGGGCCTGAATCCCCTTCTCCCTCGTCTGCTTGTTCAGAGAAAACCCCCTCTCGGCGATTGCATAGGGTTTTCTCATGGAGAACCAGGTATGAATTCTTCATCCATCCCCGATAAATCCAAGTCCCTTGGTCGTGGGTAATCCTAGGATGGCAGCCGCCGCCATTGATGCATTTTTCTTCCTACTGAATCTAGTGTGTTTCATTTGCAGTGCCCAAAGTGCGAGGACCCTATAGGTTTCTGCGCCCTCGACGAGACACCACACTTGTTCCTTCTCATCCTAACACAGGATTTTAAAACGCGCACAGTATGTTCCTAGAATCCTCTTTTCTATCTGGGAGGGTGGTTTTTTTTTAACATGCTGTCGACTAATTTGGAAATTTGGATTGCTATATTTGGATAAAAGGTACTAGTACCATGGTCAACACTGCGTGAAGGAGGAAATTATTTCTAGATTAGGATAGCGAATACATTGTGTTCTCATATTATTTTTCCTGCAGTGCATTCCTTGCTCTGCCAGAACACATGTACTCAAGATGGTCGGCCTTGCCATAACTGAATACACCAGTTTAATGGTCACATTGAAGACAAGCCATGGATATAAGTTCCGAGTTGGGTTCATGAACCAAGAAGATCACTGCTTTTTTATGGCCGAACTTGGATAAACTTTCTCAAGTGTTACGGACTGAAAGTTGGTGCACGAATGTTGATGGAAATAGCAGAACCTGGTCTCATCTTCACTGTGATCTTCCACCCCGATGTCGTTCCAGTAGTTCATCCATGTTAGTTTTGTATCTAGTTCTTGCTTGTTGCCTCGATTACTTCTTAATCCACCTATTCTGTCTAACTAATCACAATTTAACTTTAGAAGTAGCAACGATTTGTGATTCCCTTCTCTCATGAAGATGCTACTTCTAACTAATATTTCTTATAATTGGTGGCACGTGTAGGTTATTTCAAAGTTAAGCATGCTACTCATTTGTTATTCTATAAGAACTCGACTTTTACTGATGGCACTGAAGTTGACTGGGACGACATCCACAAGTTCCTACACTTTATTGATCGTCTTGAGGTCCTTGTGGGGCGTTTCAATGGTGGAAGGCCACGTGGGATATGTGTGCCACTGCTGCACACGTTGAACATGCCCAACTATGTCAAGAAACTTATGGTACGAGCTGTTTTCTGTTATATATGTTGTTCATAAACTCTTGCTTATACACAGTTTTACAACTGTGATCTTCTTGAAACAGAAACTGCCCAGTTCTATTGTTCCTATACAGATGCCTGACCATGGTCGGGTCAGACTTGCACTTGGTCACAACATGATGTTTATGTTGACCTACTCCATTCCCCTTGGAGGTGAAAAGATACTTATTCATGGGTGGTCTCAAATAATGAAGGCCCGTCCATCTTGGAGAATAGGACAGAAGGTTATGCTCATGCTTTTCCATGGCTCTAAAGCGAATATCCTGTTTATTGACCACATTGCGAGATGAAGCCGCTTTCAGAAGGTTGTGGATGCACGGGGTGGCGCCTAGGCCTTGTCCTGGGGCTTGGTGGCCTCACCCTTGGTTAACTGTATGCAAAGTAGCACTGTTCGAGGCATGCTTTATACGGTTGAACCTGTATAAGTACTCATACTGCTTTCAGCTATGGTTGTTAAGTGCCCCTGCTGGTTTCAGTTAAGGTTGTTAAGTACTCCTGCTGCTTTTACAGTCTATCGTGTTTCTTCAGTCCTGTCTTCCTCCAGCCGCCAAAACCAAACCAGCGCCGGCAGGGCTGCCTGCTTCCGCCTCCCATGGCTGGCTGCGCCTCAGCGCACGCATCACCGCCCCACTGTCTCCTAAATCATTAACTTCGACGTTCGAGGCCTCGTCGTCGTCCTCCGCGCGCTTTGGTGCGCTCGCCACGGTGCCGCCCTCTCGCGTTGTCAACATGGTCAACAAACAAGAGGAATCGGGAGAGGACTGTACGTGGAGAGGATGACAGTAGGGGCCCACCATGTCCATGGCCGTTCACAAGGAAGTTCCTCATTTTTCGTTATATACTCCATTGTCAGCGTATAGAAAAAGAAAATGCTTCCTCCTAGTGGTTTCCTGATTTCTGGGACCCACGACATTGTCAGCGTATATAGTCAATAGACAAGAGAACAAAACAAGATCGGCTGACACCTGGGACGTAGCTGCTCGAGCAGTATATTTTTTTTTGTTATTGTTGAGACGGAGCAGGGTTTCAGCTGGGCTGTGGCCCATCTAGCCCAGGCTTATATTTTACGTTCACCACATGACCAGCCCAGCTATTTTTTCTTTGTGAAAATGAGCCCAGTTTTTTTTTTAAGAATAACCAATCCAGGCCTACTTATTTTTCTACGCCCTGATGGGCTGCAACTCTTTCAAGACGGCTGCAAATCTTGAAAGTAATATGAAATGGGCTGTAAATATAAAAAATAGACGACAAATTGGCAATTACTTTCAAATTTCTGAATTTTTTCACATTTTCAGATTCCAATTTCACTGGGCTTTAACCTAATTTAAATATATCTTCAAAGTACTTTAAATCTGGCTCGGCATTTTGGTATTAAAAATACTTTGGACCCCACCGAAATATGTGAAATTTCGTTTAAATTTTTAACCCTGGCCCTGGCCAACAAAAAAAAATGGACTGTAATAAATTGCATAAGAAGTTGCAATGAGCTGTAAATTATTAAAAAAATAGGGAATGGTCTGACTTGTGGGCCTATTAAGTTGATGCGTATGCAAGATTTTTTTACTTATTATATACGTCAACAAACGATTCTAGCAGATGTAACCGTTGGATGTCAATCCAACGGCCGTCGTGCTTCTTCAATCTCTGATCTTCTTGCTCCAGCCGCCAAATCCAGCGCCGGTGGGACCGCCTGCTCCCGCCTCTCGTGGCCGGCTGTGCTGCCGCGCAGGCCTCACCGCCCCCTACTACTCCCACCGCTGGCTAGGCCATCCCTCTACTCACCCACATCGCTCCACTGCTGTGGCTTCGCCGCCTCTGAGTCATTCCCTTCCTGGGTCTCGCCGTCATCCATTGCGCTGGTGTTCTCGGCATGGCGTGGTCAACGTTGTCAACAAACGACAACATCGGAAGAGGGATGTACATGGAGAGGCTGACAGTTGGGACCCACATGGTCCATGGCCGCACGCAAGCAAGTACCTCCTTATTACGCCTAAAAGAATGAATCCTCCCAATGACAGCTGGGACCCACCAGCTATATCTTGGCACGGAAGGAAGTGCCTCCTTATTAAGCGAAAAATAATGAGTGCTCCCCATGACATCTGGGGCCCACCAGATTTGGATGCTGACTTGTGGCCCTACTAAGTTGACACGTACGCAGGGCTTTGTCAACTTAGTCAACAAACGATTCTATCACCAGTGACCGTTGGATTGTTAACATCCAACAGTCGTCCTGCTTCTTCAACCTTTGATTTTCTTGCTCCAGCCGTCCAAACCACCCGTGCTCCTGCCTCCCGTGGCTGGTTGTGTCACCGCGGAGGCCTCACCGCCCCCTACTACTCCCACCGCTGGCCAGGCCATCCCTCTACTCACCCACACCCCCTGTTA
The DNA here is from genome assembly GCA_011799875.1 of Thinopyrum elongatum. Taxonomy (NCBI): domain Eukaryota; kingdom Viridiplantae; phylum Streptophyta; class Magnoliopsida; order Poales; family Poaceae; genus Thinopyrum; species Thinopyrum elongatum. The sequence continues at coordinate 414,191,507 of CM022300.1, forward strand.
TTTTGCGGCAATGGAAGCCTCACACCGCAATCGAACCAGTCAACCCTCGTACTACCCTCCGCATGTTCCTAGGCTCCGTGTCGTTCCCTGCCTCACCGTTGTCCACCGCCTGGTGCTGTCCGCGTGGCGTGGTCAACGTGGTCAACGAACGACAGCCATCGGAAGAGGACTATATGCGGTGAGGCTGACAGATGGCGATTTAACTATACTTCAGTCGACTGAATCGACTTTTGGGTTAGTCGATTTTCAGGGGGTGGGGGGGCTCGCCGGAGTTAAGGAAGAACCAGCCACTGCAGGGAGGGGGGCTCGCCAGAGAGGTACCCCACTATCTATCTTAGGGTTCAGGGTGGGGGCGGTGGTTGCCGGCGGTGGGGCGGTGGCGTGGGGATCGCCGTAGAAAAAGCTCGGCGCGGAGGGGCCTAGAGGGATGGCCGGGACGACGGCGGACCGGCTGTGGGGAGTGGTTTCGAGGAGGGCAGGGCGGTGAGGTGGCGCGGGAGAGCCGCCGGCCGCGGGCGGCAGGTGCCGTCAGTTCGGCCGGTGGTGACTGGCGGCTCAGGGGGGTGGAGATTGAAGATGAACTGCAGGCCCTTGATTTCGTATCCAACGGCTGGAAAATTGACTGACCAGAGATGAAAAAGTCAGTCGACTAACGTGTAGCCTCACCCGACAGATGGACCCACCATCTACATCTTCGCACGCAAGGAAGTGCCTCCTTATTACGCGCAAAAAAAAAGAATCCTCCCCCTGTCAGCTCGAACCCACCAGCTACATCTTCACACGCAAGGAAGTGTCTCCTTATCCTCCCTGACAGTCGGGACCCACCCGGTCGAAGCGTACGTAGCGTTGTCATTCTGGTCGCAAACGTGTATGTACATACTGGTCCATCGGTCTTTCTGCCACGATGAACCGTGGCCCAGTAAGGAGCGGCAGCTGTTTAGGCAGTCCTGTCTATATCATGTACACGTACGTACGTACATACGGGCGGGGTCTCGAACGCCTACACGCGCATACGTACGGCCAGGGCTCATGTACATGGAGAGGCAGCGGAGGGCAGCAACGGCATCCTTTTCATCAGCAACCAACCGGCTGGGTCAGAACGGAGAAACTGCGTCGTGTTCATCGGGAGGCAACGAAATGCGTCCTGTTCATCGGGAACCAACCGACTTGGACGGAACAACCGAAATGAGGCCTGGCATACCGCAAAATGGAGGAAACAACCTTCTGTTCGACCGCCTACAGTCAAAACGGGATCCTGTTCACCGGGAGGGGTCTGGCGTACCGCAAAACGAAGGAAACAGACTTCTCTTCGACCTCCTACGGTCGAAACGGGGTCCTGTTGATCGGGAGGGTGTGGCATACCGCAAAACGGAGGAAATGGACTTCTCTTTGACCTCCTATGGTCAAAACGGGGGTCCTGTTCATCGGGAGGGGTGTGGCGTACCACAAAACGGGACTCCACAAGCTACTGTTCATCCACCGTCTACTGCCTCGCTCCAGCCTCCACGGGCTACTATTCATCCACCGTCGACCTCCTCCAGCCTCCACCTGTGACTGTTCATCCACGGCTCCTCCCTCCTGCCTCCACCAGCTACTGTTCATCCACGAGCTCCTGTTCATCCAGCCTCCATCGGCTACTATTCAACCAACCCTCCACGGGCTACTGTTCATCCAGCCCTCCACCAGCTACTATTCAACCAGCCCTCCACGGGGTCCTGTTCATCCACCCCCAACCGGCTCGATCGGGGTCCTGTTCATCCAGCGGCAACGGCCTCTCCTACCACAGGGTCCTATTCATCCAACCCCCACCGGGAACTATTCATCCAACCCCCAGCAACGCTCACTGTTCATCAAGAGGCAGCAGGTTCGATCGGCTTCAGTTAGCAGCAGTAGCGAAGGAATCGCTCGATCGGGTTCAGTTAATAGCCAGGGATCGATCGATCGCTCGGGTTCAGTAACGCGTAGCCAGTGCAATTGCTTGGGTTCAGCAGGTGAATGCCTCGCTCGGGTTCAGTTAGAGCCCAACGCCTCGCACACATGCGCGTACGTGTATGAGAGAAACGCGCAAACCTCCGTGCATCGCTCGGCCCCGATCACTCACCGTAACCGGGAACTCCCCGATATTTTCCTCGCCCTCGCTTCTACCACCGTTTTTTCCCTCATGGACGGCCCAAAGAATGTCATGCAGCTGCGTCTCCGGCCCGCCCAGGATGAAAAGCCCATTTTTTCTGTCATGATTTTTTGTCATAGAAGTAGGAGCCCACCACATCTATGATGATACCGGGTTTTTTCACAATTATCGTCATAGAAGTGTCATAAGCATGACAGAAATAATTTTTGTTCGGCCCAAAATGTCACGGATGTGTCTTTTTTTTTGTAGTGCACACGCCCCAGAGTTCGAACCTTGTTTGGGTCTGAGGAGCCCCAATCCCGACAGGTTCCGCTATGAGTGACGTGTGCTTTCCGTTCTGGATCGCACACACTCATTTATTTGAACCATGTGCACATGAATGGCCATGTTAAAGCAAAAAAATTGCATTTGAATCGCCCTGTAGAAAGCAAATTTGCCACAATATGCAATTGAACAAATAGTGTCCACAGGAAGAATATTCATCAGAATTCGTAACAATATGCAATTAAATAAATGCTAGCTAAATTCCACTAAATTATCGACATATGCATTACATAATCATATTGTACGAAATACGAAGACCTCATCACATGAAAAACAATGCATCCATGCGTATATGTTTAGTGGCTAACTCCTACTCATTGTTTCAGGAACAACCATGCTGAAATCATCATTATCACCAGTGGGCTTGATGTAGTGATTCAGGAAGAAGTTGCTGATAAATCTCCTAACCATTAGCATTTCACCAGCGGGGAGCAGTTCATGGGTCATCTGTTTAAAGATGAGCTACAGGATTTTTAAGATCAGAATGTGCCGTACGAGTGGAGTAGAAGATATTAATTAAGATACAGACTTACTGGTACTAATTCACGAGCATCATCACAATGATCAGTAGATTTGCAGATGGAGATCATGTGTCTGCAAACATAGTATCCACAAAGGTTGGTCCCTGCTTGTTGCTGAGGAGACTAAATTTTTTTGTACAGAATTAGTCGTGTATTTGCCGTGTTAGGAACAACCTATCCGGTGTAAGATGTATATTTTTTCTCTGGAGAGAAATAGAAAGACGTTTATTTCAAACTTGAACATTTGACTAGCGTAAGAAAAGGTATTTGCAAACTTTTGGATACATTTTCTAAAAATAACAGATTTCGGTGTCTTACCGGAGAAACGATTTCATGCTGCAAAGGTAGTTCCCTCTTGAACTAGTTCCCTGGTTTAGTTTTGCATGATGCCAACACACTACAAATGAAGATGAATTTTCACATACTCAATTCTTGAACCAGGTATGAATGCAAATTTGAACATCATAGAATTCAATACCTATCCATGAATTGCTAAAGATGCGTAAGATCTTGAGGCTTTATTGACTCCCTGAGTGAATCCAGGTAGTAAACTATGTTCTGCTTTGGAACAATGACTACCAAGATCCAGTGAATGTTACAGATTAAGAAAACCAAGAACTTACAAACTATGTCGGAATCTGAAAGATGATCAATGTATGCGTGGTTGTTTATTTGACTTACCCTTGATGATATGGCCAGAGAAATAATTCTGCATGGGGCGTTATCGGTGTGAAAACCGGCAGACCTCGGGGTAGGGGGTCCCGAGCTGTGGATCTTAGGACAGATGATAACAAGAATAGAGGGACAATATTTACCCAGGTTCGGGCCCTCTTAATGGAGGTAAAACCCTACGTCCTGCTCTTGTTTATATTAATTGAGATGTATCAAGTACAGAGTTGATCTACCTCGAGATCATAAGTTGTGGTCTAACTCTAGGGCTAGGAGAATGATGTTGCGTTGATGTCCCCTCTACGGGCTAAACCCTATGGCTTATATACACGCCAGGGAGGGTATCTAGGGTTACAAGGTCGATATCTAGGAACAAGGCGGCAGGACAAATCTTGGAGTAGACGTCAAGTCTTTGGTGATGGTAGTATTGATCGCGCCTCCTGCGTATGGCCTTCGGAGTCCATCTTGATCATGAATGAGGGCCCGCCGGCCCAACCCGACGAGATGGGCCGATTAGGTTAGTACCCCCTAATCCAGGACACCATCAGTAGCCCCCGAACTAGTCTTCTACGCCAAGGATGACCTTCCCGTCGATGGCCACCTCGGATCCGAAGTCCTTGGCTCGACAGACGAGTTCCTCCTTATAATTCCTAGACCACTCCTTTGATGGAGCGACACCAACCGAGGCTCAATCAAGCTTGTACCCTGCCTGAAGAGATCGGGTAACTTAGCCTCAAAGGCCAACCTTCTAGGTATGAATAGTCACACCAAGTCTGACAACTTTATCGAAGCGATTCGCCCCGCGACGGGCCGGGCAGTTACTGCTTTCCTCAAATCACGACCCGAGGCAGCCTTTTTACTGGCACGTCCCATTGAGGTGGAGATTGTGCTTGTGTTTTCAGGGATATCATCAAGATATTATTTCCCCCCATATGCTTAACAACATCTTTGGTGGAAGTGGCATTGTTACCGGTGCAGTAAGGGGGACTCTTGGCCTTTCACTGGCATAAAAGAGCAAAAGGGAGGACGGCGCAACCGACAACGCTCCCATTCTCTCCATCTACTGCTTCGTCTAGTTCCAGCGCCCAGATTTGATCCCATTCCTTTTCTTCCAGCAAGTCCATCTTTCCCCGCCAGCCATGGCCGATACACTCAAGGGGCATTGGGGGGGGGGGGGTCCACTGTGACGAATGGCACCATCCTCGAGCTCCGCGGTGCGGGGTATCCTTCCGCCAACATCGCTGCCCACGCTCCAAGCGTTGGCCAACAAGTACCCGCTCCCAACGCAGGGGAGCGGGTAGTCTTCGCCCCCCACCTCATCTAAGGGCTAGGGTTCCCGGTGCACCCTTTCGTGCACGGGATAATGTTCTACTATGGGCTTGATTTCCACCACATGGCCCCAAACTCCATTCTACACCTTGCTTCCTTCATCACAGTCTGCGAGGCCTTCCTCCGCTATGAGCCGCACTTCGGCCATGGCTGAAGATCTTTGGAATAAAGCCGAAGTCAAGCGGCTCCGACCTCGTGGAGTGTGGAGGAGCCATGATCAGCAAGAATCAGGGGCCGAGTGGTTCAAAAGGCACCTTCATTGAGACGGTGAAGGAGTGGCAGCAGGAGTGGTTCTACATCACCAAACCGCTTGCCCCTGGCCAGGCCGAGGTCCTAGCCTTTTCGGCCGGGCCTCCTAAGAAGGTCAAGTCTTGGAAGGAGAAGGGCATCACCTGGGGGAACCCAGCGGAGGTGGAGGCCATGATCAAGAGGGTCAAGTGGTGGTCCACTACGAAGAACCTCCATCTCACCGACATCATCAACATCATGCTCAACCGCTATATGTTCTCGCTCCAGCTTCAGGCCACCCCGATGTGGGCGCAAAAGCCCGAGGACATGGGCCCCTCATCGCCTTCTTCCGCTCCACCTTGGCAACCATGTGGACGTGGCTCCTAAAGATGGCCAAGGACAAGATCCTCAAGGAGGGGAAGGACCTCGGCTTTGAGGATGGCCATGAAGCCCCCCAAGTAAGTGCTCTAACACACAAATCTTCATTTCTGTCTTTTATAACAAGAGACAGACTCTGACGAACCGCCATGCTTGATGTTCTACATAAGTGATTGGCGTGGGCGGAGAAAGTGCGGTGCCCGACCCCACTACCGAAGGAGCCAAAGACTCCCTAGTTTACTGCGCTCCTAACCGAGGAGCCGCACATGGTGGCCCCGAAAGGGACGAAGTCCCTGAAGGGCAAGGCGAGTGCTCGGGCTCGAGGGACCTCAGTCACCGGTCCGAGGAGACCCACGCCTCCGCCGCCCATGATGGTGACACGGAGGAGGATGAAGAAGAAGAGAGCCCTCCCCCAAAAGGGAAGAGGGTGGCGTCGAAGGACGCCGAAGCCAGCAAGCAGCCCAAGGGCTCGAAGAGGCCGAGGAGGACCTCAGTCCGGGCTGCCGGCAAGTCGCCGGAGAGAGTTGAGCTCTCCGATGACTCAGAAGAAGACCTCCTTGCTATGGGGAGGAAGAAGCTGGTGCCCCGAGGGTAAGCCATTGTTTTTTTATATCTCCCCATTTTGATAAGTCCTTTCGGCAACAGTAAACTCATAAAGCGTCTTTTTCCTATGCAATCCGCCGAGGGTAATCCCTAGCGGTTCCTCGAGTGGGTTGCCACCTGCAAATGGGACTCCGGAGCCCGCCGCTTCTCCCCCCAGCTCATGATGGGATGGGGGAGGCGACATCCACTCTGGCCCCCGAAGCTGGCACAGCGGGGGCCGAAGAGTCGGTAGTCATGGCCGAGGTTGATATCTCGGCCCAACAAGACCTAGGGGAGAAGATCCCCGAGGTTGTCAAGGAAGGGTTGGGCCAGTCATTGGCCTAGCCGACGTCTACTCCAGCTCCACCATCGCAGCTGGAGGCCACTCGACCTAGCCGCCGGCGCCCAGGTCCGAAGTCGTCCCGCCACCCCCACTTCCTGCTCAAGGGCAGGCTGGCACTGGGTGGACAGAAGACGTGGAGGAGGCCTTTAAGGGATCGTCCCTCAAGGAAGAGCATCGTGCCTTAATAGGTGCGGTGCTGCAAGGTTTCCGGTCTGCGCGGGCCGGCCTGCACGAGGTTTTCAAGAACCTCATCTCGATCTTTGAGGTATGCTTCTACCTTTGTATCAGATTAGCTTTATTTGTTTGAATTTACGCGCCCGTCCGAAGACATGTCATCACGGCCTTCTAAACGACTTAGTGAGTGAGTAGCCCCTGAGCCCAAAGCTAGTTTCAAGAAACCGGCATTGGGGTCATATAACTTATAAGGAGCTTGTCATGCAGCCCCCAGGACACTGCCTGAGGCCGTCGTCCGGGAAATTCAACATTTTGATTGTGGGCTTTATAATAAAGATTGTTACTGGCAGGTTTCGACCTCGGTTTCGGACTCCGTCTCCTAGGAGATTGCGGAGATGAAGCGGAAACTCGAGAGGTCCCAGGCGGACCTCAACCTGGTGAATCAGAGGTATGAGCAGTCTCAAGGTAAGCAATTTGGACTTGTGTTCGAAAAAGTTGTAAGAAATAAGTGCTGAGCAGAAAACTAAGGCCGAATTGTTCTAATGACAGCAGCGTTAGCCGAGCTCAAAAAAGCTCGCAAGAGGTGAAGCAGCATAAGGCTGCGGCCACGACGGCGGAGGAGGCCCGAGCCACCGAGAAGGTGGCCAGGGACAAGGACCGGGCGCAGGTCCAGGAGGTCGAGGAGACCCTGAAGGGCATGTTCGAGGCATGCGACAAGCTGAAAGCAGAGGGGAAACAAGTGAAGGAGGAGCTTGAGAAGCTCCAGCTTGTCCACGCCGAGCTCAAGACCATGGCCCGAGCTGATCGCGAGGTGAACCAGCAGTTGGAGCAAATCGCCTCGGGTAAGTGATTGCTTGTCTCTGCGTTGGTATTTCCCCGAAGAGGAGAGGATGATGCAATACAGCAATGGTAAGTATTTCCCTCAGTTATGAAACCAAGGTTATCAATCCAGTAGAAGAACCAAGCAACATGATGTAAACGGTACCTGCACACAAATAACAAATACTTGCAACCCAACGCGTAAGAGGGGTTATCAATCCCTCCTCGGTATTGAGATAGATAAAATTGTATAAGATTGGATAAATAGATCTAGCGAACACACAAAATAAAATAAAGAAAGAAAAAGTGCAGCAAGGTATTTTTGGGTTTTTGGAATAATAGATCTGAAAACAATATGATAAAAGATAGAGCCCGGGGCCGTAGATTTCACTAGTGACTTCTCTCGAGAAAATAGCATACGGTGGGTAAACAAATTACTGTTGGGCAATTGATAGAAGAGCAAATAATTATGACGATATCCAAGGCAATGATCATATATATAGGCATCACGTCCAAGATTAGTAGACCGACTCCTGCCTGTATATACTACTATTACTCCACACATCGACCGCTATCCAGCATGCATCTAGTGTATTAAGTTCATGGAGAAACGGAGTAATGCAATAAGAACGATGACATGATGTAGACAAGATCTATTCATGTAGGAATAGACCCCATCTTTCTATCCTTAATAGCAACGATACATGCGTGCCTCGCTACCCCTTCTGTCACTGGGTGAGGACACGGCAAGATCGAACCCATCATAAAGCACCTCTTCCCATTGCAAGAAAAATCAATCTAGCTACTGCCTACGGACCCGTAGTGTGCCAAACCAAACCAAAATTTTGGAGAAGAAATACGAGGCTATAACAATCATGCATATAAGAGATCAAAGAAGACTCAAATAATATTCATTGATAAAACTGATCATAAACTCGCAATTCATCGGATCCCAACAAACACACCGCAAAAAGTCATTACATCAAATAGATCTCCAAGAACATCAAGGAGAACATTGTATTGAGAATCAAAAAGAGAGAAGAAGCCATCTAGCTACTGCCTACGGACCCGTAGGTCTTTGGTAAACTACTCACGCATCATCGGAGGAGCACCTATGAGGATGATGAACCCCTCCGTGATTGTGTTCCCCTCTGGCAAGGTGCCGGAATAGGGCTCGAGATTGGATCTCGTGGTTCTGGAACTTGCGGCGGCTGGAATTGTGTTTCGTCGACTGCTCTAGGGTTTATGAAATATTTGGGTATTTATAGAGTTGAGAGGGGGTGGAAAGGACTCACATGGGCCCCGCTACCCACTGGGCGCGCTAGGGGCCTCTGGCGTGCCCTGGTGTCTTGTGGGCCCCACGGGCCTCCCCTCTGGTACTTCCTTGGCTCCCAAGGTGTCTTATAGGAATAAAAAAAATCTCCAAGAAGTTTCGCTGCATTTGGACTCCGTTTGATATGGATATTCTGCGAAGTAAAAAACTAGCAAAAAACATCAACTGGCACTGGGCATTATGTCAATAGCTTTGTCCCAAAAAATGATATAAAGTTGCTATAAAATGAATATAAAACATCCAAGAATGATAATATAACAGCATGGAACAATAAAAAATTATAGATACGTTGGAGACGTACCAGCATCCCCAAGCTTAATTCCTGCTCGTCCTCGAGTAGGTAAATGATAAAAACAGAATTTTTGATGTGGAATGCTGCCTAACATGTTCATCACATATTCTTTTTTTTGTAGCATGGACATTCAGACTTTTAGATGATTCAAAGCAATAGTCTATATTTGGCATGAAGATTTCAATACTCAAGCATATCAACAAGCAAACATGTCTTTCAAAATATCAACACTAAAGAAGGCTATCCCTAGCCCATCATGCTCAATCATTGATCCATTCAAGAAACACACTCGAATATTAGCTACATCCAATGCACAGGTATGATCATAGTGCTCCCTGGTTGGTGCTTTATAAGAGAAGATGGAGACTCAAAAAAAATTGCATAGAGTAAATAGATAGGCCATTCGTAGAGGGAAGCAGAGATTTGTAGAGGTGCCAGAGCTCGAAGCTTAAATTGAGAGATAAAACTATTTTGAGAGGCATACTTTTCCCGTCAATGAAAACGACCAAGAATTCACAATACTTTCCAAGCTAGATACATCATAGGCGGTTCCCAAACATAAAATAAACTTTATTCCTTTTTCCACCATTCTTTCACAATCCATGGTTAGCCGTATCCATGGGTGCCTTCCATACCAACACTTTCCAAGGAATTTATTATTTAACAACATAAAGTAAATTTCTTTTTCATTTTGGGTCTGGGCATCCCTATTACCGCCACACTCTCGTGCAATGACAAGTGAATAAACACTCATCTTGAGAATAACACATCTAGCATGGAAAATATTGGCCACCCCCTGCCGCTTCATGAGCGGTACGGGCACACAAAAAGGAAATTTACTTTGAAAATTAAAGTTGGCACATACAAATTTACATGGAACGGCAAGAAAATACCGCATATAGGTAGTTATGGTGGACTCTTTTGGCACAACTGGGTTTAAGGATTTTTTATGCACAAGTAGTATTCCCACTTAGTACAAGGAAAGGCTAGCAAATAGATTGAGAAGCAATCAACCAAAAAGCAAAAATTCTCATAAATGAGCATTAAGCATAACTAACACCGAATAATGCACCACAAGTAGGATGTAATTTCATTGCATAACTATTGACTTTCGTGCTTGCATAGGGAATCACAAACCTTAACACCAATATTCTTACTAAAGCATTATTACTCAACAACATGACTCACATATTACTATCATCATATCTCAAAACTATTACAAAGAATCAAGTTTATTTTGTCCAATGATCTTTCATCAAAGTTTTTATTATATCCCTATTGGATATCTATCACTTTGGGACTAGATTAATATATTACCATTGCTTTTAACAAGCTCTCAGATAAATGTAAGTGAAGAACAGGAGCATAAATAATTTTCTTCTCTCAAAATAATATAAGTGAAGCATGAGAGAATTTCTTCAAAATTTTACTAAATCTCAAATAAATGTAAGTGAAGCATGAGAGTATTTCTTCAAAAATTAAAGCACCACCGTGCTCAAAAAGATATAAGTGAAGCACTAGAGCAATTCCATAGCTCAAAAAATTTAAGTGAAGCACTAGAGCAACTCCATAGCTCAAAAAATTTAAGTGAAGCACATAGTGCAATTCTAACAAATCATAGCATGATTATGGCCTTCTCAAATAGGTGTGTCCAGCAAGGATGATTGCGAAAAATTAAAAATAAAAACAAGCAAAGACTCGTATAATACAAGATGCTCCAAGCAAAACTCATGATATGTGACGAAAAAAAATATAGCTCGAAACTCCAAGTAAAATTACCGATGGTCGTTAGAAGAAAGAGGGGATGCCTTCTGGGGCATCCCCAAGCTTAGTTGCTTGGTTCTCCTTGAATATTAACTTGGGGTGCCATGGGAATCCCCAAGCTTAGGCTCTTTTCACTCATTATTCCTTCATCCATCGTGATCTCACCCAAAACTTGAAAACTTCAATCACACAAAACTTAACAAAACCTTCGTGAGATCCGTTTGTATAAGAAAACCAATCTTTGCTTTAAGTACTATTGCAAACCCATTCATATTTTGTTATTGCATTATACCTACTGTATTCTAACTTTACCATGGCTTATACCCCCCGATATAATCCATAGATTCATCAAAATAAGCACACAATGCAACAAAAAAAGAATCTGCCAAAAACAGAACAGTCTGTAAAGACTCGAATTTTACTCATACTTCTATAACTCGAAATATTCTGAAAACCTAGGAAAACATAGGAAATTTGTATATCAATTTTTTTTTAAATCAGAATTTTTCGTCGCTTTTGTGAATTTTAACAATTCTGCTACTAGACGCAAATGTTTCTATTTTTCAACCGGATCAAATCAACTATCACCCAAAGCTATCTCAAAGGCTTAACTTGGCACAAACACTAATTAAAACATAAAAACACAATCATAACAGAGGCATAATTGTATGAACACACAAAAACAGAAAGGAAAAGAGAAAAAAATTATTTTATTCATTGGGTTGCCTCCCAGCAAGCGCTATCGTTTTATGCCCCTAGCTAGGCATGATGCATAGATTCAAGTATTGTCATATTTGGTTTTTGCCCCATAGGTTGCCCTCATGATTGATTCATATGGTGGCTTAATTCTTGTTCTAGGTTGAGGCTGCTTCCTCCGTCCATCAGGATGCGTGCCAGATGATAACCATCGATAATTGGGTCTAGGACGAGTGCCGCTGATCCGCCATGCCTGATGTTGGTCGGATGATCATGCTTGTCAAATGTGATCGGGTAAGCCGACCATGGGTTAAACTTCGGGGTGACTGGCTCCAATGCGTATACATCCCGAAGTGCACACTTCCACTCCCTCTCGGGGATGTGGGTAACATAGATCATATTGACCTTCATTACCTCATTAGGAAACTTCTTTTAGCCCCCATTATTGGGCCGCCGAGGTTCATCCTCGTCTTCACTGCGAATTTGGGTTTTATTTTGACCCTCTGTCGCTACCTTGTCGGCTTGTTTAAAGACCCATCAATTCATGTTGGTGTGGCTTGCTGGTTTCTCCTGAGTGACGTGGATTCCACATGGCCGGTCCAGGAGTCTGTTAAGCTGGCTAGGTCCATCTTTGTTCCCTTTAAAGGGCTTCCGTTTCTGGCCAGATATAGGTCCGGTGAACCCTACGTTAACCGCAACATCTTCCGTGTCGCTTCCGCCATTCTTATACCTACACTTCTTTTTATTGCATTTGGGTTTTCCATTGGCGTCGCGGGTTTTCGAGGTGCCTGCCTCGCCATTGTGAGTACTGCGGGCGAGCCAACTGTCCTCTCCCGCGCAAAAGCGAGTCATCAATGAAGTCAGGGCTGCCATAGTCCTCGGCTTATCCTGGCCGAGCTGGCGGGCCAGCCATTCATCTTGGATATTGTTCTTGAATGCGGTGATGGCCTCGGCCTTGGAGCACTCTATGATCTGGTTCTTCTTGGTGAGGAACCTGTTCCAGAACTTCCGGGTTGATTCGCCTGGCTGCTGGGTGACATGACTGAGGTCATCAGCGTTCGGAGGTCGGACAAACGTGCCCTAGAAGTTTGCCCAAAAAGCGTCCTCCAGGGCCTCCCAGCTGCCAATAGAATGAGGAGGTAGGCTATTAAGCCAATGCCTAGCTGACCCCTTTAGCTTGAGTGGCAAATATTTAATGGCGTGGAGATTGTCTCCGTTGGCCATGTGTATACAGAGAAGGAAGTCCTCGATCCATACTGCTGGATCGGTGGTGCCATCAAATGATTCTAAATTGATGGCCTTAAGGGCCTCCCAGCTGCCAATAGAATGAGGAGGCAGGCTGTTAAGCCAATGCCTAGCCGACCCCTTTAGCTTGAGTGACAAACATTTAATGGCATGGAGATTGTCTCCGTTGGCCATGTGTATACGGAGAAGGAAGTCCTCGATCCATACTGCTGGATCGGTGGTGCCATCATATGATTCTATATTGATGGTCTTAAATCCTTCGCGGAATTGATGCTCCATTACCCTATCTATGAAACAGATGGGGTGGGATGGACCTCGGAATCAGGTGGTGTCCCGTCGGAGGTCGGGTGAGAGCCGTGTGTAGGCTTGATCTTGGGCGCGGCCCTTCCTGTCCATCCAGGCATCGTAGCCGTCCGGCTCGGTAGGCGCGCGTCCTCTGGATCTGTAGATGGACCAGGAGGTGCCCTATTTGCCTTGATGTGATGTTGAACATCATGAGGGTCTAAGTAGTCCATGAGGTCCTTTCCATAACGGCGGGGAGGTGGCCGAGTGTTGGGGTTTTCCCGTATTGGCCTGTCCCGACCTCTAGGGGTCGGTCGGGCTCGTTGACGGCTAGCTCCTCATCGAACTCTGGCAGGAGACACCTACATGGGTATGATTTCGGCGCGCTACGGTGCCGGTCTTCCATATCTTGCTCGGCGGAGAGCACTTCGACCCACTTTTCATTTAGTGCGTCGGTGTTGGCTTACAGCTGCTGCTGCTTGCGCTTCATGCTCCGAGCCATGGCAATAAGGCATCGCCGGAAGCGCTCTTGTTTGAAAGGGTCCTCGGGGATGACATAGTCCTCAGTACCGAGGCTCTCATCTTCCTCGGATTCCGGCATGTAGTTGTCATCGGCCCTTCAAAGAGGTCGTCGGGATCTAAGTCCTTGGGATGTCCTTTGGGTGTGCCGTTCCACACTGGGGAAGCTTGAGGGTCCTCCCCGAGGTCGTTGGTGTCCCCAGCCATTGCGTCGCCATTGTCGGCGGTGGCATTATTACCGCTATGTTCCCTATTGTTGCCTATTCTGCGTCTATGCCGATGTCTTGGAGGGGAATTGGGGTTGTCAACCATGTAGACATCATAAGTGGATGCCACAGTCCACCTGCCCGTGTTTACCAAAGGCGAGGTGTTTTCGGTTGGGCCATCATCATCTTCATCCATGTCTGTGACCTCATCGTAGTCTAGCACGTTGGCTAAGTCATCGACCATGGTGACTAGGTGGGTGATGGGTGGGATGTAAATTTCCCGATCGTCCGCTTTAAGTTTGATCTGGTCGTAAACCAAAGCCTTGCCGTCCAAGATAGACATGCTCTAGATACGGTCAAGCATATCATTGAGGTGAGACAGCTCATCGAAACTCATTGCTTGGTTATAAGCGGGGCTGACTTGAAGTATGCCCGGTGTGTAACTTGAAGTATCTTCGGCGCGAAGAGGATCTGGAAGTGATTCTGGGTCCTACACCGAGAGCAGCTCTAAGGCTGATGCCTCCTCAAAGGTGGGAGCCGGATCTACGTCCGGATAGGATATTGGAAGGGGATCGTCAGGGGTTATGATGTCCGGGGTCTCAGGCGACGCCATGACGGAGATCGGTTCCGGAGTTGAGACTCCGGAGCCAGGAAGGTTTTCAATTCGGCCGGGAGTCCAGCCTGATAGGGTGAGTTCGTCGCGGGGGTTTGCAATGTACTCGAGGCCGCCGAAGGTCACGATTTGACCTGGGGCATAGTTCTCGACGGAGGCCAGATGACCCATCGAGTCAGCGCAAAAGATCATGCTGCCGAATACAAAAAGCTGGCCGGGGGCATAAACGCTCTCACGGCTGTTGGCGTAGTTGATCTGCGGATGAACCATAGATCCTTCTGTTGATCGCATAACGGAAATCTCAATGAAAGCACCAGTGTCGGTGTGAAAACCGGTAGACCTCGGGGTAGGGGGTTCCGAGCTGTGGATCTTAGGACAAATGGTGACAGGAACAGAGGAACAATGTTTACTCAAGTTCGGGCCCTCTTAATGGAGGTAAAACCCTACTTCCTACTCTTAATTATATTAATGGAGATGTATCAAGTACATAGTTGATCTACCTCGAGATCGTAAGTTGTGGTCTAACTCTAGGGCTAGGAGAATGATGTTGCGTTGATGTCCCCTCTATGGGCTAAACCCTATGGCTTATATACACGCCAGGGAAGGTATCCAGGGTTACAAGGTCGGTATCTAGGAACAAGGCGGTAGGAGAAATCTTGGAGTAGACGTCAAGTCTTCGGTGATGGTAGTCTTGATCATGCCTCCTGCGTACGGCCTCCAGAGTCCATCTTGATCATGAATGAGGGCCCGCCGGCCCAACCCGAGGAGATGGGCCGACTAGGTTAGTACCCCCTAATCCAGGACACCGTCAGGCATGGAATCCAAGATACTGGCAACTTTTTCAATGGCCCACTCCCGTTCATCCTTACCACATAATAATGTGCCATTTGCTACTGCAAGATCTATGAAATACGCTTTCTCCCTTTTTATTCTCTACATGATCAATCCCCTGAGAGGAATAGAATACAATAGTTTTTTTGTTTACAGCCTTGTACGGAGAAGTTGATCAGAGTTTGTGAAGTACTTACAACATCAAGCATTTAACAAGAGTGCCATCAAGTACACCAAAGTTGAACAAGAGATGAAAGTCTTTGAAACCCACGCTGATGGAACCCATATCGTGATGGAAATTATCTCTGTCGTAGTGGATTAGAAGAACCTTATGACCCTTTGACATTTGATCCATGCAATATTTATGTAACGTGCGGTAACTGGAACTGCACTCCTCAAAGTATTCACCAACAAGAAATGGCTGGCCATGGACGTAATTGCGTGCTTCAAGTATGCCTGCTTTATTTTTAGCGAGCGTCCTATCGAATTCTTCATTGTTCAGGCTGTCAGAACCAATATTACACTCTGATTCGAACAACTTGCTAGTAATTTGGTTCTGTGTGACTAGTGCTTTTAGTAAGAGGCCATAGTTCTCATTCCTCCTCGGTCTCGGGGCCAGCTTCCTCGGGGGTGCAGCCTTTTTGCCTGCTTCCTTCTTGGTACTTGAAGCACTTCTAGTGCAAGGTATGGATGGTTGAGAGGTGGACTGCTGAGAAAACGGTGAAGCTATGATGAACTGCTGAGCAGATGGTTTAGCTATGCTAGACTGCTGAGCTAGCGGTGCTGCTGTGACGGGCTGCTGGGTTGTAGGAGCAGAGGAATCAGACTCCTGACCAGGCGTTGAATCTATGTCGGGTTTCTGCTCAGGTGGCGCCAACTTGTCGGTGTGCTGAGGAGGTTGTGCCAATGCGTTGGTTTACTGACCAGCCAGTGCTGGTGCATCGGTATGCTGATCACATGCCTGTGAACCAAGGGACTGATGAGCAGTCGGTTCTGGACCTTCGGACTGCTTAGCAGGCGGTTCTGAAGCATCGGACTGCTTAGCAATCCGTTCCACTAGGTTGGTCTGCTGAGCATGCGGTGCCGCTGAGTCTCCCCCTGTTGTTTCAGTGGCCGACATCTGAACCGGTGGTGCGTCTTCAGTAGTTGTAGGCCTTACCACTGGCTGCACAGGGGCGGACGATGGCATGGCCTGTACGGCACAAAGTCGGGCGGGCTGATCACAGGTTGATGCATCAGCCGTTGGATTTCGAGTATTAGGTTCATCGGGGGAGGCACGCGAGAGCTGTTGTGGCAAGGAGAGAGTCATCGGTTGAAGGGCGACATTGGTTGCTCTTGGCGGGGCTTGAGGGATCTCATCCATGAAGTCTATTTCCTTTCGTGGCCACTGGATATGATGTAACAGTGTTTCTCCCAAGGTCCTCTGCTCATCATAGTCCCCTAGGAGATTCTTCAGGGCCAATTCACTAAATCCAGGCTTTACTTCAGTCACGTAGCACTTCCCACAGCATGGCTTCAATGCCACATTATCCAACAAGAGGCCCCTTTCGAGCGGGGGCGGGGGGGTGACCAGGCTGTTGCACATTTTAACATACCTTCATAATGTGTAAGCATGCCCCTCAGTCTGTCTGTTATTCCACATCAGATATAGCATCAGCATGCGCGGCTGCAGTCTCAGTGTTGCTGGGGTCAGCTAATGCACAGCTACTCTTGTGCGGTGTTGTCGCGCAATAAGGAGCATCCTCCATGCTAGCCTCCCATCCCGTCTCTTGGCTTTCTCTCAGTGTTAGAGTCTTCTGCATCATCAGTGACTCCTCAATTTCCTTTCGAAGCCTCGGATACATGTCCCTCCTCAACCTTTCATACAATTGATTCTGCTCCTTTTCACTCCTCGCTTTTTTCATGTGGTGAGCCTCTCTTCTTTGTTGAGTGCGAAAGCCCTCTTGTGCGGGACATTGACACCTATACCCCTTGCATGGCCAGGGGGCTTTTTTGTTTCTAGAGCACCAGACAGAATGTCACATGGCCCCGAGTTCCTGTAGAACCTTCTAGGGATGTTGGAAGCCTTTACCATCATGCAATATAGTTCTTCGTCATGTGAGTTTTCAAAGTAATAAGTTCCATCGTCATGCCTCCTTGCACGTGCCCGCAAGTAGTCTCTAGCGCGTTCGCCCATGATTTCACTAAAGGCCGGTTTCCCACCTGCAACTACTGCTTCTTTGTCCTCCTGGTCCTATATCGGTTTCATGTCGTAGTATCCTAGCACACCCATACGGTGGGTGTGTGTGTTCCTCTTCTGAAGTTCCGATTGCTTGGCACTCTTCTGAGTAAACTCTGTAGTTGCCATGACCCTTTTGAATTCTGCCCAGTCTGCTTTTGTAATTTGAGGTTATGCGGGGATTGGGTCCTTGCCTTCACTCATGTACTTCTTTTACAACATGTGCTTCCATTTTCTCCAACCATCCCTGGCCTTCTTCAGTGCAGCGTGTTCCATGTGCATTCTCCACTGCTCTGGAATGTTGAAGTGGTCCATAATCTCCCAGACTATCCTTTGTCGTGTTTCTGTGACAGCCTTCTGAAACCCCAATAGATTAATGTTGAGCCTTGCACTGCAAACAAATCCCCACACACACTCCTAAACCTCGTGTGTGCTTTATCTGGTTTGGTTGGAGCCCAAGACTTTAAATCGATGTCCATTACTTCATATACACCTTTAGGCTGGTGTGTGGGCTTTCTTGGAACGTTCTTCCGTGTCCTGACCGGAAGAGTGATTGCGGCAGCTCTATCTCGTTCCAGATTACTTGATCCATGATCATCTACTAGAGACCTAGGGTTGTCGGACTCAGATGAAGATATATCGCCAGAAGCATGAGTGATGTCGCTGCTTGATACATCTCCAACGTATCTATAATTTTTTATTGTTCCATGCTATTATATTATCTATCTTGGATGTTTCATATGCTATTTATATCATTTTTTGGGACTAACCTATTAACCTAGTGCCTAGTGCCTAGTGCCAGTTGCTGTTTTTTCCTTGTTTTTGACTTCTACAGAAAATCAATACCAAAGGAGTCCAAATGGAATAAAACTTTAAGATGATTTTTCTTGGACGACAAGACACCCACGAGACTTGGAGAGGAGGCTAGAGGAGCCACGAGAGGGCCACAAGCCCTAGGGGCGTGCCCTAGGGAGGGGCGTGGCCAGGGGGCTTGTGTGCCCCTTGAGACTCTCCTAACCCTAACTCCAGCACTATAAATCCTCAAATATTCCCCTATACCAGAGGGCACACCAAAAATACTTTTTCGCCGCTGCAAGCTTCTGTTCTTGTGAGATCCCATCTTGGGGACTTTTTTGGCACTCTGCCGGAGGGGGATTCGATCACGGAGGGCCTCTACACCAACCTTGCTGCCCTTCCGATGATGTGTGAGTAGTTTACCACAGACCTACGTGTCAATAGCTAGTAGCTAGGTGGCTTCTTCTCTCTCTTTGATCTTCAATAAAATGTTCTCCTCGATGTTCTTGGAGATCTATTTGATGTAATCTTCTTTTGCGGTGCGTTTGTTGAGATCCGATGAATTGTGGATTTATGATCAGATTATCTATGAATATTATTTGAGTCTTCTATGAACTCTTTTATGCATGATTAATATAGCTTTGTATTTCTCTCCGATCTATCAATTTGGTTTGGCAAACTAGATTGGTTTTTCTTGCAATGGGAGAGGTGCTTTGTGATGGGTTCAATCTTGCGGTGTCCTCACCCAGTGACAGTAGGGGTAGTGTCATGGGAAACCACGGCCACCTATGGGACCAAGAGCCCCTTTCTGGTTCGGCGGGGGGATGGCACATTGCACAAAGAGCGGAGAAGCGTGGAACAGCATGGCAGAGATAACGCGGGCAGTTTCTACCCAGGTTCGGGCCGCCGTGAGGTGTAAAACCCTACTCCTGCTTTGGTGGATTGATGGTGGAAAAGATGGTGGTGAGCGTAGCCCGTTTGCCCGGCAAGGTTTCCTCGGGGTGAAAACGGCTACGCGCGTACGAGTGTGTGAGGGTGTGGGTTAGCCAACCAACTCACCAACCCCTTCTACGGTCGCCATGGGCCACCTTTTATAGATTAAGGGGTCACCACAGTGGCAAATCAGTCATTACGCACTGATTAGATAGCAAACAGTGCTATCATACCTACTCTGCAGGCTCACAGAGCGAATTAAATGCGCCGCTCAACATCACATCATAGCTCGCCCGGCAATCCTTGCCGGGCTGTTTTGCCAGCTTCGCGCCTGCTTGCTTGACACATCTCAGGAAGGGTGCCACTTGGAGGCATTTTCTGTAGGAAGTGGCTGCCATGTGGCGAATAGCAGCCACTTAGTCACTTTGGAGCTAGACACCGCACTGATCGACGACGTGCATCGTGATGAGGTGGTGCGGTGGCGTGGCTTGCCTCCACCAGCCCCGGCAGGCTTGCCGGGACGATCTCGAAGCTTGCTTCCGGGGCAAACCCAACCTTGCCAGGCTCGCCTGCCCGGCAAGGGAGGTTCTTTCCTTAGCGATAATTTGCTCCTCTGGCTCATCTTGGTCTTCTGGATCTGCGCTCGGATCCCTCAAAGAACTGATACCTTGTGCTTCAATCTGATCTTGGTGTTGTGATCTTGTTCTCGTGCCTGTGCACAGTCTGGGCAACGGACCCAAGGTTTGTTGCACCGACAGAAGCCCCCAGGCCTGGCCCGAACGCGCTGCCGGGCATCGTCGGGGTAGGCCCTAACTCGTGCACAGGCATGGGCATGGAAGTGGCTGGCCCCTTGAGATCTTCTTAGCTTCTTCATTTACTTGAGTCCGGGCCAGTTTCCGGTTTTCCCGCGCGTCGCGTAAAGCCAATTATGGTGGGGCCATTCTTGTAATGGCCCGTGAATGACTTTAACGCACGGGGGAGTAACTGCCAATTCACTCTTCCCACCACGCCCTTATCCTTAGCCACGTATGCAGCATGGATCGCGCGGGGTAGGTAACGGAGGTGCGTGGTGCGGGAGAGCATCAAGGTAGGGGCCCAGTCTTCTTGAATTGGTGGAGGAGGGCGGCGGTTACCCGTTGAAGGATCGGCTCTCTTCCCCGACCAGCCTATAAAAGGAGGGGCGGGGGAGGAGTGGAGGCATTCATCCTTGCATCCCTTCTCCTCCATCTTTTGCTTTCTCCTGGATATGCTGAGAAGGAGAGCCCGGGGCCAGGCCCCGGGTCCTAGCTTAGAGCTTTGCATGAGCCTCAGGGGGGCGCTTGGGCGGCGTGGCGGTAGCACTAGAGGTGGCGACTCTGGTGCGCTCGTCGCCGGGTCGCCCATGGCTTCAATTCTAGTGAGAGGCGACACAATCGACACCACACCGAGGCCCATAATGGGCACGGGGCATGGTAGTCGGTCGTGGCCTATTCCCCCTCCACTCGTGGCGCAGGAGGGAGGCCGTGGAAAGGGTTCGCCATTGGTAAAGGCAGATCTGACCTCCCCAGGCATTGCCCGACCGGTGTGTGGGAGAACTCCTCGTCCTCATACATGCTTCCTTAACGTGTGGTGGCTCCTGATCTTCGGGCCGTCGAGGACGACCATGCTCTCTGTGGGACTACCTGAAGAGCATGGCGCCTGATGCGGCTGTCGTGATGGGGTCTTCGGGCGGCAGTGGTACGGAAGGTAGCGGCAGCCCACGACGCATCAAGAATGGGGACGACCATCTCGACGAGTCGTGTTTGCCGGTGACTCCGCCTCTCCTAACTGGGCCTCCGGCAGCATCACCATCCGCACCTACTGTGGCACCCCGGCTCAGAGAACCGGTTTACCAGTGTTTCCAACCCAGAGATCATGTCTTCTGGAAACACACAACAACTTGGAACAGAACATAGCTGAACTTTTATTGATAATAGTCGAGTACAAGCTTATATATTACATGATCATCGAGGCCAAAAGCACATCTAGTGCTATGACAGTATCTACATTATTTATCCAACATATCAGCGCCTTGGTATTACTGCGGGATACTACAGTGAAAGACTACTGCGTAGCGGAACATGATAGTAACTCCATCCACAGGGACACTGTTGAGGACACATCCTAGACATCGCAACACGGACCTTCGAGACCTCCGTCTCAGTCTTCTCCTGCATCTGGTATGATACGCCAGGTGAGTACTTTGAATGTACTCGCAAGCACATGACAAGCAAGTATGCAGCAAATAATAGCATGGCAATCAACATGTTAAGTCTTAAATGATTCACTTACTGTTATTAACTTACTCATATCAGGGTTGTCTCACAAACCTCGGAGTACTCGATGCCAACGAGTACTTCCGCTCATAAGACAAGTTCTTCCATCATTACTATGGTTATTATGGTTGATCGCTTAGAGAGGTTTGGACGGGCTGTCCAATACCGTGGACGCGGCTATTCGAATAGATTTTACACTCTGCAGAGGTTACGCACTTTACCCACACCATGGCGCACCTGACCTCGTGATCCCATTCGGGTGGACCAACATTGCTCCAACGAAACCTGCCTGACCCGTGACTCTCCCATCGTACCACCGGCAATCATCCTCCCCCGGAGTCAGGCCCTGGGTGGCCCCAGTGTCACCTCGTGACACCTGCCACCGTCGTGGCCAAACTAAACTGTCCCAAACGAGGACGCTGGCATAAAACTCAACTGGGCTCACAGGGTTATCGCCGTCTACCTGATCAAGGCAGCACGCACGCATAACCCTCCCTAAATGGAGGTACCGGTGAAAGAGCACGGAGCCAGACCAAGTCAAGGCCGTCCCATACCGGCAAATGTGGCTGCACGGGTAAGCCCGGACAGGTGACTCTTGATCAACCAACTAAGTTTCATTTAGCAAGCATGGTTATTCATCATATCAATTTGAGTTATCAACATTAGGCATTTAAATAATTTTCTATGAATAATCTATGATAATTAAATGCAAGAAATGAATATGAATTATGCAATGCTATGAGATGCTTCATAATATGGATGTCCTGGCTTGCCTTGATCAGTTGGGTTGTTCAAATACTCCTGGTCTTCAAATCCACAAGAATCTCCTTCTGAAAGCATTTTTAAATGGCAAAGGAAAATGTCACATAAAGCCTTTTTATTCACCAACAATTCTGTGAGTATTGGAAAAATACCAAACTTGGTCAGAAAATAAAGGAGTCGAATATGAACATAATGCAAAAAGAATCAGGTCAATTGGACCTTTTAATAAAAAGTTATTAGTGGTCAAAGTGGTTGGTCAACTCTGTTTAATAATTAAAAACCAAAAAATTAGAAAAACCAGCGGAGGGGCCACGTCGAAGGCGTAAATGCCCCGGGCGCCTCCACTTACCGCTTTGGCCAGAGGATGATAGGTGGGGCCGGGCCCGTTTAAAACAGAGAGAGAGAAAGGGCAGAGAGAGGCGCGGCTCACCGGTGCTGCTCGCCGGCGATAGCGACGGCGGTTGGGCTGGGAAACGACGGGGATGGATCGGGCACTTGAAGATGGTCCTCCCTGTACCCGTAGCTCCCCCGGAGATGGACGAACGGCGCGGTGCCCTTCTTCTCCGGCGGACGAGCGCTACGGTGGTCGACGGAGGTGGCGATTCCGGCGACTATTCGCTCGGGCAGGAGGTCGAGGAGCACCAGTGGAGTGCACTGAGCTCGAGGGCGCAGTCGGACGAGGCTGGGGTGGGGTGAAGAGGGCTGGTGGTGGAGCTCAACTGGCGGCGGAACTCCGGCGAGGCTCGAGGCCAGAGGGCCTCTAGGCCTTGGCTCTTGCTCGAGGAGGCAATTGAGGATGGAGGGAGAGGGATGAGGAGCTCAGCGTGGCCGGGCGGGGCTATATATAGGCAGGAGGTGAAGCTCGGCGAGCTCTCTGGATCGGCGGCGACGTGCTACACCACTGGCGCAAGGACGGCGAGCTGGCCATCATGGGGCGGGGCGAAGCGACAGGAGCAAGTAGAATCATTGAATGCGCGACGAGACAGCTCGGGGGGAAGAAGACGAGCGGCGCCGCATCTGTGGCCGCACAGGCGACATAGTGCCCATGGGCGTGGCGGCCGCCGAGAGCTTCTTCGGCGAGGGCGAAGGGTCGGGAAGGGCTGCGTGGCAACTGGGGACGATGTCGGCATGCTCGGACATGGTACGGCTACACGGGCGTCCCGCTCCGACGCGACCCGAGCCTGGCGGCGTCTAGAGCGCGGCGACTGACGTGCCATAGCCATGCTCACCACGGTGCTTGCCACCAGGAGGCCACGCAAGCCTGGCAAAACCTGTCCAACATGTCGACCCTCGTTCACTCAGCTCACCTACACCCCTGGTTTGGCTTGGTTCGGTCTGAGATGAAGGGTAGCCTCAGATACAGTTTCTGACAGTGAACTAGAAAGGGATCTGGAGAAGTGGTGAGCTGCGAATGGTGCCAGTGGAGATTTCCAGGATGATCTAGGTTGGAAGGACTCAAAACTGGTCAAGTTTGAGAAGGTTTGGTTGAGATTTGAGGGTAGTTCATGTGTAACCTACCAATCTAGTCTAGAATGTGAAAGTTGAAGCCCTGCTCATATGAATGATCTTTAGATGCTGAAACTTGGTGGAGGGAAGTCATTTGTAGGTGTCCTCATGCCACAAAAATTTTAGAGCATTTGGACAAACCTAGCAGGTACTTCCTTCACAAGGGTTCAGACTGTCCAGGAACAAAACTGAATTGTTTTGCAAAATATTTGAACTAGGCCATGGAATATTTTTGGATATTGGGGCAAGATATGGTCCAAGGTATTTTAGGGAATTATTTGAGAATTTTCTGGCCATCCAAACTATAGGTTGCTTCACAAACCCATAGTGATGACCTAAATTCCCAAATAAATAAAATGAGTTATTGGAAAAGATTTAAATAGGGATTTGGCTCCTAGAGGTACTTGGCAGGGTTTTGGAAAGGTGATGAGGCTTTGGATTACTTGGAAAAGATTCAAAAGTTTCCAAGACCAAATGAAAAGGTTCAAAAACCATTCAAATTTCAAATAAAGCCAAGAAAAATTTGAAAAGAAAAAAGTTGCCAAAATCAGGGTGTCACAAACCTACCCCCCTTAGGATGAATCTCGTCCTCGAGATTCGGTTGCTCAGGGAACAAATATGGATATGCAGATCTCAGAAAATCTTCTCTTTCCCAAGTGGCCTCTTCCTCGGTGTGGTGCTCCCACAGCACCTTGTAAAATCTTATCACCTTACTCCTCGTGGTTCTTTCCATCTCATCCAAGATCCTGACAGGTTTTTCCTCATAAGTCAAATCCTTAGCCAGCTCTAGCTCACTCATATCTGCTTGCTTGGCTTGGGGTGCAATGCATTTCCTTAACTGTGAGATGTGAAAGACATCATGAACTTCTGACAATGCTGGTGGCAATTCGAACTGATATGCGACTCTGCCCTTCCTAGCAATCACTGGAAAGGGACCGATGTATCTTGGGGCCAACTTTCCCCGAGTATGAAACCTCTTCACTCGCTTCATAGGAGTTACCCGTAGGTAAGAATACTCTCCAGGCTTGAAAGTTACTTCTCGGTGCTTTGGGTCATAATAACTCTTCTGTCGGGACTTGGCTGCTCGAAGACGTTCCTGAATATCCTTAACTTGCCTCTCATCCTCGAGCATCAAGTCCATGCCAAAGATGCGATTATCTCCTGTTTGGGACCAGTTCAGCGGTGTGCGGCACTTCCGTCCGTACAATGCCTCAAAAGGCGACATCTTGAGACTTGCCTGATAGCTGTTGTTGTAGGAGAATTCAGCGTACGGCAAACTATCCTCCCATTTGGGTCCATGGGAGAAAGCACATGACCGAAGCATATCCTCTAATATTTGGTTCACTCGCTCGGTCTTTCCATCTTTCTGCGGATGGTATGCTGTGTTGTGTTTCAGCATGGTTCCCAAAGCTTAATGTAGCCGTAGCCAGAATGCTGAGGTAAATAGGGAACCCCTATCTGAAGTGATAGACTTGGGTACTCCGTGCAGACTAACTATCCGGGACATGTAGAGTTGTGCCAGCTGATTTGCGTTGAAAGTGGTCTTTACTGGGATAAAGTGAGCCACCTTCGTGAGTATGTCTACAATGACCCAAATAGCATCATTGCCTCTCGTGGACTTGGGCAGTCCCACAATAAAATCCATACATATGTCATCCCACTTCCACTGGGGCACCGGTAAAGGTTGCAGTAGCCCAGTGGGTTTCTGATGCTCTGCTTTGACCTTGTTGCAAATGTCACAGCAGGCGACATAGTATGCTATATCTTTCCGCATTCCCGACCACCAAAAAGTTTCTCTCAAGTCCTGATACATCTTGGTACCTCCCGGGTGGATCGAATATGCGGACTCATGTGCTTCCTTGAGTATTTGTTGCCTCAAATTGTTCTGATTCGGCACACAAATTCGTTTCTCGAACCACATGGTACCCTGTTCATCTACACGGAAGGACTTGGCCTTCCCATGCTGAATTAACTCCTTGATCTCCCGAATTTCTTTATCTGACTTCTGTGCTTCCTTGATTTCCTTCATAAGGGTTGGAGTAATTTCCAATGTGTCCGGGGTCATTGGGCCGCATAGCACCATATTGAGCTTGACAAACTCTTCTTGTAAGCTCAGATGCATACCCTCGACTAGTGCATTCACAACAGCTTGTTTCCTACTCAGGGCGTCAGCAACCACATTCGCTTTCCCCGGATGATAGTTTATTCCAACATCATAGTCCTTGACTAGCTCAAGCCATCTTCGCTGCCTGAGGTTCAGGTCGGGTTGAGTGAAAATATACTTGAGACTCTTATGGTCTGTGTATATTTCACATCGTTGTCCAATAAGATAATGCCTCCAAATCTTCAGGGCATGAATCACAGCAGCTAGCTCCAAGTCATGTGTGGGATAGTTCTCCTCATGAGGTCGTAGCTGTCGTGATGCATAAGCTACAACCTTCCCCTCTTGCATTAGCACGCATCCGATTCCACGCCTGGATGCATCACAGTATATGTCGAAACTCTTGTGAATGTCTAGGAGGATTAAGACAGGGGCTGTGGTTAGCCTCGTCTTTAACTCCTGGAAACTGCTATTGCACTCGGCTGTCCAGATAAACCTTTGGTTCTTTTTCAACAATTCCGTCAGTGGCTTGGCTATCTTAGAAAAGCCTTCAATGAAGCGACGGTAGTAGCCTGCCAAGCCTAGGAAACTACGGACTTCGGTCACCGTGGCTGGTGTCTTCCAGTTCAAGACCGCAGTAACCTTACTGGGATCAACAGCTATTCCTTTCTCTGACAGAATATGTCCAAGGAATCCCACCTCTTTCAGCCAAAATTCGCACTTACTGAACTTGGCATATAAGCGATGGGTTCTCAACCTTTCCAAGACAGCTCTGAGATGTTGCTTATGCTCCCCTTCATCCTTAGAGTATATCAGGATGTTGTCAATGAACACCACTATAAACTTGTCCAGAAAGTCCATGAAGACTTTGTTCATCATACTCATGAAGTAGGCTGGAGCGTTGGTCAATCCAAACGCCATAACTGTAAATTCATATAGTCCATATCGAGTGGTGAACGCTGTCTTGGGGATATCCTCCTTTCGGATTTTTAGTTGATGATATCCCGTTCTGAGGTCGATCTTAGAGAATACCCATGCTCCATTCAACTGGTCGAATAAGTCATCAATTCGAGGGAGCGGGTACTTGTCCTGGCTTGCCTTGATCAGTTGGGTTGTTCAAATACTCCTGGTCTTCAAATCCACAAGAATCTCCTTCTGAAAACATTTTTAAATGGCAAAGGAAAATGTCACATAAAGCCTTTTTATTCATCAACAATTCTGTGAGTATTGGAAAAATGCCAAACTTGGTCAGAAAATAAAGGAGTCGAATATGAACATAATGCAAAAAGAATCAGGTCAATTGGACCTTTAATAAAAAGTTATTAGTGGTCAAAGTGGCTGGTCAACTCTGTTTAATAATTAAAAACCAGAAAATTAGAAAAACCAGCGGAGGGGCCACGTCGAAGGCGTAAACGCCCCGGGCGCCTCCACTTACTGCTTTGGCCAGAGGATGACAGGTGGGGCCCGGCCTGTTTAAAACAGAGAGAGTGAAAGGGCAGAGAGAGGGGCGGCTCACCAGCGCTGCTCGCCGGTGATAGCGACGGCGGTTGGGCTGGGAAACAATGGGGATGGATCGGGCACTCGAAGACGGTCCTCCCTGTACCTGTAGCTCCCCCAGAGATGGACGGACGGCGTGGCGCCCTTCTTCTTCGGCGGACGAGCGCTACGGTGGTCGACGGAGGTGGAGATTCCGGCAACTATTTGCTCGGGCAGGAGGTCGAGGAGCACCAGTGGAGTGCACTGAGCTCGAGGGCGCAGTCGGACGAGGCTGGGGTGGGGTGGAGAGGGCTGGTGGTGGAGCTCAACTGGCGGCGGAACTCCGGCGAGGCTCGAGGCCAAAGGGCCTCTCGGCCTTGACTCTTGCTCGGGGAGGCAATTGAGGATGGAGGAAGAGGGATGAGGAGCTCAGCGAGGCCGGGCGGGGCTATTTATAGGCAGGAGGTGAAGCTCGGCGAGCTCTCTGGATCGGCAGTGACATGGCTACGCCACTGGCGCAAGGATGGCGAGCTGGCCGTCATGGCGCGGGGCGAAGCGACGGGAGCAAGCAGAAGCATTGAATGCGCGACGAGACAGCTCGGGGGGAAGAAGACGAGCGGCGCCGCATCTGTGGCCGCACGGGCGGCACAGTGCCCGTGGGCGTGGCGGCCGCCGAGAGCTTCTCCGGCGAGGGCGAAGGGTCAGGAAGGGCTGCGTGGCAACTGGGGATGATGTCGGCATGCTCGGACATGGTACGGCTACGCGGGCGTCCCGCTCCGACGCGACCCGAGCCTGGCAGCGTCCAGAGCACGGCGACTGACGTGCCATAGCCGTGCTCACCATGGTGCTTGCCACCAGGAGGCCACGCAAGCCTGGCAAAACCTGTCCAACATGTCGACCCTCGTTCACTCAGCTCACCTACACCCCTGGTTTGGCTTGGTTCGGTCTGAGATGAAGGGTAGCCTCAGATACAGTTTCTGACAGTGAACTAGAAAGGGATCTGGAGAAGTGGTGAGCTGCGAATGGTGCCAGTGGAGATGTCCAGGATGATCTAGGTTGGAAGGACTCAAAACTGGTCAAGTTTGAGAAGGTTTGGTTGAGATTTGAGGGTAGTTCATGTGTAACCTACCAATCTGGTCCAGAATGTGAAAGTTGAAGCCCTACTCATATGAATGATCTTTAGATGCTGAAACTTGGTGGAGGGAAGTCATTTGTAGGTGTCCTCATGCCACAAAAATTTCAGAGCATTTGGACAAACCTAGCAGGTACTTCCTTCACAAGGGTTCAGACTGTCCAGGAACAAAACTGAATTGTTTTGCAAAATATTTGAACTAGGCCATGGAATATTTTTATATATTGGGGCAAGATATGGTCCAAGGTATTTTAGGGAATTATTTGAGAATTTTCTGGCCATCCAAACTATAGGTTGCTTCACAAACCCATAGTGATGACCTAAATTCCCAAATAAAGAAAATGAGTTATTGGAAAAGATTTAAATAGGGATTTGGGTCCTAGAGGTACTTGGCAGGGTTTTGGCAAGGTGATGAGGCTTTGGAATACTTGGAAAAGATTCAAAAGTTTCCAATACCAAATGAAAAGGTTCAAAAACCATTCAAATTTCAAATAAAGCCAAGAAAAATTTGAAAAGAAAAAAGTTGCCAAAATCAGGGTGTCACACCTGCCCTCCGGTTTCTTCCTTCTAGCTGGGAAGCAGCGCCATCCTAATCCTGGGGAGGCACTGAATCCCAGCCAGGCCCTACCTCCCTAGTCCCTCTTTGTGATTTCCTGAAGGAGATGGACAAGTGCAAAGGCATCACGGGGCACTTATCTTTTTTCAATCTTAAATCTATAGGCACTTGCCAAATTTTAGTTCAAATAATGTAATCTCTTGAATCCATGTCTGTGTCCTGTAAGGTCTGTACTTGTTTGATCAGCATATTAATGAAAAAGATGAACCTTGTCGGGGACTCGTGCATGTATACGTTCATGCAGAGGTCGAGTGCCTCTATATTTTTACATAAATGAGTTTCCCCCGGCAGGCTATCCTGCCGGTACCCTCTATTTTGTTGCCGGGGAGTTAAGCCTACCGGGCACAAATCGTGAAGAGGGACCAGCCCCCCGCCAATCTTTTTCATCAAAGGCCACTGCGACCATCCTGACCGAAGCAACGTTCGAGTCAAAGGATGGGAGCACCTAAGTTTCAAAAAGCGGCGAGGTTGTCTTATGCACAAGTCTTTGCTTACAGAACACGTATGGACAAGAGGTAGAACTTATCTGTTTGGCTTGCCGGAGATCGCAGCGTTGGCTCATCTTTCTAGCTTCCCTTGAAGGCCAAGTTTTCGACAGGAATCTGCAGTTTTATGCAGATGGAAATGATGCCAGATGCGATCTTATCTACATGAACATGCGGTGCTCATGAAATGCTTATGCATGCATGCAACTTGTTGGGGGCCCCCAGCGCTTCATTTATTTTTCCGTTGCTCAGGGTCTGCGCTTGGCTTTGTACAAGGGGTTACATGCAACTGTGGCAAGGCCTGTACAAAAGGGTGGCTGCCGGGCAGGGCCCGACAGCCGCGCCTTACGAGTAGAACTTGCGGAGATGCTCAATATTCCATGAGGTTTGTAATTGAATACCATCTCCGGTCTCCAGACAGACTGCGCCTGGTCTAGTGACTCATACTACCCGGTAAGGGCCTTCCCACTTTGGCGTCAACTTGTTCGCACCCTTGGCGGACTGAACGCGCCTAAGGACAAGGTCGCCTTCCTCAAAACACCGAGCATGAACCCTGTGGCTGTGATAGCGATGCAGGGCTTGCTAGTAGCGTGCAGCACGCGTAGCAGCTGGGAGACGGTTCGCCTCGAGTACTGATCCTGCGCTACTTCATCGTAGGCAAGTACTCAAGGCGACCCGTAAATGAGTTCCGTGGGGATAACTGCTTCTGCCCCATAGACTAGGGAGAAGGGAGTTTGCCCGGTAGCTCGATTTGGTGTCGTCCTGAGGGACCAGAGAACAACCGGCAGCTCATCGATCCATTGCCTGCCGCACTTTTGCAGCGTATCAAATGTTCTCATCTTGAGTCCTCGCAACACTTCACCGTTCGCCCTCTTAGCTTGTCCATTGCTTCTGGGATGTGCAACAGAAGCAAATGAGATCTTGCTTCCGAGGGCATGAATGTATTGCATGAAGGCGCGGCTCGTGAACTGGGTGCCGTTGTCGGTGATGATCCGGGCAGGGACCCCGAAGCGGCACACCAATCCTTTCAAGAACTTGATAGCTGATTGAGCAGTCACCTTTCTCACGGCATCTACTTCCGGCCACTTTGTAAACGAACAAGATTTCAAAGCCCCCGATAGCTCGGGGGAAAGGGCCGAGGATATCGAGCCCCCAGACCAAAAACGGCCATGACAAAGGGATTGTCTAAAGAGCTTGTGCAGGCAGATGGATGTTCTTGGAATGGAACTGGCAGGCTTCACAATTGGTGACTAGCTTGACCGCATCTTGGAGGGCTGTGGGCTAATAGAATCCTTGCCGGAATGCTTTCCCAACTAATTCCCTTGATCCAATGTGGGAGCCGCACATGCCTTTGTGTATTTCTGCCAGCAGTTCCTTTCCTTCTTCCCGGCAAATGCACTTCAATTTCACACCGTTGGGCCTCCTTCTATATAGAGTGTCATTGACAAACTGATACATACTGGCCCTCCGGGCTACTCTTTCAGCTTCCTCTTGCTCATCGGGAAGTTTTCCAGTTTGGAGGAAATGGACTATGTGCCTTGCCCAAGTTGGAGCCTGGAGCTCGACAACAAGGACTAACGGCACCTCCTCATCTGCGGGAGCACGTTCCTCGACCACGGGGACTGATGGCCCGGCAGGAGGACGCAGCCCGGCAAGCGACGGGGAGTTGTTTCCGGCAGGGTCCCTGCCAGGAGCCCCGAGGGGCTCTACCGGGAGAGGCTTACCAGAGTCCAATTTCCTCCTCTTTCAGGCCATTGTTGCTGGGGATACGGAGGGCTGTGTAAGATGGTGAACAAAAGTTCCTGGTTCCACAGGAAGTTTTTGCGCAGCACACTTTGACAGATGATCAGCTATGTTGTTTTCCGCATGGGGTACGTGCTCTATTTGCAATCCGTCAAAGCGTTCCTCTAATCTTCTCACTTCCTCAACGTATGCCTCCATCAATGGACTTTGGTAATCCTTGTTAACTTATCTCACCACAAGTTGTGAATCTCCTTGAATGATCAGTTTCTTGATTCCCAATTCTGTGGCAATCTTGAGCCCGGCAAGGAGCCCTTCATACCCTGCTTTATTGTTGGTTGCTTCCTCCCAGGGAAAATGCATCTGGACGACGTACTTCAAGTGCTCCCCAGTGGGAGCAATGAGAAGCATGCCAGCCCCGACACCTTGCAGGGAAAATGCACCATCGAAATACAATATCCATTCTTGGGGCGCTTCCTTGCCGGGGGTAACTGTTTCCAGCACTTCTTCATCAGGTGTTGGCATCCATTCTACAATAAACTCTGCCAATGCCTTGCTCTAAATTGTTTATGTGCTCTCAAATCTCAGGCCAAAGCTAGATAACTCCAAAGCCACTCCACTATTCTGCCGGTAGCCTCAGGGTTTCGGAGTATCCTTTGCAACGGAAAGCGGGTGACAACCGTGATCTCGTGGGCTTGGAAGTAGTGGCGCAGTTTCCTTGAGGCCATGATGAGGCCAAAAATCAACTTTTGCACACCAGAGTACCTCGATCTAGCCCCCTATAACAGGGAACTGACGAAGTATACTGGGCGCTGCACCACTTTCTTCCTTGCCGCGTCCTTGGGGTTGCTCCTGCTGCCATGCTCCTCTTTGCCCTGATCCTCATCCGGTCCTACCGGGTTTTGCTCACTCTCTGTTTCCTCCACTTCCCGCTGTGCTACTAGGGCTGCACTAACCACTTGATTAGTTGCCGCTAAGTATAGTAGCAATGGCTCTTGAGGTTTGGGAGCAACCAAAGTGGGCACAGAGGACAAGTAGGTCTTCAAGTCTTGTAATGTTGCGTCTGCTTCCGGGGTCCACTTTACGGGCCCTGCCTTCTTCAAAATTTTGAAGAACGGCAAGGCGCGTTCAGCAGACTTGGAGATGAATCTACTAAGTGCGGCAACGCACCCTATCAGATGCCTCACATCTTTAACTGTCTTGGGTGCCTGAATCTGCTTGATGGCCTTGATCTTATCGGGTTTGGCTTCGATCCCCCGATGGGATACGAAGAACCCAAGTAGCTTGCCGGAGGGAATGCCAAACACACACTTCTCCGGATTTAGCTTCAAGTTGATCTTGCGCAGATTAGCAAATGTCTCCTCCAAATCCTGAATGAGGGTCGATCTGTCCTTGGTCTTGACCACAATATCATCCATATATGCCTCAATGTTTCTGTGCAACTGTGGTTCAAAACCAATCTAGACCGCTCTTGCAAAAGTGGACCCAGCACTCTTTAACCCGAAAGGCATGCGCACGAAACAGTACGTACCACATGGGGTGATGAATGAGGTCTTCTCTTCATCTTCCTTGGACATGAAGATTTGATGATATCTAGAGTATGCATCCAAAAAAGAGAGCAAATCACAACCCGAAGTGGAGTCCACAATCTGGTCGATGCGCGGCAAGGGAAATGGGTCCTTCAGGCAAGCCTTGCTGAGATCTATGAAATCTATGCAAAGCCTCCATTTTCCATTAGCCTTGCGCATGACCACTGGGTTTGCTAACCATGTCGGATGCAGTACTCCTCTGACCAGACCAGCTGCCTCAAGCTTCTTAATCTCTTCAGCAATGAACTGCTGCCTCTCCAAGGCCTGCTTTTGAACCTTCTACTTGATGGGTCGGGCGTGTGGGAAGACAGCAAGGTGGTGCTCGATTACCTCCCTGGGAACACCAGGGATATTAGATGGTTGCCAGGCAAACACATCGATATTCACCTGCAGGAAGGCAACGAGCGCGCTTTCCTATTTGTCGTCAAGGGTGGCACTGATAGTGAAGGTACCATCAACGCCAGCCAGCCCTGCCAGGACCTTTTTCACATGTGGTGCAGCAACCTTGGATCTCTTGCTGTTGGAACTCTCCGGCAAGTCATCAACAGGCGCAGCGCACTCCGAAGAGGTATGCTTCCCGGATTCCTTGCTGGTGTGCCTACTATCCTTTTCTTTCCTTTGTTTTTCATGGCGGGGACTGCTGCTGCCGTGGCCTCTGCCGCGACTGCATCCCGGTACATCTTATCCACGCAAATGATTGCGTCTTTCTTGTCTGATGGAATGGAAATGACTCCTACCGGCCCTGGCATCTTCAAAGTGTTGTAGTCATAGTGGGATGCCGCCATGAATTTTGCCAGAGCTGGGCGTCCAAGGATCCCATTGTACGGCAGGGGGAGGTCGACCACATCAAACACAACCCTTTCAGTCTGGTAGTTCAATTCTCCCCCAAATGTCACTGGCAACGTGATCTTTCCCTTGGGATGACTCCTGCCAGGATTGACTCCTTGAAACGTGCCCGTGACCTTTAGTTCTTCCTCTGCTATCTGAAGCTTGCTGATAACCTTTGGGGAGATCAGATTCAACCCGGACCCGCCATCAACCAACATGGTTGCGAATTGTTGGCGAGACCAACAACGGCAAACACCCTACCGCGGTGGTGTGGTCCGGATGGTCCTCTTCGTCAGAGATGATGGGCGTGCGTGACCATTTGAGCGGCTTCCGAGACTCTACTGCTGGCTCCACGGCATTGACCTCACACACCCACCATTTAAGTTGGCGGTGAGAGGAGTGCAAAGATGCACCCCCGTCAATGCACAGGGCGTCAGTGGCCTTCTGGAATTCCTGCTCGCTGGTTTCCTCTTCATCCCCTTCATCACCCTCATTATTGCAACCTTCCTTCTCTCGGCCCCTGGCGGGTTTCCCTTGGATCCAAAGAGCCTTGCCGGGGCGATTTGCTTCACTGCCTCGACCCTTCCCGCCAGCGCCATTCTGACCTTTTTCCTTATCACGCTTCTCATATTCGGCCCTCTACCTCTTGACGAGCTGCTCAACCTGATGACACTCTTGGAGATCATGGCCTTTGGTCCGATGAATCTTGCAATATGGCCCATCGCCTTTCCCAGCTTTCTCGGCAGCCGCAGCCTCCCGACAGTCAGTGCACGCGGCAACTTCCTTGCCGGGGGCTTCGGCCTTAACCTTCTTGCCGGTACTAGGCGTGCCCGATCCTTCAACGCTCATCACTGCCTTATCCTTGCGCCTCTTGTTGCGCTTCTTGTTCTTCTTCTGCTGACTGGTGGATTCGTCGTCATCCTCTGAGTCGATGTCGATGCAATCTTCCTCTCCAGGGAGTTTCCTTCCCTCCTCCACCCGAGCGCATTTGTCCACCAAGGTGTAAAGCTCCTTCACAGTCTTGGGCAACCAAACATTCATCTTGGAACGTATCATGCGGTTGCGCACATTGGATTGGAAGGCAGCTATCACAGCCACCGGGTGGATATCTAGGATATTTCTGTGGACTCTGCTGAATCTCTGCAAATACTTCCGTAGGGTCTCTCCTTCTTTCTGTTGGAGAAGCTGCAAGTCGCTGGGCCGCCCTGGTTCTTGATGGCCGCCCGTGAAGGCGCCAATGAACTCATGGCACATGTCAGCCCATGTCGAAAATGGAGTTCTCCGGCAGGTGCATCAGCCAAGACCTCACATTGGACTTGAGTGCCAAAGGGAAGTAGTTGGCGAACACTTTCTCATCTCTTCCCCCGGAAGCTTGAATAGCTATGGTGTAGATGCTCAAGAACTCTGCCGGGTTCAGCCTCCCATCATACTTCTCTGGTATCTCTGGCTTGAACGTGCGAGCGGATGGCCAATGGACTTGCCGCAGCTCGCGAGTGAAGGTAGGGCACCCAACCTCAAAAGGCAGGCACCCGCCACCCTCGAGCGCAGGCTCGTCAACATCGGGGCAATCGCACCCATTGGCCCGGCGGTGGTCATCGCAGCGTCGCTCGACGACGACACGCGCGCCTCCCCTCTACCTGTCCTTTGGGGCTCATCGTTGGCCTTGACGTGCTCGAGGGTCGGAAGAGGCCATCGAGAAATTGTTGGGTTCTTGATTTCGTGGCCCCCACGCTGATTGCCGTGGTGGGGACTGCACCGTGAGGGTGGATCCTTCCGTACGGCCAGCAGCACAAGCCACCGTCGTCGTCTGGGGAGGCCGCGGCGGGCTAGCTCACTGCGAGCCCCCAGCCTCGGCGAAGCCATTCAGGCTCTGAATGGTGGCTCTCCACTCATCCATCTGATCAGCTGCCAGCAGGAACCTCAATAGCAGTTGGGCCCACGCCATGGCCTCCGTAACGGTGCTTGGCATCGGTGATGATGATGTAGACCGCATCGTCGCCCAGCTTCTAACGGTGCCGGCGGCAACCGCGTCACGCCTTTGCTGTTGCGAACTAGCCGCTTGGATGGCATGGTGATGCGATGGAGGCGCTTGAAGGCCAGCAGCTCCATTGGGCACGATGGCTGGGTCAACCCGCTCCGGGGGAGGCGCGCGCCCTGCGGTCGCGCCCGTGACGGGGGCGGCCGAAGGGTGACGATTCACCCCAGACCGGGTGCCACAACTGTGGTTGTGCCCTTCGGCGAGGGGAAGAGGTACAGACGGAATAACCGCTTTGTTCGTACCTGGTGGAGCATGACCGCTCGGATGTTGCTGGTGCTGCTCTTCTCCGGTGCCTCCCGCTCCTGTTTCGGCCATGAGGGAGGTGGTGACAATGCCGCCTGTGTCGACCGCGTCCCCCGCAGTGCCCACATCCTCGTGCGCCCCCGCATTCCCCGCGGCGTCGGTAGCCGCGGGCGGCGGGGCCTTCGAAGTGGATGGGTGAGCTGCGGCACCGGGCTTCTTCTTGGGCACCATAGTCGATGGAGCCGTCGATGATGAAAATGGTGATGAAGATGACGCGCTGCTCACGCTCTCGGGTTCGTGCAAGTGATCCCCCTACCTGGCGCGCCAATGATGTCATGGGAAAACACGGCCACCTATGGGACCAAGAGCCCCTTTCTGGTTCGGTGGGGGGATGGCACGTTGCACAAAGAGAGGAGAAGCGTGGAACAGCATGGCAGAGATAACGCGGGCAGTTTTTACCCAGGTTCGGGCCGCCGTGAGGCGTAAAACCCTACTCCTGCTTTGGTGGATTGATGGTGGTGAGTGCAGCCCATTTGCTCGGCAAGGTTGCCTTGGGTTGAAAGCGGCTACGCGCGTATGATTATGTGACGGTGTGGATTAGCCAACCAACTCACCAACCCCTCCTACGATCGCCATGGGCCTCCTTTTACAGATTAAGGGACCACCATAGTGGCAAATCAGTCATTACGCATTGATTAGATAGAAAACAGTGCTATCATACCTACTCTGCAGGCAGACAGAGTGCATTAAATGCGCCCCTCAACGTCACATCACAGCTCGCCCGGCAATCCTTGCCGGGCAATTTTGCCAGCTTCGCGCCTGCTTGCTTGACACATCTCAGGACGGTTGTCACTTGGAGGCATTTTCTGTAGGAAGTGGCTGCCATGTGGCGAATAGCAGCCACTTAGTCACTTTGGAGCTTGACACCGCACTGATCGATGACGTGCGTCATGATGAGGTGGTGCGGTGGCGTGGCTTGCCTCCACTAGCCCCGGCAGGCTTGCCGGGACGATCTCGAAGCTTGCTTCCGGGGCAAACCCAACCTTGCCAGGCTCGCCTGCCTGGCAAGGGAGGTTCTTTCCTTAGTGATAATTTGCTCCTCTGGCTCATCTTGGTCTTCTGGATCTGCGCTCGGATCCCTCAAAGAACTGATACCTTGTGCTTCAATCTGATCTTGGGGTTGTGATCTTGTTCCCGTGCCTGCGCACAGTCTGGGCAACGGACCCAGGGTTTGTTGCACCGATAGGTAGCGAGGCATGTATTTGTATTGTTACCAATAAGGATAAAAAGATGGGGTTTTTACCATATTGATTGGATCTATCCCTCCACATCATGTCATCTTGCTTAAGGCGTTACTCTGTTCGTATGAACTTAATACTCTAGATGCAGGCAGGAGTCTATCGATGTGTGGAGTAATAGTAGTAGATGCAGGCAGGAGTCGGTCTACTTGTCATGGATGTGATGCCTATATTCATGATCATTGCCTTGGATATCTTCATAACTTTGCGCTTTTCTATCAATTGCTCAACAGCAATTTGTTTACCCACCGTATGCTTTCTTCGAGAGAGAAGCCTCTAGTGAAACCTATGGCCCCCAGGTCTATTTTTCATCATATATTTTCAGATCTATAAAACCAAAAACCTAAAAATACCTTGCTACAATTTATTTATATTTACTTTGTTTTGCCTTTTATTTATCTTTTATATCTATCTCTATTAGATCTCACTCTTGCAAGTCACCGTGAAGGGATTGACAACCCCCTTTTCGCGTTGTGTGCAAGTGTTTGTTAGTTTTTGCAGGTGCATATATTGGGGACATGCTTGTACCTCCTACTGGATTTATACCTTGGTTCTTAACTGAGGCAAATACTTATCTCTACTTTGCTACATCACCCTTTCCTCTTCACGGGAAAAATCAATGCAAGCTCAAGAAGTAGCAGGAAGAATTTCTGGCGCCGTTGCCGGGGAGGTTCTATATCAAGCCTACCAAGTATCTATCATAAACTCTCATCTCTTGTACTTACATTATTTGCCATTTTCCTCTTGTTTTCCTCTCCCCCACTTCTAAAACGTTTTTCGAAAAACTCAAAAATATTTGCCTTCTTTCCGTTCGTCTTTTTGTTTGCCTTTATATGTCTTACTTAGTTTGTTTGCTTGTTCGCTTGGTATAATTGTGTGTTTATTGAAAATTAGAAAGCAAAAAGTTTATGGATCCTCATCCACTTGCTAATCTTTTTAAAGGATCCAATTACGATGAACCAATTGCTAGTGAGTTGAGTGCACTAGATTATCTTTATGGAGTTTTTCTTGAAATTCTTGAATCTGAAAATTGTGATGAAGTGCTAAAAGAAGAAATTTATAAAGTGATTCACGATAGCTCCTTTAATGAAAAGCATGATTGCAATGATGTTATTGTAAATTCTATTAATGTCAATTGTGCTAATAATATGAAAAACCCCAAGCTTGGGGATGCTAATTTTGCTATGTCCACTACTTATTGCAATGATCATGATTGGGGTGATAATGCTTCTTATGATCTTGAAAATTTATTTAAGCCTTATGATAACAATGTTTGCAATAATATTCAAAGTGGGTTTGGAAGAGTGTCAACATTAGCTAAAAATAAACCCACATATTTGGACAGTATTCAATCTTATGAATTTTTTGATAAAAGTGGGTTTGAAGAGGTCATGATTTTATTTGATGATAATCCCACTATTTCGGAAGAGTGTCAACTTTGCAGGCATGTGGATCATGTAGAGAAAATTTTATATGATAGCTATATTGTTGAATTTTAATATGATATCACATGCAATTATTATGAGAGAGGAAAATATGGTTTTAGAAATTTTCATGTTACTAAATTACCTCTCGTTATGTTGAGATTGCTATTGTTTCTTTCTTCTTCCTTGCGTATGCTAGTTTTTGCTTGATATGATAATTTGTTTGATTATAAAATGCCTATGCATAGGAAGTATGTTATACTTAAACTTGTTTTTCACATGCTACATGATGCTCTCTTTGTTTCAATTGCTATCTTTCATGTGAGCATCATTAAAATTACCAACGCCTAGCTAAAAGGCTTTAAAGAAAAACGCTTGTTGGGAGACAACCCAATATTTTTATTTTATGTTTTTATGAGTATACACAATATTACCTCTGTAGTAATTGTGTTTTAGTGTTTTAATTAGTGTTTGAGCCAAGTAAGACCTTTGGGATGATCTATGGTGATAGTTGATTTGATCTTGCTGAAAAACAGAAACTTTTGCGCTCATTGCCGGAAATTTTAAAAATCACAGAAGAGTGCTTTTGATCTGACTTTTTTACAAAAGATTTATATACAAATTTCTTAAGTTGTACTAATGTTTCAGAATTTTTGGAGTTACGGAATTATACGAAATTTCCAGATTACTACAGACTGTTCTGTTTTTTACAGATTCTGTTTTCATTGTGTTGTTTGCTTATTTTGATGAATCTATGGGTAGTATCGGGGGGTATGAACCATGGAGTAGTTGTAATACATTAGATATAACACCAATATAAATTTAGAATTAGTTCACAACAGTACCTAAAGTGGTGATTTATTTTATTATACTAACGGATCTTACGAGTTTTCTGTTGAGTTTTGTGTTGTGAAGTTTTCAAGTTTTGGGTAAAGATTTTATGGGCTCTGGAATAAGGAGTGGCAAGAGCCTAAGCTTGGGGACTCCCAAGGCACCCAAGGTAATATTCAATGACAAACAATCATCTAAGCTTGGGGATGCCCCGAATGGCATCCCCTCTTTTGTCTTCAAACCATCGGTAAATTTACTTGAGGCTATATTTTTATTCACCACATGATATGTGTTTTGCTTGGAGCGTCTTGTATTATTTGAGTTTTTGCTTTTTAATTTGCCACAATCATCCTTGCTGTACACACCTTTTAAGAGGGACACACATTAATCGTGAATTTATTAGAATACTCTATGTGCTTCACTTATATCTTTTGAGCTAGGCAGTTGCTCTATTGCTTCACTTATATCTTTTTAGAGCACGGCGGTGGTTTTATTTTATAGAAATTGATGAACTC
This sequence comes from Thinopyrum elongatum, assembly GCA_011799875.1. Classification (NCBI taxonomy): domain Eukaryota; kingdom Viridiplantae; phylum Streptophyta; class Magnoliopsida; order Poales; family Poaceae; genus Thinopyrum; species Thinopyrum elongatum. The sequence continues at coordinate 414,231,610 of CM022300.1, forward strand.
TCATGCTTCACTTATATTATTTTGAGAGTTTGAAAAATAGTTTGGCAATTTGCTTAGGTTATGAATTTGGTCCTAATATGATGGGCATCCAAGAGGGATATAATAAAAACTTTCATAAAGAGCATTGAATATATGAGAAGTTTGATTCCTTGCATTTGTTTTGAGATATAAAGATGGTGATATTAGAGTCATGCTAGTGTGTAATTGTGGATTGGTAGAAATACTTGTGTTAAGGTTTGTGATTCCCGAAGCATGCATGTATGGTGAACCGTTATGTGATGAAGTCGAAGCATGATTTATTTTTGATTGTCTTCCTTATGAGTGGCGGTCGGGGACGAGCGATGGTCTTTTCCTACCAATATATCCCCCTAGGAGCATGCGTATTAGTACTTTGCTTCAATGGCTAATAAATTTTTGCAACAAGTATGTGAGTTTTTTATGACTAATGTTGAGTCCATGGATTATACGCACTCTTACCCTTCCACCATTGCTAGTCTCTCTAGTACCGTGCAACTTTCGCCGGCGTATTAAACCCACCATATACCCTTCCTCAAAACAGCCACCATACCTACCTATTATGGCATTTCCATAGCCATTCTGAGATATATTGCCATGCAACTTCCACCGTTCTGTTTATTATGACACATACCATCATTGTCATATTGCTTTGCATGATCATGTAGTTGGCATAGTATTTGCGGCTTGGCCATCATTCATATTTTTTATACATGTCACTCTAGATCATTGCACTCCCGGTACACCGCCGGAGGCATTCATATAGAGTCATATTTTGTTCTAGTATCGAGTTGTAATTCTTGAGTTGTAAGTAAATAAAAGTGTGATGATCATCATTATTAGAGCATTGTCCCATGTGAGGAAAGGAAGATGGAGGCTATGATTCCCCCACAAGTAGGGATGAGACTTCGGACTTAAAAAAAGAGAGCTCAAAGAGCCCAAAATAAAAAAAGGCCAAAGAGCCCAAAAAGAAGAAAAAAAGAGAAAAAAGAAAAAAAAAGAGAGAAAAAGAGAGAAGGGACAATGTTACTATCCTTTTCCACACTTGTGCTTCAAAGTAGCACCATGTTCTTTATGATAGAGAGTCTCCTATTTTATCACTTTCATATACTAGTGGGAATTTTTCATTACAGAACTTGGCTTGTATATTCCAATGATGGGCTTCCTCAAGTTGCCCTAGGTCTTCGTGAGCAAGCAAGTTGGATGCACACCCACTAGTTTTCTTTTTGAGCTTTCATACACTTATAGCTCTAGTGCATCCGTTGCATGGCAGTCCCTACTCACTTGCATCGATATCAATTGATGGGCATCTCCATAGCCCATTAATTTGCCTAGTTGATGTGAGACTTTCTCCTTTTTGTCTTCTCCTCATAACCTCCACCACACTCTATTCCACCCATAGTGTTATATCCATGGCTCACGCTCATGTATTGCGTGAAAATTGAAAAGGCTTGAGAACATTAAAAGTATGAAACAATTGCTTGGCTTGTCATCGGGGTTGTGCATGATAAATACTTTGTGTGATGAAGATAGAGCATGACAAGACTATATGATTTTGTAGGGATAACTTTCTTTAGCCATGATATTTTGAGAAGACATGATTGCTTTATTAGTATGCTTGAAGTATTATTGTTTTTATGTTTGTTTTGAATCTTACGGATCTGAACATTCATGCCACAATAAAGAAAATTACATTGATAAATATGTTAGGTAGCATTCCACATCAAAACTTCTGTTTTTATCATTTACCTACTCGAGGACGAGCAGGAATTAAGTTGGGGATGCTTGATACGTCTCCAATGTATCTATAATTTTTGATAGTTCCATGCTATTATATTATCTATCTTGGATGTTTTATATGCATTTATATGCTATTTTATATCATTTTTTGGGACTAACCTATTAACCTAGTGCCCACTGCCAATTACTGTTTTTTCCTTGTTTTTGACTTTTACAGAAAATCAATAGCAAACGGAGTCCAAACGGAATAAAACTTTACGATGATTTTTCTTGAATGACAAGACACCCATGAGATTTGGAGAGGAGGCCAGAGGAGCCACGAGAGGGCCACAAGCCCTAGGGGCGCGCCCCAGGGGGGGCATGGCCAGGGGGCTTGTGGGCCCCTCAGGACTCTCCTAGCACTAACTCCAGCACTATAAATCCTCAAATATTCCCCCTATACCAAAGGGCACACCAAAAAATACTTTTCTGCCGCCGCAAGCTTCTGTTCTCGTGAGATCCCATCTTGGGGCCTTTTTCGGCACTCTGCCGGAGGGGGATTCGATCACGGAGGGCCTCTACACCAACCTTGCTGCCCTTCCGATGATGTGTGAGTAGTTTACCATAGACCTACGGGTCCATAGCTTATAGCTAGATGGCTTCTTCTTTCTCTTTGATCTTCAATACAATGTTTTCCTCGATGTTCTTGGAGATCTATTCGATGTAATCTTCTTTTGCGGTGCGTTTGTTGAGATCCGATGAATTGTGGATTTATGATCAGATTATCTATGAATATTATTTGAGTCTTCTCTGAAATCTTTTATGCGTGATTAAGATAGCTTTGTATTTCTCTCTGATCTATCAATTTGGTTTGGCCAACTAGATTGGTTTTTCTTGCAATGGGAGAGGTGCTTTGTGATGGGTTCAATCTTGTGGTGTCCTCACCCAGTGACAGTAGGGGTAGCGAGGCACGTATTTGTATTGTTGCCATTAAGGAAAAAAAGATGGGGTTTTGCCATATTGATTGGATCTATCCCTCTACATCATGTCATCTTGCTTAAGGCGTTACTCTGTTCTTATGAACTTAATACTCTAGATGCAGGTAGGATTCGGTCGATGTGTGGAGTAATAAGTAGATGCAGGCAGGAGTCGGTCTACTTGTCATTGACATGATGCCTATATTCATGATCATTGCCTTGGGTATCTTCATAACTTTACGCGTTTCTATCAATTGATCAACAGTAATTTGTTTACCCACTGTATGCTTTCTTCGAGAGAGAAGCATCTAGTGAAACCTATGGCCCCCGGGTCTATTTTTCACCATATATTTTCAGATCTATAAAACCAAAAACCTAAAAATACCTTGCTGCAATTTATTTATATTTACTTTGTTTTGCCTTTTATTTATCTTTTATATCTATCTCTATTAGATCTCACTCTTGCAAGTGACCGTGAAGGGATTGACAACCCCTTTTTCGCATTGTGTGCAAGTGTTTGTAAGTTTGTGCAGGTGCATATATTGGGGACTTGCTTGTACCTCCTACTGGATTGATACCTTGGTTCTTAACTGAGGGAAATACCTATCTCTATTTTGCTGCATCACCCTTTCCTCTTCAAGGGAAAAATCAACGCAAGCTCAAGAAGTAGCACTGCTACTCGGCATCTACAGAGAACACATGCAAAATTCAGAAAAGGGGGGTAAGCATAAAGCTAACAACTTGCTAGCAAGCTTTCTAAACATGTCATGTAATAATTTGGAAAATATACGGCTAATTTGTTCATTTTGTGTGACTCGGGCACCCATGATCTGTAAATCGACAATAACTAATTAGAACAAATACAACTTATATGTAGTAGTTAGGAAGGTAGATAGTTAACATATATACGCTCTCCATTATTTTATAGCCAATTTGGGAACATACCAAACCAAATAGGAAGAGGGATCATGAGGAAATATGCCTCACTGCGATGGAGAGCACTAATTGACAGGTTTTTGTGCAAACCCGGCAGGAGAGGCGAGGGTTACATGATCGATATGCTCGAGGGCGGCTGGCGAGCAAACAAAAACGTCGAGGTGTGGGCAGCCGCATGTTGGGAATCACTGGTACAGCGAGGTGCTATACAAATAGATTTTAACCCCTTTTCGCGACAGCATTCTGAACCATCGCTGAGTGAGTGTGTGCGATAGGGGGGTCCTTCCCACACGACCCAAAAAACGTCGGGGATAGGCCCTCCTGGCACACATGCTCGGCAAAATGAGATCGTGTGCGATGGGTGAGCGATCAAATATGGTTATACGTACAATTGTGCTAAAAAATACAATTATACAGGCCAAATCATTTCCGGTCGTAAGTACATCCCACACAGTCAGTCCCGGCTAAACGTTTTCGTTCGTATGTACATTCCACACAGTCAATCCAAGGAATACGTTTCTGTTAGTATGTACATCCCACACAGTTAATCCAAGAAGTACGTTTCCATTCATATATACATCCCACACAGTCACTCCAAGGAAAACATTTCCGTTCGCAGGTACATCACACACAATTTTCCCCATTAAATTGTTTGTGATAGCGTTGCCATTGTAGATGATATTAACAATTTTATCGTTTGCGTTATTGAATGCATCACACACGGTGCGTAGAAGAAACTGTGTGGCAAAGGCTGTCCATCACACACACTTTTTATGTGGTAAACGTTTGCGCAAGGTGGCCAAACACAAACAGTTTTCAAGAGGATGTCGTGTGTGATTGTTCATTGATCCAACATGGTTTATTCCTAGAAACTGTGTGCGTTGCTTGAGGTCATCGCCCACGGTGTTTTCTCAATAACCGTTTGCAATAGAAAACCTAATTAGCAGGCAAATTATCCTATTATTAATAATCCATTTATTAATCTAATTGACATTTCATATTAAGCACACAATATATTTCATTTTCATATTAAGGAAGCAGGATTTCATAATTGAAATACATCAGAGTATAACATCATATAGCTTCAGCACTCAGCTACCCCATTACACAACTACACCAGCACCAAGTTTCACATGCAACATCTATAACCTTTCGAAATTAAAATCATAGACAGTACATAGACAGATAAATCTCATCTGGAAAACTACTGAAGCATAAGGCGAATATTGAGCGTTCATTGATGTTGAAGTTCTTTGCAACTTTAGGCCAGTGCCTATGGATGATTGACCGTCCATCCTTCGTCCTCTTCAGGAATACTTCAATACTGAACCGTGGGTGTTGTATGAATACCTTCCTCGCCTCCTGACCATACAGGTGGTTTGAGAGGTAATCATCAGTGAACTGCTTTGGAAAGGCCTGAAAACAAGGATGTGCATAAATATCTTCTCTATATTGGAAATGGGGCAAAGGAATAAAAAAGGCATGGTATAATTGTTAGTACCATCCTGCAGTGAACTGATGTCTTCTTCATTGTGCACACAAAGATCTTGTTGTTTTTTGTCGCTAATTTCTTTATCCTAACAATCTTTCTGAGTTTCTTGACTTGACTGATATTCATGGACAACTCATTTCCCCATATGCAAAAAGGGTCGAACAGTGGGGCAAAACCTCTGACAGCAGGACCTACATGTGCAAGACCAAATTGTTAAAAACCTAAATATTAGAATGGTTCCTGCAATTGCACAATAATGTGCTATTAGACAAAGGACCATGCATGTGCAAACCTCAATTGTAAACCTCAGTGCTTCCCATTGTTTCCCTGCAACACATATAAGGTAGTTAGTGATCAGGTTAAGTGAGGGTTCGCATGCTATCAGTAAAATATGTTGATGAAAAATAAGCACATTGCAGATTCATCAGATTAATTCAAGCCACATGGAAAACCCATTTATCCAAACCAAGCATGATTAAGAACTAGCAAATATAGCAATTGTATAAGTTTCTCATGTATTAAGTGCAGTCAAATTTGATTTATTCCTCACATGCACAACAATACAAAATTCTACCCACGACAATTGGACATCGCAATGCAGAATTGAACCAAGCAGTTAACTAAACACCACAACAAATGAACCAAACATTAACTGAGCACCACATTGCACAATATAACATACTCCTAATAGAAGAGCAGATAGTTAACCAAACCAAGCATGTTTAACAACTTCGAAATATAGCAATTGTATTTGTTTCTCATGTATTTAGTACAACCAAATTCGATTTATTTCTCACATGGTATACAATAACAGAATGCACCCACAACAATTGAATATCGCATTGCAAAATTGAACCAAACAGTTAACTAAACACCACAACAAATGAACCAAACGTTAACTGAGCACCACATTGCACAATGTATAACATACTAGAAGATCAGACAATTAACCAAACCAAGCATGCTTGAGAACTTGGAAATATAGCAATTGTATTTGTTTCTCATGTATTTTGTAAAGATAAATTCGATTTATTTCTCACATGGAAGACAATACAAAATTGCACCCTGAAGAATTGAACATCACATTTGCAGAATTGAACCAAACAGTTGACTTAACACGACAACTAATTAACCAAACAGTTAATAAGTGAGCACCATATTGCACGACATATATAACATATACACTAGAGCAACAGATTGCATGGTAAAAGTAGATAGGAGAATTCACTAGAATTTGTTAAGGAAAGGCAGGAGCAGCACATGCAACGGGTAAACCGAGCATGCTTAACCGGCGTAGCTAGCAAACTGAACATAGGTCCTTATAGTGAGCTAATAAGACAAGCTACTCCTCATCGTCGGAGATATCGATGATGATTGGCTCCTTGGACATGGAAGAGGGCGACGCCTCCACATCGTGGGTGCCCTCGTCGTAGTGGTGAGTTGCCAGAGCCGCTCCGGGCACCAACATGCTGGCTCTCGAGTTGAGGTAAGCACGGGCACGCTGAGAAAACACCTCGTAGTCTTCGTCGAAGGCACCGACGGTGGCCTCAAGAAAACGCCATGAACTGTCGTTTAAAGCAACCAACCGCGTCGTGGTGTCAGTGCGTGAGGCGTCGATGGTGGCCTCGATGGTGAGGTGCTCCTCCAAGATCTGGGGGTCGGCACGAATGGCAGCCATCGCGACCTCATCCGCGCGTGCGGCCATGATTTGCTTCTCCGCTGCCAAATGCTCCTTGAGCTCCTGGCTATACTGTGTGCACCATGGCTTAGGGTGGCACTTATTTGGGGGAGGGGTCGGTGATTTGGGTGGAAGGTGCCGCGCCGGCGGTTGGGGCATGTGGGATGTGGAAGGAGGAGGAGGATGGGGGTCGGGTGTGGATTACCTGCCTGGAACGACGAGGCCGAGCAGTGTGAAGGAGGGTCGCCGGCGAGGAGGCGGCGCTGCAAGCAAGGAGTGAAGGTTTCAACTTGGAAAGGAAGGCGGAAACAGGGGAAATGTGGTTTTTGGTAAGGGGGAGGGGGCGGGGAGGTAGATATTTCCGCGGAAGCCGAAAATTTTGGATCGGTGCAGCGAAAAAACTGGCGCGCAAAGTGTCATCAGACACGGTCCCTTATTCAGCACTGTGTATGATATTCGAACATCACAAATGATTCATATAGCTTAACCCGTGTGTGATGAGTTTGAACATGCAAATTTTGGTTCAAATTTGCCTGGTTACAGTGGTCATCCACGTCATTGCATAATTTGGGTACAAAAAGGAGACTACAGCACACCCACACTTCTTAATCGAGCAAGTTCAGCAATTAAATAGAGCTAGCTGACCTAAACATTACTCTAACAAATTAAAGACCGGTGCTCTTAATTAAACAAAACAAAGAGTACTACTACAGCTGGTGCTTGTCGATCTCAGCCGCCTCCTCCATGTCCAGCTCGCGCCCGACGATCTCCTGGGGAAGGGGCTCCATGGCATCCATCGCAGCATACTCGGCAAGCATCTCGCCATCTGTGTTCGCCATCTCTTTGGAAAAGGCTGCCACAAGCTGGGCGTGGGCGGCCGCAATCTGGGCTTGGACGGGCTACATCATGGCAAGGTATGCCGCTGAGGAACGGACGGCTGCTCGAAAGCTCTCGGCGATTGCCAACTCTTCGGCCGTGGGTTGCCGACCGTTGTCGGAGAAGCTTCGTTCGATTTGTGCGGTGACCGCCATGAGCTGGGCATGGGCGGCCTCTATCAGGGCTAAGGCCGCTGTTGTGGAACGAACAGCTGTTGTGTCGCTCTCGCTAGTTGCTATCCCCAAGGCAGATGTTGCTGCCGCCACCTGAGAAGCAACAACGGATGTTTGGGCTGCCTTGGCCGCCCGATCGCAGATTGCAGCCGCACTCATGCAGCTTGTTAGCGCGCGCATGGCGGCTGCGACCACGCTCTCGCCGGAGTGGGCCGCCAAAGTTGCCCTCACGACGCGGGTCCACGTCCCCATCTTTCACCGGCGATGATTGAACAGTGAAATGATATTTGGGGAGTGAGCTAGTGTGCTTGACACGCCAGCTGTGGACTGTAGCCGACGCACCTTCTCGCGTAAGCCATAGGCGTACTATACTCCGACGGTGCTCCAAGATATTTTGTACTGCATCTCACATGGTTGGTGATAATAAACTGTTCTGATCTACTTGATTTTTCGTCTTGATTTGAATTACATAATTGGGTCACAGCGGCAAAGGAGGGTGTTTGAATTGCTAGAACTTTTATCTGCAGTGAACATGCAACTATAGGTGTGTCGTCAAAAAAATTGGAATTATTCAGGGTTCGGTTGGACATTTTTATACATTAACTTGGTTTTCTAGGCATTCCAGGTGCACAATTCAAAATTAAACTACATGCACATGCTCCGGTGCACCAAAATGGGTTGTAAAATCATATATGTGTCCCTGGGTTGATGCTTATGTCTCATGCAAGAAATGGCGATGAATTTCAAACACCACGGCACCGTGGCTCTTCGGTAAACATGGAGGTACTTGCTTTTGTAATTCTAGTAAATCCAAACCTCGTCTGAAATTCATGAACCTTGGCATGCTATCATGGAATGGCATCAACATGCTGGGGTAAAAAATATTGTCCCATTTGGGGCAGGTTATGGTATAAGCTTGTCACAAACTAGAGCTTCTCACAAGAAGCCTCATGGTTCCGGTAGAGAAACGTGTCACCTTTGTGCACAAAATGATATTCGTCGCCTCTTCTTGCTTTCAATTTTTTTCTGGTGTCAACATAGAACAACAGGAGTGTCGTGTTAAATTTTGGAATTTTTCGGGGTTCGTTTGGACATTTTTATACATTAACTGAGTTTGTAGGCATTTATGTGCATAATTAAAAATTAAACTACATGCACATGCTCCAATGCATAAAAACGGGTTGAAAAATCAAATGTGTGTCCTTGGTTGCAAGCTTACATCACATGCAAGAAATGAGAATGAATGTTAAACACCTTGACACTGTCGCTTGGCCGCTAACATTGAGATACATGGTTTTAAAATTCTAGTAAATCGAAAACTCGTCTGAAATTCATGAAACTTGACATGATATCATGGAACGGCATCAACATGCCGTGGTAAAAATATTGTCCCATTTGGGGCAGGTTTGGGTATAAGCTTCTCGCAAACCAGAGCTTCTCACAACAAGCCTGATGGTTTCGGTAGGGAACGTGCCAGCTTTGTGGACGAAACGATATCCGTTGCCTCTTCATGCTTTCAAATTTTTTTGTGTCAACATAGAACTACAGGAGTGTTGTGTCAGTTTCTGGGATTTTTCGGTGTTCGCTTGGACATTTTTATACATTAACTGAGTTATCTATGCATTTATGTGCATAATTCAAATTTGAACTACATGCACATGCTCCACTGCATATAAATGGGTTCAAAATTCAAATGTGTGTCCTTGGTTGCATGCTTAAGTCCCATGCAAGAAATGGGAATGAATGTCAAACACCTTGCCACCGTCGCTCGGCCTCTAACATTGAGATATATGGTTTTTAAATTCTAGTAAATCGAAAATGCGTCTGAATTTTATGAAACTTGACATGCTATCATGGAACGGCATCAACATGCCGTGGTAAAAATATTGTCCCATTTGGGTCAGGTTGGGGTATAAGCTTCTCACAACAAGCCTCATGGTTACGGTAGGGAACGTTTCACCTTTCTGGACGAAACAATATCCGTTGCCTCTTCCTGATTTCAGTTTTTTTTCTAGTGTCAACATAGAGCAACAGGACTGTTGTGTTAAATTTTGGATTTTTTTCGTGGTTCGTTTGGACATTTTTATACAATAACTGAGTTTTCTACGCATTTATGTGCATAATTCAAATTTGAACTACAGGCACATGCTCCAGTGCAGATAAACTGGTTGAAAAAACAAATCGGTGTCCTTGGTTGCATGCTTAGGTCCCATGTAAGAAATGGGAATGAATGTCAAACACCTTGCCACCGTCGCTCGGCCACAAACATTGAGATACATGGTTTTCAAATTCTAGTAAATCCAAAACTCGTCTGAAATTCATGAAACTTGGCAAGCTATCATGGAACAGCATCAACATGACGTGGTAAAAAATTTGTCCCATTTGGGTCATGTTGGGGTATAAGCTTCTCACAAACCAGAGCTTCTCACAACAAGCCTCATGGTTACGGTAGGGAATGTTTCACCTTTCTGGATGAAATGATATCCGTTGCCTCTTCTTGATTTCAATTTTTTTCTAGTGTCAACATAGAACAACAGGAGTGTTGTGTTAAATTTTGGAATTTTTTTAGGTTTGTTTGGACATTTTTATACATTAACAGAGTTTTCTATGCATTTATGTGCATAATTCAAATTTGAACTATAGGCACATCCTCCAGTGCATATAAATTGGTTGAAAAATCAAATCTGTGTCCTTGGTTGCATGCTTAGGTCCCATGCAAGAAATGGGAATGAACGTCAAACACCTTGCACCATCGCTCGTCCGCAAACATTGAGATACATGGTTTTCAAATTCTAGTAAATCCAAAACTCGTCTGAAATTCATGAAACTTGGCATGCTATCATGGAACGGCATCAACATGCTGTGGTAAAAAATTTTGTCCCATTTGGGGCAGGTTTGGATATAAGCTTCTCATGTACCAGAGCTTCTGACAACAAGCCTCATGGTTCCGATAGGGAATGTGCCTCCTTGGTGGATGAAACGATATCCATTGCCTCTTCCTGTTTTCAATTTTTTTCCTAGTGGCAACATAGAGCAACAGAAGTGTCGTGTTAAATTTTGCAATTTCGGGGTTCGTTTGGACATTTTTATACATTAACTGAGTTTTCTAGGCATTTTATGTGCATAATTCAAATTTGAACTACATGCACATGCTCCAGCGCAGAAAAATGGGTTGACATATCAAATGTGTGTCCTTGGGTGCATGCTTAGGTCCCATGCAAGGAATGGGAATGAATTTCAAACACCATGGCACTGTTGATTGCTGGCAAAATGTTGAGATACTTTGTTTTTAAATTCTAGTAAATCTAAAAAATCGTATGAAATTCATGAAACTTGGCATGCTATCATGGAATGGCACCCGACATGATGTGGTATTTTTCGTGTCCATTTTGAGAGAAGGCGCACTCGAATAACAACCAACAAAGGCATTCTGAAAGAAATAGTTGCCACTTTAACATCTCAAATATTTTGTATAATTTAAATCATGTGCGTTCTGTTAACCATTCACGTGACGCCACGCGTCACTCTTTTAATGGCTACGAGGTGTCGTGCGGACAGCTGCTTGACTGAACGGGAGGCGCACGAGCGCAGGCTGACCGAGAGGCGTGCAAGTTGTCCTCCAATGCGCAGGCTCACTGGGAAGCATGCGAGCTCTACGCCATGCAGGCTCACTGGGAAGCGAGCCCTTTGACTTCCATGGCCGCCCGCCTTGCTCGCATCCTCTCCATTAATGGTGCCCGAGCCGTAGTTTAATACGGGCGGCCTTACTGTTCGCCTCACATTCCCCTCCCGCAGACCTCCACCAATGCCATGGCACAGAAGGATCATCTGCCACTAGTCTTCCAGTTTGGTGAAGTTGACTCCGAGCCGGAGTAGATAGAAAATAAAGAGGAACGGGGCCTCATGGACATGGCCCTGAATGAGCTGGCCACGGCTATTGATGCCCCCGCGCACGTCCCAGCTCCCATCCTCGCGGCCGCGCCAGTGACCATCCCCATAGCATTGACGGGCTGGTCGCCGAGCACTATCGCAGAGTTGGAAGCCGCTGGCGTCAGTGAGGTCTCCGCGGACCCGTGCGAGCTCGTGTACATGCCAGCGCCAGCGCCCGTGCCCGTGCGCGCCCATGCACCCACCGCGGCGCTGGTCCCCGTGTGTTTGCCTGCACCCACCGCGCCCGTGCCCATGTGCGCGCCCCCCTCGGCATCATGGAACGCCGCCGTTGATCGCTACCTCGCAGCACCGCGAGTTGCTGTCCTCCCGCGCCCTGCCCGTCGATCACGCGACGACATGATGTTTGATTTCCAAGTGAAGAACATTCTGTGCTGCCTTGAAGACTTCAACAACAGCATCCCGGAGGATGACAACGACAACGCCGGCGCGTCATGCCGCCTCCGCCACCGCCGGAATTAGTTTTTTTTGGGTTTAATACTGTATCAGTGTATCTCGATCATATGAATATAAATTTGCAGTGTGACTGAATGAAAGATATGGTTTGAACGAACTTGTGTTTTTCTCTCTGAATGTACAGACTTATCAAACGATTTCCTTTAAAAACAACTTAAATGGTTTTTAAATATAAAACACTCATCGCAAATGTTTTAGATAGAACACCCGTATGTAAACCGACAGCTTCCCCAGGAAGCCAAGGGAAAATGTGCCGAGCAGGATTTGTGCAGCTCTTGATCGCAAACATTTTAGATAGAACACCCGTATGCAAACCGACAGCTTCCCCAGTAAGCCAAGGGAAAATGTGCCGAGCAGGATTTGGGCAGCTCTTCATCGCAAACATTTTAGATAGAACACCCGGATGCAAAGTGAGAGCTATGGTCTTCCCCAGTAAGCCAAGGGAAAATTCACCGTGCAGGATTTGTGCATCTCTTCAACACAAACGGTTCAGATTGAATACGGTATGCAAAGTGACACTTCGGCGCTAAGCCAAGAGAAAATGTGGCACGCAGGATTTGTACATCCCTTCAACGCAAACGTTTTTTTGGATGACCCATGTGCAACCACGTACAGACAATTTGGTAGGATTTGCATCTGTCGTATTGGGTATATTGCCATTTGTCAAACTGGAAAGATTGACATTTGTTGATCTAGTAACATTGCCCTTTGTCAACCTTGTAACACTGCCATTTGTCAACATATGCAGCTAAAAATCACTAGCACTATCTAACTTTGGCAACTAGAATTCAGTAATTAAGCATAGATTTCATTCATAGATTAAGCAGTCGTTCTTTATACAAACAGTTCAACTCGACAGCTGAACCGACCAAACTATTCCCCAATTGTTGCCAACCACATATTGAAATAGCTAGTTCAACTATATATACTAGCTAATTTTAAGTACGTTGTACAGTTCAACCACACTATAGTCAGATGAACTGAACAATATAGCCCCAAAATATTACTACTATGGAGGGGCTTTGTACTACTTCTGGCAGCCTCTCCTCTGCCGAGCGCGCTCAGTAAGAGGCAGAGGAGGAGGAGCCTATCGACAAGCTGGACAACTGCATTATGGTGCCTGCCGCTGCCGCACCTTCAGCGATGCTCACCTCGAACGCCCTCTGCCACTCCAGACGACCCCTCTCGAAGCAGCGGGACTCCTTGTAGATCTCTTGATTCCTCGCCTTTACAACGGCGTGTGCTGCGGCCACGGTGGCGGTAAGGCTCTTTGCGTGCTCGATGAGGCGCTCCTCCTCCTCCCGCAGGAACTCGATGTAGCACGCAAGGTCGTTGACGCACGTGCGGGCCTCCACCTCCGCCTCCCGCCTTCGGGCGGCGGTGGAGGAGCGGGTGATGACCCCGGCGGTCAACGGTGGGCTGGCGGCCACGGCGGCCGACGATGGGGTGGCGGCCATGACCACCACCTCCTGCCTTCGGGCCGCGGTGGCGGAGCGGGTGATGGCCACGATGGCCGACAGTGGGGTTGAAAGCACAAGTGCTCCCTGGGTGATTTTGGTAATTAATGTCAACATATCTCTTGTTGGACTAATACCTCTACCTAGTGTATTTCAGATAAGTTCAACAATGGCGTGGCAAGGATAAGAGGATGTGGAACCCCTTCAAAATGCTAAGGACAAAGATTGGCACAAACTCAAGACTCTTCATTTCTATTTTAGTGATCCAAGATCACATTGAGTCCATAGGAAAGCCAATACTATTAAAAGGGGATGAGGTGTTGCTTAATGGTTTACTTACTCCAAATGCTTAGTGATGCTGCTCCAAAAACCCTCAGCCACTTTCTCATTTCCACATATGTCCAAAACTCAAAGTCAAACTCAGCCCCCACCTCAACTTGAAAATCTTAAAAATTACCACTTTTGCTTGTTGAGGGTCTAATCACCCCCCCTCTAGACACCTCTTCTCAATCCTTTCAATTGGTATCAGAGCTTTGATCTCCATTGCTTTGGTTTAATCACCATTGGAGGAAGATGGATGAGTCTATGATTGGGAGTATTAGACGTAGAGTGCCTATGCTTGACGGAGAGTTCTATAGTGCTTGGAAAATGAGATGCTTGAGATTTTTAATGAATATAATTTGAACAAGTATATTACTAGCCCTTGTGTGCCTCCTATTGATCCCTTGCATCCTACCCCCGATGAGTATCTTGACATGACCCGCAATCTTAGAACTATTGATCTTATCATTAGAGGATTACCTAGAAATTTGCTTGTATGCTTGCCTACATTTGAATGTGCTTATACTATATGGAGATACCTTGAGGAGCGCTTTCCAAACTATTCCTTGAAAAATCTAGATGAGATTCTTCAAAAGTCCATTGCTTTTCATAAAATGAAACCTAGTGATCCTAAATTTGATGATTGTCTATTTGAACTTCGTGACCTTATGCGTGCCAAAGGAGATGTTGGAGTCATTAGTAGCATCATTTCACAAGTCATTAGAATTCATAAAGATGCACATTGTCATGGTCATAAATCTAGTGAATCACTCTCTCTAGGTGACGATCAATCACATGATGATGTTGAACATGGATATTATGATGAGGATGATGATAGCGACTTTGATCTTGATGAGTCAATGAGACACTTTGGTCTTATGGCTAACCTTCGTGGTTACATGGCCGGAGGAAAGGAATGGGTTCTTGATAGTGGATGTACCGATCACATGACCGGAGACAAGGACATATTTCGTGAGCTTGCTGAAAATGATGGTCCCAATATGTCACTTTTGGTGATAACTCAAAGGGTAAGGTAGTTGGCCTTGGTAAGGTGGCCATCTCCCATGATAGCTCTATCCAAAATGTTATGCTCGTTGAATCTCTTGGCTACAATTTACTTTTCGTATCTAGACTAGTCGATTTCGGTTTCAATGTTCTATTCACTGAAGTAGATTGCCAAGTGTTTCAAAGAGACAATCATAATATGGTCTTTATCGGTATACATAGAGGTGATCTATACATTGTTGATTTCACTTAAAGAGCTCAACCTCGAACTTGCTTAAATGCTAAATCTTCTAAAGGTTGGTTATGGCATAGAAGGTTAGGTCACGTGGGCATGCGAAATCTTGATAGCTTATTAAAGGTGATCATATCCTTGGTGTTAAAGATGTCATATTTGACAAGGATAGACTTTGCAGTGCTTATCAAGCAGGAAAACAAGTTGGAGGAAGTCATCCCGTGAAGAACATCATGACTACGAGAAGACCCCTTGAGCTACTTCATATGGATCTTTTTGGTCCCAACGCCTACAAGAGTCTCGGTGGTAACTCGTTCGGATTGGTCATTGTTGATGATTTTTCAAGATTTACGTGGGTGTTCTTTCTTGATGATAAATCGCAGGTCCAAAAGATCTTCAAGAACTTCGCTAGGAAGGCCCAAAATCAATTTGAAGTGAAGATCAAGAAGGTTTAAAGCGACAACGGAATAGAGTTGAAGAACGCCAATGTGAATACCTTTCTTGACAAAGAAGGGATTTCACATGAGTTCTCGTCTACGTACACACCTCAACAAAATGGAGTTGTTGAGAGGAAGAACCGGACACTTATTGAGATGGCAAGAACGATGCTTGATGAATATAAGACGCCAAGACACTTTTCGGCGGAAGCGGTTGAGACAGCTTGTCATGCTACAAATCGACTATTTCTTCACAAGCTTCTCGGCAAGACGGCATACGAGCTTCTCACCGGTAACAAACCCCAAGTTGGATACTTTCGAGTATTTTGCTCAGGTGTTACATTCTTGATAAGCATCGTCGTTTGAAATTTGCCCCTAAATCTCATGAAGGTTTCCTACTAGGTTATGGCTCAAACTCTCACACTTACCGTGTCTACAACAATTTCACCCGAAAGGTTGAAGAGACGGTAGATGTGAAGTTTGATGAATCTAACGGCTCCCAAGTAGAGCAATTGCAAATTTATGTAGGAGACAAAGATCCTTCGGAAGCAATTCAAGATTTGTCCATTGGCAAAATTCGTCCAACGGAGGTGAAGGAGAGTACTTCGTCCATTCAAGAGGAAGCCTCAACTTCACGACAAGGTGAACCACAAGTTGACTTGGAGGCATCCACAAGTGGAACACGTCAAGATGAAGGGAACAAGGAAGTACAACAAGAGGAACCTCATCGACCTCCTTCTCCACCTCTACAAGAGAACAACAACACCAACAACAACGAAGAAGGACAAGAAGAGGATGTTCCACCCCGACCCAAACAAAAGCTCTCACGAGTCATGAGTCTCAAGAGATCATCCCGTCGAACAAATCTTTGATGATATTCAAACCGGGAGAATTACTCGCTCTAAAACTCGTTTGGCTAACTTTTGTGAAAATTACTCATTCATTTCTAGTATTGAACCTATGAAGGTTGAAGAAGCTCTTGATGATCCGGATTGGGTGAATGCTATGCATGAAGAGCTACACAATTTCAAGAGGAATCAAGTATGGACATTGGTCGAAAAGCCGGATGACAACCACAATGTCATTGGAACCAAGTGGGTGTTTCGGAATAAGCAAGATGAGGATGGACAAGTTGTACGCAACAAGGCCCATCTCGTCGCCCAAGGCTACACTCAAGTCAAAGGTATGGACTATGGTGAGACATATGCCCCCGTTGCTAGACATGAGTCCATACCCATCTTACTTGCTTATGCAAATCACCAAGATATCACTTTATACCAAACGGACATTAAAAGTGCTTTTCTAAATGGTGAAATTGAGGAGGAAGTTTATGTTAAACAACCTCCTGGCTTTGTTAATCCTAAGAAATCCGATCATGTTTACAAACTTCACAAAGCTCTTTATGGTCTTAAACAAGCTCCTAGAGCATGGTATAAATGCTTGACCAAGTTTCTTATTGAAAAAGGCTTTGAAATTGGGAAGATTGGTTCTACACTTTTTACTAAAAGGGTTAATGGTGAATTATTTGTGTGCCAAATTTATGTGGATGATATCATATTTGGTTCTACTAACCCCCATTTTAGTGAAAAGTTTGGAAGGCTAATGTCGAAGAAGTTTGAGATGTCTATGATGAGTGAACCCAAATTCTTTCTTGGTTTGCAAATCAAGCAAACTAAGGAAGGAACCTTTGTTTCTCAAACAAAGTATACCAAGGATCTTTTCAAGAAGTTCAACATGCAAGAAAGCAAAGGTATGAAAACACCCATGCCTACTAGCGGACATCTTGACTTGACTAAGGATGGCAAACCGGTTGACCAAAAGGTTTACCGCTCAATGATTGGTTCATTGTTATATTTATGTGCCTCCCATCCCGATATTATGCTAAGTGTGTGCATGTGTGCACGATATCAAGCGGCTCCAAAAGAATGTCATCTTAAGGCCGTGAAAAGGATAGTGAGATATTTAATTCATACACCAAAGTTTGGCATTTGGTATCCTAAGAGGTCAACTTTTGATCTTGTTGGCTACTCCGATTCAGACTATGCCAGTGACAAGGTTGATAGAAAGTCAACTTCGGGTACTTGTCAATTTCTTTGTAGATCCCTTGTGTTTTGGTCCTCCAAGAAACAAAACTCGGTACCCTTATCCACCGCCGAAGCGGAATACATTGCCGCCGGATTATGTTGTGCTCAATTACTTTGGATGACCCAAACCCTTAAGGATTATGGGATACATGTGAAACATGTTCCATTGCTTTGTGATAATGAGAGTGCTATTAAGATTGCTCACAATCCCGTGCAACACTCTCGAACTAAGCATATTGAAGTTCGTCATCATTTCATTCGAGATCATGTTGCTAAAGGAGACATCAATCTTAAGCATGTTCGTACCGATAAGCAATTGGCGGATATATTCACCAAACCGCTTGATGAGAAAGTATTTTGTCGTTTGAGAGGTGAATTGAATATCATTGATGCCTCAAACTTGGAGTAGAAACTCCATTTGGATACATGCAAGGCATGAGCTTTTTATGACAAATCCTTGATACTTCTCTTATGATGATGATCATATGCCTTGGATCTATATTTGTACCCTTGCATGTTATCTAACTCTTGTAGGTACTTGGATAAGCCCAAATCTATGAGATAGCAAGATACTTACATTTTGAGCAATCTCTACATCACCAAGTTCCTACTATATGGTTGTTGAAAACAAGGAAGCATGAATCCACTCAACATATCCTTTGACAATTTCTATATATCAAATTTCATTTGGTATCAAGTCTCATGATTGTCATTTTGGATACACAAGTGCTCTTCCTTGCAAGACTAACTCATGTAGGAAGAAGAACTCAAACTCCAAGTGGTGCTCCAAACTCTTGATGGACTACATCAACCTTGAGCATCCAACACAAGTTCAACTACATGATCAAGATCAACACCACAACCCAAGGTATGTCACTCCATCTTAGAGAAGCTTTGACCCAAGTCATGAGTCAAAGCAACTCAACAAGATTTGAACACATCAAAATGCTTAAACGAAAAATGGTAACCCCATTTTGAGCTTAAACGATGAGTATGACCTACGATCAAGTGTTATCACTTGACTCCTCAGTCAATATACTCTAACATAGGTGAATTTGTCGCCGACCCCTTCTAGATGAAGTTCTCTAGTGCTTTTTCGTGTTCTTGCATATGTTTCTTGTTATTGTGTTTCTCTTTATCAAAAAAAACTTCATCTAGATCTCTTTTCTGCTTTTATTCTGTTGCTAATTCATTGCAAATCCTTCAGTTAATTCCTTGCAAATCCTTGTGAGAATTAATTTCCCAAGTGAACTGAGTTGACAAAATCTTTTCCTCTACATTGAACTCAGACTCACCGATCCAAGCCAATCGGCTAGACCGAGCTATGAGAATATCTTGTAGACAGTTCATCGGTACAACCAACATGGACTACCCGGTCTGACCGATATGCATCATCCATGACACTGCCAACTCGGTGTCACATATGGAAATAGATCGACGTTACCGATTTCACTGCTGAGAAAACTTTTTGCCATTGTTTTCTGCACCTTCTATTTCAGCTCCACTCAATGATTCTTATGCTCTACCCGCATCTTAAACTGCATGCTGCTTTGTAGTGTGTCTCAAGGACCACAACTACCTGACTCATACTCCAGAAGTGCCCTTCTTGGAAATTGATGTCAAAGGGGGAGAGAGAGCACATCAAAGCTTATCATATGAGCACATCTAAGCTCTTCCAGATGCTTGTTGACAAAAGAGGAGAGAAGTCACATGTCTTTAAGAGGGGAAAGACATGTCAATATTTGTTTGATCTTAGCTATTGCAAATAATCTTGTTGCTCTAAATTTTGGTCAATTTTGGTTGATTGCACCATTTCAAGCTCTGGTTTTTCTTGCTCTGATTTTCTCTACCTTCTCCCATTATCCAATATCAGATTCAGGGGGAGAAAGAGTCCATATCTAGGGAAGAAAATCTTTGGAATTCATTGCATTTCTTTAAAATCTTTGGGGACATGTCTATATCCAAATGAAGTACTGAGTACTCACCCATTACATGTCATCCCAGTCTTGGTACTCTTGTGGTTTCCTGAAATTGCTTTAATTAGAGTGTTCTTGTGTTATCTAACCCTGTTTTCTCAAGTTCACCTCTTCCAAAGCCAGCTCAAGACCACAAGGTAAGTATATGCATCACACTCATGTGCATGATGATCTCTTGCTGATGTACATATTGTTTGCAAGAAGGATTCATGAACATGAAGGTACACTTCCTTTTATCTACATCATTTGCTCTGATGCATATAGCCAAGATACATGTAACTCATTGCTTGCTCTGTCATGCTTATGCATTCACATGTTCTTATATTCTATCTTTACATGATTGCATACATGTAGGGGGAGCCTGTGCATGTTACATGTCTTTCCAAAGCTTTACTTGTTACTCTTCATATCGTTATCTAAAGCTTTGATGTATGTTGTCATCAATTACCAAAAAGGGGGAGATTGAAAGCACAAGTGCTCCCTGGGTGATTTTGGTAATTAATGTCAACATATCTCTTGTTGGACTAATACTTCTACCTAGTGTATTTCAGATAAGTTCAACAATTGCGTGGCAAGGACAAGAGGATGTGGAACCCCTTCAAAATGCTAAGGACAAAGATTGGCACAAGCTCAAGACTCTTCATTTCTATTTTAGTGATCCAAGATCACATTGAGTCCATAGGAAAGCCAATACTATTAAAAGGGGATGAGGTGTTGCTTAATGGTCTACTTGCTCAAAGTGCTTAGTGATATTGCTCCAAAAACCCTCAGCCACTTTCTCACTTCCACATATGTCCAAAACTCAAAGTCAAACTTGGCCCCCACCTCAACTTGAAAATCTTAAAAATTGCCACTTTTGCTTGTTGAGGGTCTAATGACCCCCCCCCCCCTCTATACACCTCTTCTCTATCCTTTCAGGGGTGGCGGCCACGACGGCCACCTCCCGCCTTCGGGCCGCGGCGACGGAGCAGGCGATGGCCCTGGCTTTTGACGGTGGTGTGGTGGTCACGGCGGCAGACGGTGGTGTCGCGGCAACGGCGGCCGGCAACAGCTACCGACGGGCAGCGGGGGCGGAGTGTGTGGTGGTGGTTCCACGCACACCCAATAGGGACGCCACGCGCACTACACTACGCCGGGGACTGCGCCGCCGCCGCGGTGTAGCCTCCCAGTTGGAGCTGTCCTCTGATGACGGCGGAGTGGCTGAGCGACGACGATGGACCGGTGCCATTGGCGATTGTGGGAGAAGCAAACGAGATAAGGTACAGGGAGGGAGGGGAAAATGCCACGCAGTACTCACCGGCCATGAGGGTTTATATAGCAGGCCGGTAAGCATTGGGATTTTGGGGGATTTCACCGGGTCGGGCGGGAAGCTTGCGCGGTTGCGCGGGAACGGTCTCACCACCGTTTCGCCAAGTACCAAGTGGTCGGCTTCGACCTCGAGTTCACCAGCGGTCATGTCGGGCACAATCAGAAGGTTGCCATCGCCCAGTTGTGCATGCAACATGACGTCCTCGTCTACCACTACCACCTGGCTACAAGGCCTTGCGAGCGTTTCTCCAGGTTTATCAATAGCTCCGACTATAGTTTCGCTACGGTGGACACCACCAACGATCTAAAAGCGCTCAAGGTTTCATGCTTGACCTGCAAGAATCTTGTCGACATCCATGACCACTACAAGGTCTGGGGTAGCAACGACAACAAACAGAACTCCCTGGTTGACCTCGCCTCGGCCATCATCAACCCCTACTACATGAAGATGAAGGATGAGATCAAGAAGGACAAGAACGCCTGGCACAGTGTCTGGCATCAGAGACTGGATGAAGAACACGTCAAGTATGCAGCCAAGGACGCGTACACAAGCTACGAGATGTATAGGCAGATCGTTGACATGAGGAAGTGTCTTCTTCCTGACCCAGACGAGGGATCGAGCCACAGAGCAGTGGTGGGAGCGTCACAAGAAGTAGATGACTAGATGATCGTTTCTCCTAGTTTAGAATGCGTGCAATTGTTTATTGAGGTGTGTGCGAATGATCTGTATAGTCACTTATGTAATTGGATGTTTATTTTAGTTATATATATATATATATGTTATTCTTCTGTAGACAGAGCAAATCACACGACTTATTAGCAGCAATCGTCTGTGTTATTATTGGTCTTCGCACACATTTCTGATCACGGACCTGTTTGCCGCGTATCACACACATCTTGTTCAGTTGAACTATTTCTGTTGTCTTGGCTCATTGCAAACAGTTCATCCGAGTGAACTGTATGCCCTCCATCGCACACACCTTGATCTGGCAGACCATTTCTATTATGTTGCCTAATCACACACAGTTCATCCTAGTGAACTGTATGTCGTATATCGCACACACCCTCATCTGGCTGCCCGTTTCTGTCATTCTGCCTCATCGCAAACAGTTCATTGAACTGAACCGTATGCCCCGCATCGCACATGCAACTAAAATCTGAACCGTGTTTGATGTATCCGCCATCGCAAATGTTTTGCATCTTTTTGACGGTTTTTTTACATCACCATTTTTGATTAATGCATCGCACATAGTTTCGTCGATGGGTCTCTGATTGGACTGTCGCATTTGGACCAACCTGCAGTAGTGAATGGTAGTGAAGGTAGGGTTGTCGTCGAAGAGTGGGCACAAGGCCGGGTTGAGCACGACGGCGCCATAAAGGGTTCTGGTGTGGATCTGGGGGAGGGGGGAGCTAGCGATGCAGTTTGGGTAGAATATGCAGACTATTGAGTGAACAAGGGTGGGTGGCGGGGGGATGATGGCGGCTTCGGTGAAAAAGGTGAAAAAAGAGCGCCAGTCGCCGCACATAAAGGCCTATGCAAACGGTTGCCTCTACGCGCCCGTGTGCACAAACAGCATAATTTCGTTTGAAATGAAGACGTGGTAATTTTGAAATGAATACGTGAGTTCATCGTTTCGCCTCAAATTTTTTTCCACGGTAAGCAATCACCATTATACCCTAGGTTTGATTTTCTAGCGCGATTAAGGTCTTCTTTGCTATATTTAAGCCATTTTTTGCATTTACCATGCATTTGGTGCATATAAATCAAAGTCCTACTGCAATTACATGTGGGTGTTAGCAAAGAAGGTCTAAAAATCATTTGTGTGTTGCTTTGCGAGTTTTCATTCATTGTCCGAGAAATGGGAAGAATTTTCAAACATTTCGGCCATGAGATGCGGCCATCGGCGTAGGGCTTGTTGGTAATTTAATTATAGGAAATGCGGATCGACTTCAGAAATCATGAAAATAGGTGTGTCACCATGGTGCGATCTCAAGACCCAGTGGATTTTTTGGGTAAAGTTTGGCACAAGTTACGATGATCGCTCCCTGGAAACCGAAGCATCTCACATGAAGGATCATAGTTTCCAAAATGAGACGTGGCAATTCGGACTCCAATCATTGGTGACTTCATCATTTCGCCTCGAAATTTTTTTCCATGGTACGCAATCTCCAATATACCCTAGGTTTGATTTTTTGGCGCATTTCATTTGCTATATTTAAGCCATTTTTTAAATTTACCATGCATTTTGTGCATATAAATCAAATCCCAACCGCAACTACATGTGGGTGTTGGCAAAGAAGGTCAAAAAAATCATTTATGTGTCTCTTTGCGTGTTTTCATTCATTGTCCAACGAATGGGAAGAATTTTCAAATATTTCAGCTGCGAGGTGTGGCCACCAGCATAGGTCTTGTTGGTATTTTAATTACAAGAAATGCAGATAGAGTCTGAAAATCACAAAAATCGGTGTGTCACCGTGGCGTGCTCTCAAGACATAGTGGAATTTTTTTGGTAAAGTGATAACCCACAAGTATAGGGGATCAATTGTAGCCTTTCTTGATAAGTAAGAGTGTCAAACCCAACAAGGAACTAAAGGTAGAACAAATATTCCCTCAAGTTCTATCAACCACCGATACAACTCTACGCACGCTTAACGTTCACTTTACCTAGAACAAGTATGAAACTAGAAGTACTTTGTAGGTGTGATAGGATAGGTTTGCAAGATAATAAAGAGCACGTAAATAAAAGTTAGGGGCTGTTTAGATAAAGAAATGATTAAGTTAGTTTTAGCAGAGAGCTTTTTGTCACAAGAAAGTTATTTGTCCCTAGGCAATCGATAAATAGATCGGTAATCATTATTGCAATTTTATATGAGGGAGAGGTATAAGCTAACATACTTTCTCTACTTGGATCATATGCACTTATGATGGGAACTCTAGCAAGCATCCGCAACTACTAAAGATTGTTAAGGTAAAACCCAACCATAGCATTAAAGTATCAAGTCCTCTTTACTCCCATACGCAAACAACCTACTTACTCGGGTCCGTGCTTCTGTCACTCACGCCACCCACCATAAGCGAATGATGAACATATTGCAAACCCTACAGTGGGGACCCCTCACGCTTGCGTGACACGGAGAGTACCATAGGACAACACCAATAATAAAACATACAACTCAAACCAATCATGATCATCAATCAACCCATAGGAACAAAACGGATGTACTCAAACATCAAAGGATAGCCATACATCATTGGGAAATAATATATAGCGTTGAGCACCATGTTTAAGTAGAGATTACAGCAAGGAGAAGAGGTGTTACACCGCTGCATAGAGGGGGGGAGAGTTGGTGATGACGGCGGCAAAGTTGTTGGTGTAGATCACCGTCACGATGATGACCCCGGCGGCGTTTCGGCGCCACCGGGAGAGAGGGGGAGAGAGCTCCCCTCCTTTTTCTTCTTCCTTGACCTCCCCCCTAAATGGGAGGAGGGTTTCCCCTCTGGCCCATGGCCTCCATGGCGGCAGAGGAGCGGGAGCCCCTTTGAGATTAGATCTATCTCTCTGTTTCTCCTCTGTTTCTACGTTCCTGTTTTCTGGCCTTTCACCGTTTCTTAAATTCCCGGATATCCGTAACTCCGATTGGGCTGAAATTTTAACACAATTTTTATCCGGAAATAAGCTTCCTTGCGGCCGAAGGAAACCTCCAACTGACCTACAGGGTGGCTACAAGCCTGCCAGGCGTGCCCTGGCTAGGGGGCGCGCCCCTAGGGCTTGTGGGCCCCTCGGGCATCGTCTCGCGTTTATTCCGCTTCCCAAAAATCACATATATTCCAAAATAATTCTCCGTAAATTTTTATCGCGTTTGGACTTCGTTTGATATGGGTATTCTGAGAAACAAAAAACATGCAACAAACAGGAACTGTCACTAGGCACTAGATCAATATGTTAGTCCCAAAAAATGATGTAAAATGTTGCCAAAAGTATAAGAAAGTTGTAGAATATTGGCATGAAACAATCAAAAATTATATATACGACAGAGATGTATCAGCATCCCCAAGCTTAATTCCTGCTCGTCCTCGAGTAGGTAAATGATAAAAAAGATAAATTTTGATGTGGAATGCTACCTAGCATAATCTTGATCATATAATCTAATCATGGCATGAATATTAAGACACGAGTGATTCAAAGCAATAGTCTATAGTTTGACATAAAGACATAAATACTCAGGCATCCCAACAAACAATCATGTCTTTCAAAATATCATTGCTAAAGAATGTTATCCCTACAAAATCATATAGCCTTGTCATGCTCCATCTTGTTAACACAAAGTATTTATCATGCACAACCCCGATGACAAGGCGAGCAATTGGTTCATACTTTTTAACGCGCTTCAGCTTTTTCAACTTCACTCAATACACGAGCATGAGCCATGGATATAGCACTATGGATGGAATAGAATGCGGTGGTAGGGATCAATAGGAGAAGGAAGAAAGTCTCGCATTAACTAGGCGGATCAACGGGCTATGGAGATGCCCATAAATCGATATCAATGCGAGGAGTAGGGATTGCCATGCAACAGATGCACTAAGAGCTATAAGTGTATGAAAGCTCAAACTGAAAACTAAGTGGGTGTGCATCCAACTTGCTTGCTCATGAAGACCTCGGGCATTTAAGGAAGCCCATCATCAGAATATACAAGCCAAGTCCTATAATGAAAAATTCCCACTAGTACATGAAAGTGACAACATAGGAGACTCTCTATATGAAAATCATGGTGCTACTCTGAAGCACAAGTGTGGTAAAGGATAGTAGCATTGCCCCTTCTCTCTTTTTCTCTCATATTTTTTTGTTTTCTCTTTTTTTTTCCTTCGTTTGTTGGGCTTTTTTTCTCTCTTTTTTATTTTTCGTCCGGAGTCTCATCCCGACTTGTGGGGGAATCATAGTCTCCATCATCCTTTCCTCACTGGGATAATGCTCTAATAATGATGATCATCACATTTTTATTTACTTACAACTCGATATTACAACTCGATAAAACTAATACATGATGACTCTATATGAATGCCTCTGGTAGTGTACCAGGATGTGAAATGATCTAGCATAGCAAAGATATCAAAAAATAGACAAGCCATGAAAATATCATGCTAGCTATCTTACGATCATGCAAAGCAATATGATAATGAATGCTCAAGTCATGTATATGATGATGATGGAAGTTGCATGGCAATATATCTCGGAATGGCTATGGAAATGCCATAGTAGGTAGGTATGGTAGCTGTTTTGAGGAGGATATAATGAGGCTTATGTGTGATAGAGCGTATCATATCACGGCGTTTGGATGCACCGGCGAAGTTTGGACCAAGTCTCGAGGTGAGAAAGGGCAATGCACCGTACCGAAGAGGATAGCAAATTGCGGAAAGGTAAGAGTGCGTATAATCCATTGACTCACATTAGTCATAAAGAACTCACATACTTATTGCGAAAGTTTATTAGCCCTCGAAGCAAAGTACTACTACGCATGCCCCTAGGGGGATAGATTGGTAGGAAAAGACCATCGCTCCACTCATAAGGAAGACAATCAATAATAAATCATGCTCCAATATCATCGCATAATGAGAGACCATACGTGCATGCTTCAGGAATCACAAACCTTAACACCAATATTCTTACTAAATCATAATCATTCACTAGTACCTCCCACATATTACCATCTCTATATCGCAAACCTATTGCAAGGAATCAAACATATCATATTCAATGATCTACAAGCTTTATGTAGGATTCTATGACTAACCATGTGAATGACCAATTCCTGTCGACTCTCTAAATAGATACAAGTGAGGAAAGAGAGCTTAATTCTTTGTACAAAAGATTTTCCCATGCTCTAACAAATATAAGTGAAGCAAAAGAGCATTCTACAAATGGCGGTTTTCTCTGTGTAGAGAAACAGGCAATCCAGACTTCAAATGATATAAGTGAAGAACATGAAGCATTCTATAAAGCCATACTCAAAAGATATAAGTGAAGTGCATGAAGCATTCTATAAATAAACCAAGGACTTTCTCATACCATCATGGTGCATTATTAAAAGAAAAATAAAAAGCACACGACGCTCCAAGAATTTACGCATATCATGTGACGAATAAAAATATAGCTCCAAGTAAAATTACCGATGGTCGTTAGAAGAAAGAGGGGATGCCTTCCGGGGCATCCCCAAGCTTAGTTGCTTGGGAGTCCTTGAATATTACCTTGGGGTGCCTCGGGCATCCCCAAGCTTAGGCTCTTGCCACTCCTTATTCCTTCATCCATCGTGATCTCACCCAAAACTTGAAAACTTCAATCACACAAAACTTAACAAAACCCTCGTGAGGTCCGTTAGTATAATAAAGCAAATCACCACTTTAAGTACTGTTGCAAACCCATTCATATTTTATTTTTGCATTATACCTACTATATTCTAACTTCACCATGCCTTATACCCTACGATACAATCCATAGATTCATCAAAACAAGCAAACAACACGTCAAAAACAGAATCTGTCAAAAACAGAAGACTCTGTAGGAATCTGAACATTGACCATACTTCTGTAACTCCAAAAATTCTGAAAAAATAGGAAAAAAAAATGCAAAGCACTACTGCCTAAGAATTTCAGAAACTTTTGATGTTCCAGCAAAAAATGTAAATTCATGCACCACAACCAAAGTTTCTGTTTTTGCACTGCACATACCAAACAAACAATCTAATCATCCTAAAGGCAAATCTTGGCACATTATTTTTATAATACAATGGATTTTTACAAGGGGATAATTATTTTTGTTGAAAAGTTTCTGTAATTCAAGATCTGGAAAGTTTCCATGGGCATGAACAAAGTTCAAGGAGCTCCCCCACTTCAACGGTGCTCGTCTTTCTTACTTTCACTTTTCCTTTTGAAAAGTTTTAGGTTCCCCTCTATATTTTTTTTTGTTTTTAAACTTTTTAAAAGCACACAATAGAATAAAATGACTCTCTAAAACTTCCGGGTTGTCTCCCTGGCAGCGCATTCTTTAAAGCCATTAAGCTAGGCCAGGGCCGGTCCTGATATTTTGGGGGCCCGGGGCGAAACTATAATTTGGGGCCCCTTAAAATAATCACTCTAAGAATACATGATCACATAAGTGCACAAATCCGACAGGACATGTATTTGGTGAATATGGTTTCGTGCGCAACCCTTGTGAATAGTAAATTTAAAAAAATACTAGTCATACAAAAATAAAAAATAAAATCAGATTTTTCTTTTGTAACATACATAGCTATTATACTCGTGTATAAAGTTTCACAAGGAAATGACATTCTAAGCAAAAATGACAAAGTCGAAGTTATATTGGAAAATATATTTTGATGAATAGTAAGGCCTTGATTGTATTTTCTTCTCTAAGAATACCACGGGTCCCATTTCTTCACAAAGCTTCACAGGTGAGTAGAATGGTCAACCGAGTTTTATACCGCCAAATTTCAGAATGTTTTGAATTTTTCTAGTATTTTTTAAAATTCATTTTTCATACGGGTGTAGATGGAACCATGTTTACCTTTGTATTTTCGAAAAGCAGCATTCATATCAAATAATTTATACATATTACCTTCAAAATTTCATCTAACAATCATCAATAAAATTCACTTATGATTGAGTCGATGGCTCCTCTCAGTAATTCTATCAAGTTAACCACACTTTGTTTTCTTTTTCCTCTTTTTATCAAATGCATATATTCTAGGAGTAGGCGACATTATGACACACAACTCAAATTAAATAAATAAATTATATCAAAGCTTGAACACCACAAAGCTATGCATCAAGGATACGTGCCAATAGAAAATACTCAATTAGCAATATAGATATGGGAAATACGTAATATTACCTCAGATCATTCGGATCCGTGTCGGTTATCACCTGATCGGGAGATCCGCGATGTTGCGATTTATATTGATGTGTGATGGAAGGCGCTCGGCGATCTGCATCACTGTGTGTGCGTCAATCGCGTGAAGAGCGGAGCAGATCCAGTGGAGTTCGTCGACGTGGCAACTCGTGAACTTCGTCAGCACTATGTGCCCTACCATGGTCGTCCTCCCCTTGAGTCTAGCATGAACACTGCTCCCACGTCGCCCCCCACCACCGGCTTGCGGTTGTCACCGGCGCCGACGTAGGAGGAGATAGCTGCGACGGCGAGACCAAGCTGCCCATTGTTTGTTCGGCGATGACCATAGGAGATTGGGGAATAGATGGAATAAGGAAGGTCATAGCGATGAGAAGGAAACCCAATAATCTGGCTAGGGTAACACAACCAGGCTAAGCATTTTTTGTTTGAGAGAAGCGTACAGGCTAACAGATCAAATCCCAACTATGAGCGGCTTCGTGGGCTACCTGCATGCATCTCTGCGTGCGCAGTCTCCCTGGGCCATGGCCTACGCGGATAGTACCTGGACGGGGGCCCCTATACTTGGGGGGGGCCCAGGGCGGCCGCCCCCTCTGCCCCCCCCCCCTTCAGGGCCGGCCCTGGGCTAGGTATATAGTGCTAAGTAATGGATTCACCCGGATCCTAAGGTATATCAAAGCCAATTTTAATTAACAATGATTTGTAATTTAGTAGTGAGCACCAAGTAACATATATCATGCAACAACAAAGTCTAACTCTCTTCCTATGCATCGGCATGTCATAAAAGAACAATTCATATACATCAAGTAAAGGCCAATGCATAGCATAACCAGATTCTTGCAATTTTATTGTGTTGAAAACATAGAGAGGTGGAGATGTAGTTCCTCTCTCATAATAATTGCAAGTAGGAGCATCAAGCACATGCATATTATATTCATCAAAATCATCATGTGTAGTAGTAAAGCGCAACCCATCAATATAATTCCTAATAAGTGCAAACTTCTCCGATATAGTGTTCTTGGGAGAATTCAAAAAGATAATAGGACTATCAAGTGTCGGTGCAATAGCAACAATTTCTTTCATAACATAAGGAACTATAGCAAGTTCATCTCCATAAGCATAATTCATATTGGCATCATGGCCACAAGCATAGCAAGCATCAATTTCATCAAAAAGGGATATTTCAAACAAATCCAAGGGATCATAGCAATTATCATAGCATTCATCCTTCGGTAAGCACGAAGGGAAATTAAACAATGTATGAGTTGAAGAGTTACTCTCATCAGAAGGTGGGCACGAGTAGCTAATCCGCTCTTCCTCCCTTTGTTCTTCGCTCTCCTCCTCATCTTTTTCATCCAAAGAGCTCACAGTGTCATCAATTTCTTCTTCAATAGTTTCCTGCAAAATATTAGTCTCTTCTTGGACAGCGGAGACTTTGTCAATAAACTCATCAATATCGGCATTGTATTCACAATTCTCATAGCAATATTTAAGTATAGCATAATTTTTAGATCTGTAAACAACATCATCATAATTTGCACACTTTTCAAACAAAGATTCAATTTCATAAGCACCCTTGAAAGCAACAAATTCTTCTATTCGTTCCACATCATAGTAATCATATATATCATTAGCATAAGAAGCCAAGGTTTCATTATCATTAAATTTACATGAAAAGGGAAGGTGTGGAGCCTTCATCCTAGAGCAACAAGTATAATCATATATCTAGCATAAATTCCAAGCGTACCAATGCAACATATCGATTTGATCCCATAACAGTTTCCCTTTTTGAGTCAAGCAATAATCCCTAAAGTATTCATGTTGATCGAACGTGTCTCCCATTATTAAGTTGAACGGGGTTTTCTCAGGATTATCAAAGTAGTGTTCAATATTTTTCACATAACGAGCATCGAGGGTTTTAGGAGGTTCCCCATCTCCATGAGTATCAAGTACACCTTTTTTTTGGTATTTCGTGTTCCATATCTGTAACATCCCCAGCATCACACTGCAGTAATCCCTTATGATCAGTGCCAAGTCATCTTGATTTACAAAGCTTAATCATATTGGATTAATATCTCATTTCAAATTCCTTCTCTGAATTCAATTCAAATTCAAAGTGCAATTTGAAGTTGCTCAAAAGTTGCTGGAAAAATGTTCACCTTCTAGTAAATATTCCAAAACAATTTGTTGTTAAGGAAAACAACATCACTCCCAAGTCAAATTGGGCCAAAGCATTTAAAACAGTACAAAACAGCACTTTAAATGCCATTTCATTTTTGAAAAATCCAAATGAATTCCAAAATTGTCCAAACTTTATGTGGCAGAGCAAAATATTCTAAAGTATTTGTTTTGGTCAGGCCCACATTTTTACTAAGTCATTTGATGGCTAGTTTAATAGCAAAAACTTGCTGGTAAAAATAAACAGAAAACAGAAATGGAAAAAGGCCTAAACTACTACACAGGACTGGACCTAAGTGCACAGTGCACCAGGCCCAGCCCATCTGGCCTTTCTCCCTCTTCTCTCTCTCTCCCTCGCCGTGTCGCCTGCGCCGTGGCTGGGCGCGAGCGCACCGACCAACCGGCGACAGCGCGACGCCACCGACAGCTGAGGGGATAAGGCCGCCCCCTCGGCCTCTCCCCTCCATCCTATCCACTCTCCCCCCCTCTTCCTCGCTCGCGCTCGCCTCTTCTTCCCTCTGCCCGAGCGCGTGGCCGTCGCCCTCCATCGTCACCGCGGCCACCGGCGCCCTTGTGCCTTTTCGCCGAGTCCAAACGCTCCGCCGACGCCTACCTCTTCCTCCTCGACCCCGTGAACGAGCCGAAGTCCCCTGCAGCACCCGGAGTCAGCCGTTCCCCATCTCGGATCACCGGAGCTCGCCGGCATCGATCCCCTGGATGGCAGCTCCTAAACCTCTCACGGGCCAACTTGCGCTGCTCGGTGAGCCTCTTCCCCCTCTCCGTTCCTCTCTTCGCGCCGCGAGCTCCGTTCTAGCTAGCTCACCGCAGCACCGTGCTCTGTCCGCCGCAGCACCTCGCCATCCGGCCACTTCCGGTCATCTCCGAGGCCGCGCAGTAGCTCATTTCGATCCAGCACTTCACTCTCGTTCGAACGCGACCGGCAGCACGCGCTAGATCACACTCTGGCCTCGTGCCCGAGCTCAACCGTAGAACACCGCCACCGCGGCTCACCGCCGGTGTTTTTCGGGCATCCCCTGCTGCGGCTGATGCCACCAATCGATGCGGCGTTCGATGCCCATTTGAACGCACCCACGCACGCCCAAAACCGAGCCCCGTAGCATAATTCCGGCCAAGTCCGGCCATCGCCGCCGCGTTTCACGTTCGCCGGCGCAACTCCGGTGGCTCCGCTGACGTAGCGAGTATGGGGCCCACCCCTCTGAGGCTGCCAGTGGGCCCCGGCGCCTCAGTTGACTGTGTTGACCACGGTCAACGTGGGGTACTGCTCACTTCTGTCACTGACGTGTGGGCCCCTCTGTGTTAATTAAGTTTTTAAACTAATATGTTAATTAGATAACCCACCGACACCTGGGGCACACTCCCCTAATTAGTCCAGTGAGGCTGACAGGTGGGCCCCACCTGTCAGTTTGACTAGTCAGCCGCCCAGTTGACTGCTGACGCAGTGATGACCTCATGCTGACATCATAATTCATTTTAGATAATTTTTGTTAATTCAATTAAATCCAGAAAATGCTAAAATCTTTGAAAAAACATAGAAATTAATCCGTAGCTCAGATCAAAAACCTTTATACATGAAAGTTGCTCAGAACGATGAGACGAACCCAACCGTGCCATCTGTTTCCGTGTCGGGACCCTCTACGGAGGTGAACCCACAATTTTAGCATGTTTCCTGTAGATGAATAGTGCATACATACCGGTTAATAAATCCAACTTTAATCCTAAAATAACTAATACTACTTAGACATGTCTTTAGGCAACCCTCCACTGCATCTTAGCATAGCATGCTCTGTGTTGCATATGTTTGCTGTGTATTTATCTGTTTCCTCCCCCTCTTATCTCTCGGTAGACCCCGACACCGACGTAGTCCCTGAGACCGACGCAACTCCAGAGGTCGACTACACCCCTGATGACCAGATCTTTGCCGCAGAGCTTCCAGGCAAGCACCCCCCCTTTGAACATGCCGATATCGCCTATTCTTTCTCTCTTATGCTTGCATTAGAAATTGTTGCTACTACTGTTTATCCTATTTCTGATGCACATCCTGTTTTTGTAACTGCTGTTTATACCTACCTGTTTATCCTAAGCTGCTTAGTATAGGCTGGATAGAGACCCACCAGAGACCCCACTTTGTCCTAGTTGCCCCGCTGGATTATCAGATGACTCGATCAGCGTGATCGACAACCAGGCCCCAGCACCGCACATCAACCCCTTAGTTGTACGACACTGCAGTGTTACTATCGAGTGCCGAGGGTGATACCTCGTTTAGCACTTCTGATGTTAACTCTGTAGAGTAGCTATTCCATCGTGGTCACCGAGGGTGATTCCTCCTTCACCACTCCCGATAACGACGCCATCGTGCAACACCTCAAGTGTGAACCTCGGGGGTGATTCTTCCTAAGTTCACCTTGATTATTACATCAGGTGGAATCCATCGAGGGTGATTCCTCAGGTTTCCCCCTGGTGTTTGGATACACAGTTACCATGACTTTAACCATGAACCATGATAAAGTCGGGTCGGCCCTGAGGGGTACCCGTGCGAGCATGTGATGCGAGTGATGTGGAGACGGGTTGACCTAGAGGGTGCCCGCGAGATAATTACGAGGCGCGGCCGGGCATTCTTAGCCCTTGCAACAAGTCCTTGAGACGGGACGATGGGGTCACATCGATCGTGAGTCTTTGCTCGTTACCGCACGCTCCTAATTCACTAACGATTTGGATATTTGATCCGAGTAGGCCTTTGGCCTGATAGCACTAACCATCATGTGGGAACAGTTACGGGAGCTCTGCGTCATGGCATCAGCCGAAGTTTACTGGACGTCAGCAAGGAGCGGCACGCGCCAAGTTGGACCGCGTTAAGCAACCCCCTTGATAGTGTGGGTTGCTAGGTCTGCTCACGGCCGTGAACGTAACATGCAGGAGCACTCAGGGCGAGGGGCCCAGCCCCCTGGGCGCATAGGGTTAGTCCGGCGTGCTGACCTCTCTGTTAAGCTTAGGTCGGGTTGCGGCGTATTGTTTGGCCGAGGCCGAGCATGAACCAGAAAAGTGTGTCCGGCCGGAGTTAATCGATCGTGGTGGGTAAGTTGGTGCACTCCTACAGGGAAGAACTAATCTATGCGTAGCCGGATCCTCGGTAACAGATGCTCGGAGTTGTATCCCTATCGATACAACTAGAACTGGATACTTGTGATGAGAAATGGATAGTATGGCTCTGGGATTGCTTTCTCGCAGGGAGTCGAGGAAGGATCTCTGGGTGAGGTTGATAACACTACTACTACTTTACTTTATGCTATTCTGTACTCTTCTAAATGCTGCAAGATGCTTGAAGATGCTGAAGATGCTAGTCTTCGATAGGACTAGGCCTTTCCTCTATTCTGGCATTTCTGAAGCCCAGTCCACATATACAGCCTTTCTTTGATAATGTTGCATATGTAGTGTAGATCCTTGCTTGCTGAGTACTTCGGATGAGTACTCACGGTTGCTTTGCTCCCTCTTTTCCCCATATCCTTTTGATGCAACCTGATGTCGGAGCCCCGGAGCCAGCTGCCCCCGCCGACGGCTACTACTACTACCCTCCTGGCGAGTACTACTACGAGGAGTCGTCCGACGACCAGGAGTAGGATCGGAGGGTCCCGGGCAGGAGGCCTGCGCCTTTCGATCGTAGTGTTTTCTTTTGCCCTGCCTTTTAAAGGCTTATCTGTTTCTCTTTTATATCTGTACTCAGATATCTGATGCTTCCACTGACACTTGTAAGCGAGCTTATGTATTCGAGCCCTCGAGGCCCCTGGCTTGTAATATAAAGCTTGTATGACTTTATTTATGTTTTAGAGTTGTGTTGTGATATCTTCAAGTGAGTCCTAGGCTTGATCATGTGCATTTGCGTGTAAGGTTAGTACACGATTAAGCCACAGCATCACAGGTTGGTATCAGAGCCGACTGCCTGTAGGAACCCCCCCTTCCAACTACTTGGCCGAAGTTGAGTCTAGTCTTTGGAAAACTGTTTTACTAACATGGCTGTGTGGCTTACGGGCCAATGTCGCCAATTGGGTGGTATTAGGATCTTTTATTCCTCGTCTTTACTCTGGGACTCTGATCTCTCTTCTATTCGGGTTAAACATTTTACTAACACTGACATTAGGTTCTCGTAACCACTTCATCCCGGAGAGCTCCTTCACCACAGATGATCGCTTGCTTCGCCAGAAGATTCTGCAGATACTCCTCGATGTTTCCCGAGACCATGATGCCCACTACTTTTGCAAGTTCCCTACTACCGATAATCACCGTGGACAGCTACGCATCTTTGCTATTTGTATCTTCATTCCCAGATACTCCTTTATGTACGAGATGCCCCAAAATACTCCTCGTTAATCTGGGAATCCTTTGAGCCTACTGCCGTGCAGCTTCTTTCGCACTGCGGATAATTCCTCATATTTACTAGGGATCCGTTCATCCCCAGTTGTTCAGGTGTTTCACAAAATACTTTCCATTGTTAATCGATCTTCCGAAAATCCTCTGCAGACTATTGCTCTTGAAATTATTGCATGCTTACATTATGGGTAATTCCATATGACAAGTAATCATTGTTGATATCCCTTGTCACTATCATTCTGGCCTCATTGATTCAACCTGTGTGTGAATACTCGCAATCATCAGTTCTTTCCCAGAATTCGTCCTACCAGCTCAGACATCATTTTGGACATGAGTTGGATCTCAGCCAATCATGTTGCAATTGATTGTCCATCTAGTTCTAATTAACTTACTCGTCTTTTGTTCAGAGTTCTGCCTCTGATCGTTCATTCTGAAAGTCATGATTTCTTTGTATTTAAACATCAAATTATTCAGTTGTTTTTACAATCTGATGCCTTTGGCAAATGGTATCCTCTGCTTACTTTCGAGCTTGTGATTATTCACTTCTGAAGTTTGCGGTATAGGTTCCTAAGTTGTCCCGATGGGTTGAACCTATGCTTTTGCCTAATCTGTGTGAACTCGAAAGTTATGCGAGTCATACTCTTCTGGTGCTTTAGCAGATAAATCTTCCGCACTACAAATTATTCGAAAACGAGGAGTGAATGAAAGGTTATGCATTGAAAAAGTGGGAGTCGACCTTGGACCTTTGTGCTCATGCCCATGGAAACGATGTAGATCCTATCATGGAAGCTCCTTGTAATAATAATTATCCCCTTGATATAATACCATCTTGTATTTGTGTTATGTCCCTTGCAACCATGGTCCTGACCATGATTGTTCTTCTTTGATTCCATTTCTCGGACAAGTTAAAATTACTTGTCTTTTGAAGATCATTTCACCTGTCCAACCTCTAATTCTGATCTACCTTCAAGTATTGCCCCATGTTATCTCATGGATATTGTGTCATTGCACTACCTCTCGTGAATTATTATTGGAATGATACTCCATCACATCATTCCTAGCCCGATCGGCTATATCATTATCGTATCGATTTTTAAATTATGCTACTTGGTCCTTATGCCCGGAGCAACTTCCGACGACGAGCTAAGCTTACGTCGATCTTCCTCATCTTATCATTTCACCTCGAACAACAAGCTTGACTTCGAGCTTGTGTCAAATCCGTGGTTCTCATAGCCTTTCACTTCATCGTTCCTTTTGCTTGATGTCGTCGCTGCTCGATGGCATCTTCATAGAGTCTCTAGACAAAATTTGTCGTGATCACCGTCAACACTTTGGCTTCTTCAGAGATGTCCATTGAATTCATGGCTAGAAATACCATCCCTACCCTCGATGAATTGTGATATCATCGATGTCATCCTTGATTTTCTACCAACACAGACCTGGTTGTGTTTGGTTATTCCTTTTGTTCCGAGATAATCTTGGAAGTGTTCCTTTGTATCTCCTGTGATCTTCAGATCCAACCCTTGCCTGAAACACTATGTTATTGCTACCTCGCAGCATGACTGTGGTATTCGGAATATCATTGAGAACAGTGGAAGTGCAATGCTACATGATTCTTGATCAATTATCCAAACACCGTTGTATGGGTATTATCATGATTCTTCCCTCATCCCTTTATCTAAATGCTTTTGAACTTGCTGTCCTATCATGTATATCATGCTCCACTTTTCCTTGGGAAGGATATACCCCAATTCTTGTGTGTAGACACATTTTCCTTTCCATCGGTTTGTTTAACCTTTCTTGTGATCTATATGATTAAGCAGAAATAATTCCCTGCTTATGAAAAACACCTCGATGAATAACCTTGTCAGTGAGACCCTGTTACCATTGTTGATGACAATCCGGTAACCACCGATGGACGAGAACTTTGCCTATTGGTCCGCCTCCTCTTAACGAGTAGGAAAATGGTTCTCTTCGTCCCTCACCCTTGGTACCGATGTTGTCGCCGACATAACTGACAAACTATCATCTGACATGCCTTGTTATCGAAATCGTATAAGATGACACCGTCCTCCCTACTCTCGATCGACACCCCCCCCCCCCCACAGTTCCACAGGATCAGAACCTGACTCTCCTGTACATCATTGATTCCAAAGTATCTTATGCTCTTCGATTTGTGTGTTGTCATGAGCCACTTTCTGAGAGATGATCTATTCCCGATGCTCTGAACCCCCTTTTCACACTCTGTTCAGGTATCGATCGTTTGTCCATTCGCTTGAAACCTCTTATTGTAACCTCTTACCTTGCTCTTGATGTTTCCTTAAGTTTCAACTCGAGAGAGTTCTGCCACATTCCCTGAATTGTTCACCAGATAATTAACCCTATAAGGGTTAGTTCTCCCGAAGTTACTATTTACTTCCCCACTTAAATCTCAGGACGAGATTTCTTGTAGTGGAGGAGATTTGTAACATCCCCAGCATCACACTACAGTAATCCCTTATGATCAGTGCCAAGTCATCTTGATTTACAAAGCTTAATCATATTGGATTAATATCTCATTTCAAATTCCTTCTTTGAATTCAATTCAAATTCAAAGTGCAATTTGAAGTTGCTCAAAAGTTGCTGGAAAAATGTTCACCTTCTAGCAAATATTCCAAAACAAATTGTTGTTAAGGAAAACAACATCACTCCCAAGTCAAATTGGGCCAAAGCGTTTAAAACAGTGCAAAAACAGCACTTTAAATGCCATTTCATTTTTGAAAAGTCCAAATGAATTCCAAAATTGTGCAAACTTTATGTGGCAGAGCAAAATATTCTAAAGTATTTGTTTTGGCCAAGCCCACATTTTTACTAAGTCATTTGGTGGCTAGTTTAATAGCAAAAACTTGCTGGTAAAAATAAACAGAAAACAGAAATGGAAAAAGGCCTAAACTACTACACAGGACTGGACCTAAGTGCACAGTGCACCAGGCCCAGCCCATCTGGCCTTTCTCCCTCTTCTCTCTATCTCTCTCTCCCTCGCCGTGTCGCCTGCGCTGTGGCTGGGCGCGAGCGCACCGACCAACCGGCGACAGCGCGACGCCACCGACAGCTGAGGGGATAAGGCCACCCCCTCGGCCTCTCCCCTCCATCCTATCCACTCTCCCCCTCTCTCCCTCGCTCACGCTCACCTCTTCTTCCCTCTGCCCGAGCATGTCACCGCCGCCCTCCATCATCACCTCGGCCACCGGCGCCCTTGTGCCTGTCCGCCGAGTCTAGACGCTCCGCCGGCGCCTACCTCTTCCTCCTCGACCCCGTGAACGAGCCGCAGGCCGCTGCAGCGCCCGAAGTCAGCCGTTCCCCACCTCGGATCACCGGAGCTCACCGGTGTCGATCCCCTGCATGGCAGCTCCTAAACCTCTCACGGGCCAACTTGCGCCGCTCGATGAGCCTCTTCCCCCTCTACGTTCCTCTCTTCGCGCCGCGAGCTCCGTTCTAGCTAGGTCGCCGCAGCACCGTGCTCTGTCCGTCGCAGCACCTCGTCGTCCGGCCACTTCCGGTCGTCTCCGAGGCCACGCAGTAGCTCATTTCGACGCAGCACTTCGCTCTCATTCGAAAGTGACTGGCAGCACGCGCTAGATCACACTGTGGACTCGTGCCCGAGCTCAACCGTAGATCACCGCCGCTGCGGCTCGCCGCCGGCGTTTTTTCGGCATCCCCTGCTATGGCTGATGCCACCAATCGATGCGGCATTCAATGCCCGTTCGAACGCATCCACGCACGCCCGAAACCGAGCCCCGTAGCATGATTCCGGCCAAGTCTGGCCATCGCCGCCGCGTTTTGCCTTCGCCGGCGCAACTCCGGTGGCTCCGCTGACCTAGCGAGTATGGGGCCCACCCCTCCGAGGCTGCCAGTGGGCCCCAGCGCCTCAGTTGGCAGCGTTGACCACGGTCAACACGGGGTACTGCTCACTTCTGTCACTAACATGTGGGCCCCTCTGCGTTAATTAAGTTTTTAAACTAATCTGTTAATTAGATAACCCACTGACACCTAGGGCCCACTCCCCTAATTAGTGTTGTTAGGTTAAATACCAAACTCGGTTAAGCCACTGAGGCTGACAGGTGGGCCCCACCTGTCAGTTTGACTAGTCAGCAGCCCAATTGACTGCTGATGCAGTGATGACCTCATGCTGATGTCATAATTCATTTTATATAATTTCTGTTAATTCAATTAAATCCAGAAAATGCTAAAATCTTTGAAAAATCATAGAAATTAATCCGTAGCTCATATCGAAAAACTTTTACATGAAAGTTGCTCAAAACGACAAGACGAACCCAACCGTGCCATCTGTTTCCGTGTCGGGACCCTCTACGGAGGTGAACCCGCAACTTTTAGCCTGTTTTCGGTAGATGAATAGTGCATACATATCGGTTAATAAATCCAACTTTAATCCTAAAATAACTAATACTACTTAGACATGTCTTTAGGCAACCCTGCACTGCATCTTAGCATAGCATGCTCTGTGTTGCATATGTTTGTTATGTATTTATCTGTTTCCTCCCCCTCTTCTCTCTCGGTAGACCCCAACACCGACGTAGTCCCTGAGACCGACGCAGCTCCGGAGGTCGACTACGCCCCTGACGACCAGATCTTTGCCGCAGAGCTTCCAGGCAAGCACCCCCCTTTGAACATGCCGATATCGCCTATTCTTTCTCTCTTATGCTTGCATTAGAAATTGCTGCTGCTACTGTTTATCCTATTTCTGATGCATAGCCTGTTTTTGTAACTGCTGTTGATACCTGCCTGTTTATCCTAAACTGCTTAGTATAGGCTGGATAGAGACCCACCAGAGATCCCACTTTGTCCTAGTTGCCCCGCTGGATTATCAGATGACTCGATCAGCATGATCGACAACCAGGCCCCAGCATCGCACATCACCCCCTTAGTTGTACGACACTGCAGCGTTACTATCGAGTGCTGAGGGTGATACCTCGTTTAGCACTTCTGATGTTAACTCTGTAGAGTAGCTATTCGGTCGTGGTCACTGAGGGTGATTCCTCCTTCACCACTCCCGATAACGACGCCGTCGTGCAACACCTCAAGTGTGAACCTCGAGGGTGATTCCTCCTAAGTTCACCTTGACGATTACATCAGGTGGAATCCATCGAGGGTGATTCCTCAGGTTTCCCCCTGGTGTTTGGACACACAGTTACCATGACTTTAACCATGAACCATGATAAAGTCGGGTCGGCCCTGAGGGGTACCCGTGCGAGCATGTGATGCGAGTGATGTGGAGACGGGTTGACCTGGAGGGTGCCCGCGAGATAATTATGATGCGCGGCCGGGCATTCTTAGCCCTTGCAGCAAGTCCTCGAGACGGGGCGACGGGGTCACATCGATCGTGAGTCTTTGCTCGTTACCACGTGCTCCTAATTCACTAATGATTTGAATATTTGATCCGACTAGGTCTTCCCTCTATTCTAGCATTTCTGCAGCCCATTCCACATATACAGCCTTTCTTTGATAATGTTGCATATGTAGTGTAGATCCTTGCTTGCTGAGTACTTCGGATGAGTACTCACGGTTGGTTTGCTCCCTCTTTTCCCCATATCCTTTTGATGCAACCAGATGACGGAGCCCCGGAGCCAGCTGCCCCTGCCGACGGCTACTACTACTACTACCCTCCTGGCGAGTACTACTACGAGGAGCCATCCGATGACCAGGAGTAGGATCGGAGGGTCCCAGGCAGGAGGCATGCGCCTTTCGATCATAGTGTTTTCTTTTGCCCCACCTTTTAAAGGCCTATATGTTTCTCTTTTATATCTATACTCAGATATCTGATGCTTCCGTTGATGCTTGTAAGCGAGCTTATGTATTCGAGCCCTCAAGGCCCCTAGCTTGTAATATAAAGCTTGTATGACTTTATTTATGTTTTAGAGTTGTGTTGTGATATCTTCAAGTGAGTCCTAGGCTTGATCATGTGCATTTGCGTGTAAGGTTAGTACACGATTAAGCCGGGGCATCACAATATCCATAACTAAAGATAGAGATCAACTTAGAATAGAAAATAAAATCTACTTTGCGTTAAAGCAAACAAGCACACACGAGAATATTCACCCCATGCTATTGCTCCCCGGCAACGGCGCCAGTAAAAGGTCTTGATAACCCACAAGTATAGGGGATCAATTATAGCCTTCCTCGATAAGTAAGAGTGTCGAACCCAATGAGGAGCTAAAGGTATAAAAAATATTCCCTCAACTTCTATCGACCACCGATACAACTCTACGCACGCTTAACATTCACTTTACCTAGAACAAGTATGAAACTAGAAGTACTTTGTAGGTGTGATAGGATAGGTTTGGAAGATAATAAAGAGCACATAAATAAAAGTTAGGGGCAGTTTAGATAAAGAAACAATTAAGTTAGTTTTTGTAGAGAGCTTTTTGTCACAAGAAAGTTATTTGTCCCTAGGCAATCAATAACTAGACCGGTAATCATTATTGCAATTTTATATGAGGGAGAGGCATAAGCTAACATACTTTCTCTACTTGGATCATATGCACTTACGACTGGAACTCTAGCAAGCATCCGCAACTACTAAAGATCATTAAGGTAAAACCCAACCATAGCATTAAAGTATCAAGTCCTCTTTACTCCCATAGGCAAACAACCTACTTACTCGGGTCTGTGCTTCTGTCACTCACGCCACCCACCATAAGCGAATCATGAACATATTGCAAACCCTACAGCAGGGATCCCTCATGCTTGTGTGACACAGAGAGCACCACATGATAGTACCAATAATAAAACATACAACTCAAACCAATCATGATCAGCAGTCAACCCATAGGACAAAACAGATGTACTCAAACATCATAGGATAGCCATACATCATTGGGAAATAATATAGCGTTGAGCACCATGTTTAAGTAGAGATTACAGCGGGGAGAAGAGGTGTTACACTGCTGCATAGAGGGGGAGAGAGTTGGTGATGACGGTGGCGAAGTTGTTGGTGAAGATCGCCGTCACGATGATGGCCCTGGCGGTGTTCCGGCGCCACCGGGAGAGAGGGGGAGAGAGCCCCCCTCCTTCTTCTTCCTTGACCTCCCTCCTAGATGGGAGGAGGGTATCCCCTCTAGTCCATGGCCTCCATGGAGGCAGAGGGGCGGGAGCCCCTTCGAGATTGGATCTATCTCTGTTTCTCCTCTGTTTCTGCGTTCTTGTTTTCTGGCCTTTCACCGTTTCTTAAATTCCCGGAGATCCGTAACTCCGATTGGGCTGAAATTTTAACACGATTTTTATCTAGATATAAGATTCCTTGCGGTCGAAGGACACTTCCAAACCGACCAATGGGGTGGCCACAAGCCTGCCAGGCGTGCCCTAGGTAGGGGGGCGTGCCCCTAGGGCTTGTGGGCCCCTCAGGCATCATCTCTCCTTGATTCCGCTTCTCAAAAATCACATATATTCCAAAATAATTCTCTGTAAATTTTATCACGTTTGGACTTCGTTTGATATGGGTATTCTACAAAACAAAGAACATGCAACAAACAGGAACTGGCACTGGGCACTGGATCAATATGTTAGTCCCAAAAAATGATATAAAATGTTGCCTAAAGTATATGAAAGTTGTAGAATATTGGCATGAAACAATAAAAATTATAGATATGACAGAGACGTATCATAAAGTTTGGCACAAGTTTTGATGATCGCTCCTTGGAAACCAGAGTATCTCACCAGAAGGATCATAGTTTCCAAAAGGAGGCGTGGCAATTTGAACTCTAGTCGTTGGTGAATTGATCGTTTCGCCTCAAAAAACATTCCATAGTACGCAATCTCCATTATACCATAGGTTTGATTTTTTTTTACGCATTTCAAGGCTCGTTTGCTATATTTAAGGCATTTTTTTGCATTTACCATGTATTTTGTGCATATAAATCAAATCCTAACCGCAACTGCATGTGGTGATGAAAGGGATGAGGATTGCCGTTCAATCTGGGAGCATCCAATGGTGTAGACGTACGATCTGTGGTGTTTGTGTTCTGGCCAATCGGAAAGCATGACTCACATCGCGTGCAATACGGGTCATCGGCCATGGTTTGGTAGTCACACGGCTTTCATTAATGATCCGTGCGCTATTTGCAAACATTTAAATCAAGGAACAACATAATTTCGTTTGAATGAAGACATGATTTCATTGTTTGGCCTTGATTTTTTCCCATGATAAGCAATCACCATTATACCCTAGGTTTGATTTTCTGGCGCATTTCAGGTCTCTTTTGCTATATTTAAGCCATTTTTGCATTTACCATGCATTTAGTGCATATATATCAAAACCCTATTGCAACTACATGTGGGTGTTAGCAAAGAAGGTGTACAAATCATTTGTGTGTGGCTTTGCATGTTTTCATTCATTGTTTGGGAAATAGGAAGAATTTTTAAACATTTCGGCTGCGAGATGCGGCCACCAACATTGGTCTTGTTGGTATTTTAATTACAGGAAATGTGGATGGAGTCTGAAAATCGGTGTATCAACGTGGCGCGATTTCAAGACCCAGTGGAATTTTTTCGGTAAAGTTTGGTAAAGGTTACGATGATCGCATCTTGGAAACTGGAGCATCTCACATGAAGGAGGATAGTTTCCAAAAGGAGACGTGGAAATTTGGACTCCAATTATCGGTGACTTCATCGTTTCGCCTCACAATTACTTCCACAGTATGCAATCACCAATATACCATAGGTTTGATTTTCTAGCGCATTTTCGGGCTCGTTTGCTATATTTGAGCCATTTTTTGAATTTACCATGCATTTTGTGCATATAATTCAAATCCCAACCGCAACTACATGTGGGTGTTGGCAAAGAAGGTCGAAAAAATCATTTGTGTGTCGCTTTGCGTGTTTTCGTCCATTGTCCAAGGAATGGGAAGAATTTTCAAACATTTTGGCTGCGAGGTGCGGCCACCGGCGTAGGTCTTGTTGATAGTTTAATTACAGGAAATGCAGATATAGTTTGAAAATCAGTGTGTCACCCTGACGTGCTCTCAAGACCCTGTGGAAATTTTTTGGTAAAGTTTGGCACAAGTTTTGATGATTGCTCCTTGGAAACCGGAGCATCTCACAAGAAGGATCATAGTTTTCAAAAGGAGACGTGGCAATTCGAACTCCAGTCACCAGTGACTTCATAGTTTTGCCTCAAAAAAATTCCACACTACGCAATCACCATTATACCCTAGGTTTGATTTTCTGGAGCATTTTAGGGCTCGGTTGCTATATTTAAGTCATTTTTG
This sequence comes from Thinopyrum elongatum, assembly GCA_011799875.1. Classification (NCBI taxonomy): domain Eukaryota; kingdom Viridiplantae; phylum Streptophyta; class Magnoliopsida; order Poales; family Poaceae; genus Thinopyrum; species Thinopyrum elongatum. Next base: position 414,276,431 of record CM022300.1, read on the forward strand.
CATTTACCACGCATTTTGTGCATATAAATAAAATCCAAACCGCAACTGCATGTGGTGATGAAAGGGATGAGGATTGTGGTTCGATCTGGGAGTATCCAATGGTGTAGATGTATGATCCGTGAGTTTGGGTTCTGGCCAATCAGAACGCACGACTCACATCACGCGCGGTAGGGATCATCAGCCACGGTTTGTTAGGCACACAACTTTCATTAATGAACCATGTGCTATTGGAAAACATTTACATCAAGGAACAACATAATTTCGTATGAATGAAGACGTGAGTTCATTGTTTCGCCTCGAAATTTTTTCCTCGGTACTCAATAACCATTATACCCTAGGTTCTTTTTTTGGCGCATTTCAGGTCTCGTTTGCTAAATTTAAGCCCTTTTTGGAATTTATTATGCATTTTGTGCTTATATATCAAAACCCTACTGCAACTACATGTGGGTGTTAGCAAAGAAGGTGCAAAACTCACTCGTGTGTCATTTTGCGAGTTTTCATTCATTGCCCGAGAAACGGGAAAAATTCAAACATTTCGGCCATGAGATGCGGCCACTGGCGTAGGGCTTGTTGGTATTTTAATTACAGGAAATGCGGATGGAGTCCGAAAATCATGAAAATTGGTGTGTCACCGTGGCGTGATCTCAGGACCCAGTGAAAAAAATTTGGTAAAGTTTGGCACAAGTTACGATGACCGCTCCTTGGAAACCGGAGCATCTCACATGAAGGATCATAGTTTCCAAAAGGAGATCTGGCAATTCAGACTCCAATCATAGGTGACTTCATCATTTCACCTCAAATTTTTTTCCATGGTACGCAATCACCAATATACCCTGTGTTTGATTTTCTGGTGCATTTCCGGGATTGTTTGCTATATTTAAGCCATTTTTTGAATTTACCGTGCATTTTGTGCATATAAATCAAATCCCAACCACAACTAGATGTGGGTGTTGGCAAAGAAGGTCTAAAAATCATTTGTGTGTTGCTTTTTGTGTGTTTTCATTCATTGTCCAAGGAATGAGAAGAATTTTTGAACATTTCGGCTGCGAGGTGTGGCCAGTGACGTAGGTCTTGTTGGTATTTTAATTACAAGAAATGCAGATAAAGTCAAAAAATCATGAAAATCGGTGTGTCGCCATGGCGTGCTCTCAAGACCCCGTGGAACATTTTTGGTGAAGTTTGGCACAAGTTTTGATGATCGCTCCTTGGAAACCAGAGCATCTCACAAGAAGGATCATAGTTTCCAAAAGGAGACGTGGCAATTCGAACTCATGTCGCCAGTGACTTCATTGTTTCACCTCAAAAAAAAATTCCAAAGTACACAATCACCATTATACCCTAGGTTTGATTTTCTAGCGCATTTCAGGGCTTGTTTGCTATATTTAAGGCATTTTTTGCATTTACCGTGCATTTTGTGCATATAAATCAAATCCTAACCGCAACTGCATGTGGTGATGAAAGGGATGAGGATTGACATTCGATCTGGGAGCATCCAACTATGCAGACGTATGATCCGTGGGGTTTGGGTTCTGGCCAATCAGAACACAGGACTCACATCGCGCGCAGTAGGGGTCATCGGCCATAGTTTGGTAGGCACATGGCTTTCATTAATGAACCATGTGCTATTTGCAAACTAGATTGCATATGTTATGTTCATACATACTAGAGTGAGATCAATTGATTGTGCTAGCTCTAGGGTATATAATCATAAATAGTTCAAATTCATTGCCTGGGCTGACAACATATCAAGGTCAACATATTAACCGTTCTTAGATCAAGAGAAGTTCGGGCATAACTCACAATTCAGTACATGCGATAGTTCTAAATTGAATGAATTAAGTTACAGAATAGGCATAATAAATAGTGTTACAGATTAATTCCCATGTACATGGGGGAAATGGGAACATTAGGTTGACCCCGAATGAACTTCGGATTTTTGATGATTTTAAGCCTCTCTTTATGTTTGGTGTGTGATCCCTTGGCTGGCAACTCAGCAAATTCATCATACTCGTCCTCGTCAGCAACATCCTCAATGCCCCCATGCATCACTACATGACAGTTCTTATGCAAGGGGTCTTTCACATAGAAAATATGGGTAGCATCGCTGGCAAGATTGAACGGGTCCTTGTGATATGCCATCTTTGTCATGTTAACACAGGTCTTCCTATAATCATCAACCTTTACCTAACTAAGAGGGACCCATTTGCACCTGAATAATGCCACCTTAACTTTCACATAGTTAAGCTCCCGAATCTCTATGATGGTTCCATAGTATAACCTTTTATGTCATACGCTTGGTACCTCAATACCGTAGGTGATGGCTTTTGTGCCATGTGATAACGCACAAGTATAGGGGATTGTTTGTAGCCTTTTTGATAAATAAGAGTGTTGAACCCAACGAGGATCTAAAGGTAGAACAAATATTCCCTCAAGTTCTATCGACCACCGATACAACTCTACGGACATTTGACGTTCGCTTTACCTAGAACAAGTATGAAACTATTTTGTAGGTGATATGATAGGTTTGCAAGGATAAAACTAGATGTAACTTAGTGAGAATAAAACTACGAGTAATTTGCAAGATAATAAAAGTTAGTTGTTTAGTAGAAAGGTTTTGGTCACACAAGAAAGTTATTTGTCCCTGGGCAACCGATAACACGACCAGTAATCATTATTGCAATTTTATATGAGGGAGAGGCATGAGCTAACATACTTTCCATACTTGGATCATATGCACTTATGATTCGAACTCTAGCAAGCATCCGCAACTACCAAAGATCATTAAGGTGAAACCCAACCATAGCATTAAGTATCAAGTCCTCTTTTACTCCCATACACAACAACCCCCTTACTCGGGTATAAGCTTCTGTCACTCTCGCCACCCACTATAAGAGAATCATGAACGTATTGCAACACCCTACAGCAGGAATCCCTCATGCACGTGCGACACGAAGGGCACCATAGGACGGCACCAAAAATAAAACATACAACTCAAACCAATCACAATCATCAATCAACCCATGGGACAAAACGAATCTACTCAAACATCATAGGATGGCAACACATCATTGGATAATAATATGTAGCATTAAGCACAATGTTTAAGTAGAGATTACAGCGGGGAGAAAAGGTGTTACACCACTGCATAGAGGGGGAGAAAGTTGGTGTTGATGGTAGCAAGGTTGTTGGTGTAGATCGTCGTCATGATCCTAGCCCCGGCGGCACTCCGACGCCACCGGGAGAGAGGGGGAGAGAGCCCCCCTCCTTCTTCTTCTTCCTTGGCCTCCCCCTAGATGAGATGAGAGTTCCCCCTCTGGTCCATGGCCGCCATGGTGGCGGAGCGGCAGGAGCCCTTCCTAGATTGGATCTCTCTCTCTCTGTTCTCTTCTGTTTCGCGTTCCTCTTTTCTGGCCGAAAACCATTTCTTAAATTCCCGGAGATCCGTAACTCTGATTGCGCTGAAATTTTAACATGGTTTTTTATGGATATAAGCTTCTTTGTGGCCGAAGAAGAGCCCCAACCAACTTACGATGTGCCCACTAGGCATCACCGCGCACCAAGGGGGTAGGCCGCGCCCTGGTGGGTAGTGGAACACGTGGGCCTCCATTTGCGTTGATTCCACCTCCCAAAAATCACATATATTCCAAAATAAATCTCCGTATATTTTTATCGCGTTTGGACTTCATTTGATATGGATATTCCGTGAAACAAAAAACAAGTAACAAACAGGAACTGGCACTGGGCACTAGATCAATATGTTAGTCTAATAAATCATATAAATTGTTGCCAAAAGTATGTGAAAGTTGTATAATATTGGCATGGAACAATCAAAAATTATAGATACGATGAAGATGTATCAGCATCCCCAAGCTTAATTCCTGCTCATCCTCGAGTAGGTAAATGATAAAAAAGATATTTTTTGACGTGGAATGCTACCTAGCATAATCTTGATCATATAATCTAATCATGGCATGAATATTAAGACACGAGTGATTCAAAGCAATAGTCTATAATTTGACATAAAGACGTCAATACTCAGGCATTCCAACAAACAATCATGTCTTTCAAAGTATCAATGCTAAAGAACGTTATCCCTAGTCCGTGATGCTCAATCCTTGATCCATTCATGAAACACACTCAATATTAGCTACACCCAATGCACAAGTATGACAATAGTGCTCTCCAGTTGGTGCTTATAAGAGAAGGTGAAGACTCAAAACAAATTCTTTTTGCATAAAAGTAAATAGATAGGCCCTTCGCAGAGGGAAGCGGAGATTTGCAGAGGTGCCAGAGCTCAAAGCTTAAATTAGAGATAAAATTATTTTGAGAGGCACGCTTTTCCTATCAACGCTACGACCGAGAGTTCCCAACATCTTCCATGATAGACACATTATAGGCGGTTGCCAAACAGAAAACAAAGTTCATTTCATTTCCACCATTCTTTCATAATCCATGGCTAGCCGTATCCACGGGTGCCTTCCATACCAAAACTTTCCAAGGAATTTTTTTATTATTATTTTTGATTCATTGTGGGAATGGGCATCCCTATTACCTGCCACTTTCTCGTGCAATGATAAGTGTAACATCCCAAATTTTCAGATTTGGTATGTTAATATGATCATTATTTTTCATCGTGATTTCTATGCATATTTGAAATTTTCTGAAAATTCAAATCATTATTGCAACTTAAGGCAAATTATTGGAGTGGAGATAACATGACTTCTCCCCTTTATAAAAGTTCATAGTAACCAGAATATTAGTTGGAGTTCACCTGATGTGTTTTTGAAATTTTAGAAAGTCCAAATTTTATTTTATTTTATATTGGTTTTATACCACACTTTGTGTGTGCTTTATTGCATAAAATGATTTTAAGAATTCCATTAGGGATGCAAATATATTTCCTGTAGTATATATTAGTAATAACATTTTACTGTATGTTGTGGTATTTTTAAGAAGCCATCTGGTATTTTATGTTTAGTCAAAACATTTGATGTGTAAAAGTTAGTTTGCCACATATTATTGTTCACTTGGACCGCACTATGCAGCCCATCTTTATCCATGGCCCAATGCGCTCGAGCAACAGTAGCACAGCGACAGCCGGCCGGCCCATTTTCGCAAAGAGCAGCCCACTAGCAGCTCTGTTTTTTTTTTTCTTTCTTTCCTCCTCTCTGCCCCTGACCGCCGTGGCCCGCATGTCATCACCTTGCCGAGCGTGTTCTTCCTGGAGTTCTGTAGCCGAACCCCGACCGAATCGAATCGATCGATTCCGATCGATCTACTGCCCTCGCCCAATCCTGACTCCGTATAAATATTCCCCGAGTCCTCCTCTGCCGATTTTTTTCCAAAATCTCCTACTCCCGTGCCCCAGAATGGCACCCAGATCTCGCGGAGTCTGCCGCCGCCGATTTCTTCACCATCGAGGGTGCTCAGCGCCTCCCTTACCCTCTGTTGTCTTCTCCTTGACCTCCTCTGTCCCCCTAACCAACTATCTCTCATAGGGAAGCATCCAATCGAGCTCCTCGACCTCACCCCGAAGCTCACCGGTGACCACCCATCTTCTGCCGTCCGCTGTCATCGCTGGAGGCCGTCCCCGAAGCCTCTGAGGCCATCCACGAGCTCGCCCTTACTCTTCTCGTACAGGAGCATCATCCCCGAGCGCCAGCAAGCCCCTTAGCCGCCGCCGTCATCGAAGTCCAAGCCGCCAAGTTTTTCTTCTTCAAGTTCAGTGACGCTCCCTCCTCTGTTCTCCGGTGAGCCGCCCCCATCCGTCCGATCGCCGTTGGACGGCTACGATTAGATCCATGTTGTTTATTTTATTTTTCGTTGAAGCATTTTGTGTTATAAACCGGCCGTCCGCCGCTTAAGCCTAGCAGTGAACACCCTTCACCAAATCCCGTCATGCCATGTGGCAATGTCATAGCAGCCGCGGCAAATCTTCCAGGAACGCTGTCATGGCACAATTTTTCTTTGCAAATTCCATATCATATTTTCGTTTGGGTATATCTTGAGATCCGTAACTCCAAATTCATCGATTCTTTTTCCTGTGTACTCGTAGTGACCAGGAGAATATTGTAGAACCAAAATTTCACATTTCTAAACTGTTTAAATTTGAATTTGCTCAAATTTAAAATTTACCTTCTGGAGGTCATATCTTTCAAACCATTGCTCCAAATTAGTTGATTCTTTTTGCATTGTGATCCTACTAGCATGTAGATAATATATACCTACTGATATGTTCTGTTATTGAAGTTTTATTTGAATTATTTGCTATTGACTTTATTTTAGTGTTATGTGAGTACGATTTATTTATCGGTGCATTCGTTGAACGTATAGATTATCCGGAGTGTCAAGCGGATCAGAGCTAAGCGTAGAGTACATCATCACCGCTCAAGGCAAGTTTGCACTTTTGATTATGGTCACCCTATGTTCTGCTATGCATGTGTGGTTTTTATGCTATGATATATGTTGGTTTGGTTTGAATATCTCGTGTTGTCATGTTTTCGTATTGGCTGTTTTATGTGATGGTGTGATGGTAGACGTGGGTTTGTGTCGAGTGTTTCATGACACTGGTGAGTGTTTGCTCGGGACTTTTTCTCAGGTGAATGCGTCACTGGCTGAGTGCTCTATTGTCCCTAGAGAATGCGCCATGGCTGAGCGCACTTGAGGTTTCGGGGCTTAAATCAGGTGAATGCGTTGATGGCTGAGCGCTCTATTGTCCCTCGAGAATGTGCCACGACTGAGCGCACTTGAGACTTCTTGAAGATCTTTGTCATCTCATCGTAGGATTGTGATTTCTCTTCTACGGGTTAATTGGTTATGGTGTGTGAACCTTGATCAGTTAGTGGAGGTAGGTGGAGACATTCTTCTGCAAACCAACTGGAGTGTTTTGTTTGTCATACTTTGCTTGTGGATGTAGGTTTTGCTATATCATTATGTGTAATTTGCCAATACATTCAATGTATTGACCCTTGTGGCTGCAACTTATCATGTTGCAGGATTTTCAGATGATCAGTGAGATATAGTCGGGTCGCGAGTCTTCACTCAACATTTTCGCTAGTGGGCATTGATGGGACTCATTGTTTATTATGCTACATCTCCGCTATTATTATTGAATAAAGGTAGCTATGTGCTACTCAGTTTGTAATACTTATTAAATTCTGGATCATGCGGTGTAGTAAATGATGCACTTGTTACTTTGTTATTCATCTATACTGTGTGTGCTAGCGATTTGATCCAGGGACTAGCACAGTGAGCACAGAGACATTGAATCTTATCAGGTTCGGGTCGTTACAGATGGTATCAGAGCAGTGTGTTGACTGTAGGTCGTGACCCTAGAAAATGGACTAGAAAAGCCATAGGTGTGAAAAACCTATTTTACAAGTTTTGTCTACCCAGTAGTCTTCACTCTTGTATTCATATCTTTTCCTAATTACCTTCTCTTTTCAATAGTAGATGTCCCTTGTAGTTGTATTAGTATCATTTGAGGGCTTTTAGTTGGCAGACCACCACTATTAAGTTGAGTTCGATAATCGATTTGTGTGTAGTATGATGAGATCATATCTCTCGTGGATATGACCTTACCTGTAGGTTTTGCTTGTGTTGTTTGAATTGTTTGATTTGTTTGATTTGGGAATTTTGTTGATAGCATGAGCATATGGGTAGTGTTCCCCTTAGACCTATTTCTGCCTATATCTCACCTCTGCTTACCCATCAGATGTCGCCGAGGCGTAACCCTAGAGGCAGTGGTTCAGGAGACAACAACAACAATGACATACCACCGTACATGCAGCAATTTCTTCAGGGACAAGCCCAGTTGATCCAGTTACTAACAACAACAACAATAGTTGACGCACTTACTCATTTCTTGAGGTTGAATCCTCGGAGATTTTCTAGCACCCCTGAACCTATTGTGGTTGATGATTGGCTTCGCTCAGTTAATAGGAATTTGGAGACGGTTGGTTGCACCGATGTAGAGAGAGTGAGGTTTGCCTCACATTTGTTAGAAGGACCAGCCGCAACATGGTGGGACAATTACTTGGTCACTTACCCTATTGCCACTATCACTTGGGCACAGTTTCAGGCAGGTTTTCATGCCGCACATGTGTCTGCTGGTGCTATGAGTCTGAAGAAGAAGGAGTTCAGCAGCTTGCATCAGGGAGATCGCACCGTGAATGAGTATGTGGAGGAATTTAATAATCTTGCACGGTATGCTCCTAATGATGTTAACCCTGATGCAGCTAGGCAAGAGAAATTTCTAGAAGGTCTGAATGAAGAGTTGGGTGTTTAGTTGACAGTGGCGACATTCAACAACTGTCATGAGCTTATTGATAAGGCTATTGTACTTGAAGGCAAGTTTCAAGAAGTGGAGAACCGCAAGAGGAAGGCAAGCGACACAGAGTTCAACTCTAGAGGACAACGAAAGCACCGTAATTCATCAGCATCTTCTGAATCCTATGATTCTGAGGTGGACATTTATAATGGTTATAACCACAATGGCTATAATCATCACAACAGTAATGGACACAACCATAGTGGACAGATGAATGACAACAACAACCACAACCCTTCAACGCCCATGAAGGATATCAGTCAGTTACTTTGTTACAGATGCAGGAACTTAGGGCATTATTCAAACAAATGTCCTCTGTTGAAGAACATGAATTATGACAATGGAGATTCCAGAGAAGAGAAGTCTAATCGCATTGAAAGGGGGCATGTGACCCACACGAGGGTGGAAAGATCTAACAATGCACCTGTCTTCGGTAAGATTTTGATGAAGTTCCAGTATTATGACTGTTCTTTCAGTATTGGTGCATCATGTTTATTCATGTCAAGGAAATATACTATGAGTAAGCCTGAAAACTTTGGAATATGGATTATGTCAAGTACCCAACTTTAACCATTGCTAGCCAACTCGAATCTCGAGGACGAGATTCATTTTTAAGGGGGGTAGATTTGTAACATCCCAAATTTTCAGATTTGGTATGTTAATATGATCATTATTTTTCATCGTGATTTCTATGCATATTTGAAATTTTCTGAATATTCAAATCATTATTGCAACTTAAGGCAAATTATTGGAGTGGAGATAACATGACTTCTCCCCTGTTATAAAAGTTCATAGTAACCAGAATATTAGTTGGAGTTCACGTGATGTGTTTTTGAAATTTTAGAAAGTCCAAATGTTATTTTTTTATATTGATTTTATACCACTCTTTGTGTGTGCTTTATTGCACAAAATGATTTTAAGAATTCCATTAGGGATGGAAATATATTTCCTGTATTATATATTAGTAATAACATTTTACTGTATGTTGTGGTATTTTTAGGAAGTCATCTGGCATTTTATGTTTAGTCAAAACATTTGCTGTGTAAAAGTTATTTTGCCACATATTACTGTTCACTTGGACCGCACTGTGCAGCCCATCTTTATCCATGGCCCAATGCGCTGGAGCAACAGCAGCACAGCGATAGCCGGCCGGCCCATTTCCGCAAAGAGCAGCCCACTAGCTGCTCTGCTGTTTTTTTTCTTTCTTTCCTCCTCTCTGCCGATGACCGCCCTGGCCCGCATGTCATCACCTTGCCCAGCGTGTTCTTCCTGGAGTTCTGTAGCCAAACCCTGACCAAATCAAATCGATCGATTCCGATCGATCTACTGCCCTCGCCCAATCCTGACTCCGTATAAATATTCCCCGAGTCCTCCTCTGCCAATTTTCCCCAAAATCTCCTACTCCCGTGCCCTAGAACGGCGCCCAGATCTCGCGGAGTCCACCACCGCCTGAAGCTTCTGCCGCCGCCGATTTCTTCACCACCGAGGGTCCTCAGTGCCTCCCTTACCCTCTGTTGTCTTCTCCTTGACCTCCTCTGCCCCCTAACCAACTATCTCTCACAGGGAAGCATCCAATCGAGCTCCTCGACCTCACCCCAAAGCTCACTGGCGACCACCCATCTTCAACCGTTCGCTGTCGTCACTGGAGGCCGTCCCCGTGTAGGGAAATAAGCCACGACGAGCTTTGGACGCGGCGTGCATGCTTGTGCGCGCGGTGGTCGTGTCGGGCTCGGACCATGGCGGGCTCGGGTGCATGCGTGCGTGCCCGAGTGTAGGTGTGCGTGTGTGTGTGAGTCAGCGCGTATGCGCGCATGGGTGTGTGTTAGTTGGCGAGATGGACGGGGATGGAGACCACGTCGGGCGCTGGAGGTGGCCGTGCAGTGCGCGTGCGTGCGCACGAGCCACAGAGCGTGAGACGTGCAGGTCGTGTGAGTGGGGTGTGTTCGAGCGCGGGCTAGCATGTCAGAGCATGCGGGTATAAAGCCCCCGTCTCCCCTGTGTAGCTTGCAGAGGTGATCGAGTTCGTGCTCGAGGAGAAAAGAGAAAAGCCGTTCATGCGGCGGGGGGTGTTTGAGCGCCCGGTAATCCTCTGTGTCCTTCTTCCTCCTCTCCGGTTGTGTCTACGGTGATCGCCGTCGAGTGCCAGGGCTAGCTGCGCCAACATTTGGTATCAGAGCAAGGTGAAGGAGCTCGTGGCGGCAATGGCGATCGTGCCGCACGGCGAAGGTGGGGGCTCGGTGTCGTTGGCGATGCCGATGCTCACGCAGGATAACTACACGGTGTGGGCGATCAAGGCGCAGGCGATCCTCGATGCGCACACCGTGTGGGAGGCGGTGGCGCCGGTGGGCGACGCGGCGGTGAACGCGAAGAAGTGCAAGACTGCGCGCGCGATGATCTTCGGTGCGCTGCCGGAGGATGTGCTGCTGCAGGTGGCGACGAAGCTCACCGCCAGAGAGGTATGGGACTCTCTGAAGGTGAGGTTTGTCGGCGCCGATCAGGTGCGGGCAGCCCGGCTGGCGACGCTCCGTGGCAAGTTCGATCGCCTAAAGATGGCGGACGGTGAGGCGCTGGACGCGTACGCCGGCAGGTTGGGCGCGATGACGGCGCGGTACGCGAGCTTGGGGGAGATGCTGGGTGACGCGGCGCTCATGAAGAAGCTGCTGGACACCGTCCCTGACCGCCTGTTCCCCGTCGTCGCCGGGATTGAGTAATTCTGCAACATCGACGAGATGGCATTCGACGAGGCGCTTGGGCGGCTGCATGCGTTCGATGAGCGGACGCGGCGTCGTGGACAAGACGGCAGCGAGCGCGGGGGTGATCAGTTGCTCCTGACTATGGCGCAGTGGCGGGCGCGGGAGCAGCAGTAGGGCGGAGCTCGAGACGACGACGACGGCAGGAGCGTGGCATCGGGCAACGGCGGCAACAGGTGAGGCCACTGTTACAAGTGCGACGAGCGCGGCCACTTCAAGAGGGACTGCTCTCAGATGCGGAAGGAGCCGGCGGCGGAGCGCGCGCTGCTGGCGGACGCCGGCGTCGAGGACGCCGGCCTCCTCTAGGCCGTGGCTTAGGGGGTGAAATGTAGGGTAATAAGCCACAACGAGCTTTGGACACGGCGTGCGTGCTTGTGCGCGCGGTGGTCGCTTCAGGCTCGGACCGTGGCGGGCTCGGGTGCGTGCGTGCGTGCCCGAGTGTAGGTGTGCATGTGTGCGTGAGTCAGCGCGTATGTGCGCGTGGGTGTGTGTTAGTTGGCGAGATGGACGGGGAGGGAGACCGCGTCGGGCGCTGGAGGTGGCCGCACAGAGCACGTGCGTGCGCGCAGGGAGCGCGAGCCACAGAGCGCGGGACGTGCAGGTCGTGTGAGTGGGGTGCGTTCGAGCGCGGGCTAGCGTGTCAGAGCACGCGGGTATAAAGCCCCCGTCTCCCCTGTGTAGCTTGCTGAGGTGATCGAGTTCGTGCTCGAGGAGAAAAGAGAAAAGTCGTTCGTGCGGCGGGGGGTGTTTGAGCGCCCGGTAATCCTCTGTGTCCTTCTTCCTCCTCTCCGGCCATGTCTACGGTGATCGCCGTCGAGTGCCAGGGCTAGCTGCGCCAACACCCCGAAGCCTCTGAGGCCATCCACGAGCTCGCCCTTCCTCTTCTCGTCCAGGAGCATCATCCCCGAGCGCCAGCAAGCCCCTTAGCCGTCGTCGTCATTGAAGTCCGAGCGGCCGAGTTTTTCTTCTTCAAGTCCGGCGACGCTCCCTCCTCTGTTCTCTGGTGAGCCGCCCCCATCCATCCGATCGTCGTTGGATGGCTACGATTAGATCCCTGTTGTTTATTTATTTTTGTTGAAGTGTTTTGTGTTATAAACTGGTCGTCCGCCGCTTAAGCCTAGCAGCGAACACCCTTCACCGAATCCCATCACACCACCTGGTAACATCACAGCAGCCGCGGCAGTTCTTCCAGGAACGCTGTCATGGCACAATTTTTCTTTGCAAATTCCATATCATATTTTTGTTTAGGTATATCTTGAGATCCGTAACTCCAAATTCATTGATTATTTTTCCTGTGTACTCGTAGTGACCAGGAGAATACTGTAGAACCAAAATTTCACAGTTTTAAATTGTTTAAATTTGAATTTGCTCAAATTTAAAATTTACCTTCTGGAGGCCATATCTTTCAAACCATTGCTCCAAATTAGTTGATTCTTTTTGCATTGTGATCTACTAGCATGTAGATAATATATACCTACTGATATGTTCTGTTATTGAAGTTTTATTTGAATTATTTGTTGTTGACTTTATTTTAGTTTTATGTGAGTACGATTTATTTATAGGTGCATTCGTTGAACGTATAGATTGTTCGGAGTGTGAAGCGGGTCAGAGCTAAGCGTAGAGTACATCATCACCGTTCAAGGCAAGTTTGCACTTTTGATTATGGTCGCCCTATGTTCTGCTATGCATGTGTGGTTTTTATGCTATGATATATGTTGGTTTGGTTTGGTTTGTGTATATCGTGTTGTCATGTTTTGGTATTGGTTGTTTTATGTGATGGTGTGATGGTAGACGTGGGTTTGTGTCGAGTGTTTCATGACACTGGTGAGTGTTTATAGCTGTAGGCTCGGGACTTTTTCTCAGGTGAATGCGTCACTGGCTGAGCGCTCTATTGTCCCTAGAGAATGCGCCATGGCTGAGCGCACTTGAGGTTTCGGGGCTTAAATCAGGTGAATGCGTTGATGGCTGAGCGCTCTATTGTCCCTAGAGAATGCGCCACGACTGAGCGCACTTGAGACTTCTTGAAGATCTTTGTCATCTCATCGTAGGATTGTGATTTCTCTTCTGTGGGTTAATTGGTTGTGGTGTGTGAACCTTGATCAGTTAGTGGAGGTAGGTGGAGACATTCTTCCGCAAACCAACTTGAGTGTTTTGTTTGTCATACTTTGCTTGTGGATGTAGGTTTTGCTATATCATTATGTGTAATTTTCCAATACATTCAATGTATTGACCCTTGTGGCTGCAACTTATCATGTTGCAGGATTTTCAGATGATCAGTGAGATACAGTAGGGTTGCGAGTCTTCACTCAACATTTTCACCAGTGGGCATTGATGGGACTCCTTGTTTATTATGCTACATCTTCGCTGTTATTATTGAATAAAGTTAGCTATGTGCTACTCAGTTTGTAATACTTATTAACTTCTGGATCATACAGTGTAGTAAATGATGCACTTGTTACTTTGTTATTCATCTATACTATGCGTGCTAGCGATTTGATCCAGGGACTAGCACAGTGAGCACAGAGACATCGAACCTTATCAGGTTCGGGTTGTTACAATAAGTGAATAAACATTCATCGTGAGAATAATCCACCTAACATGGAAGATATCGGCTACCCCCTACCGCCACATGAGCGGTACGGGCACACAAAAAATGGAAAATTATTTTGAATGATTAGAGTTGGCACATGCAAATTTACTTGGGACGACATGTAAATACCGCATATAGGTAGGTATGGTGGACTCATATGGAAAGACTTTAGGTTTATGGGATTGGATGCACAAGCAGCATTCCCGCTTAGTACAAATGGAAGCTAGCAAATAGATTGAGAAGCGACCAACCAAAAAATGAAAACGGTCATAAACGTTTATTGAACATAACTAACACTGAATAATGCACCATAAGTAGGATATAAGTTCGTTGCATAACTATGGACTTTACGTGCATGCATAGGGAATCACAAACCTTAACACCAATATTCTTACTAAACCACAATCATTCACTAGTACCTCCCACATATTACCATTTCTATATCACAAAACTATTGCAAGGAATCAAATATATCATATTCAGTGATCTACAAGTTTCATGTAGGATTTTTTTGACTAACCATGTGAATGACCAATTCCTGTTGGCTCTCTAAATAGATATAAGTGAAGCAAAAGAGCATTCTACAAGTAATGGTTTTCAATATGTAGAGAAAGAGGCAATCCAAACTTCAAATGATATAAGTGAAGCACATGAAGCATTCTATAAAGCCATACTCAAAAGATATAAGTGAAATGCAAAGAGAATTCTATAAATCAACCAAGGACTATCTCATACCAGTATGGTGCATAAACTAAAAGGGAAAAATAAACACAAAATACGCTCCAAGAATTTGCGCATATCATGTGACGAATAAAAATGTAGCTCCAAGTAAAATTACCGATGGTCGTTAGAAGAAAGAGGGGATGCCTTCTGGGGCATCCCCAAGCTTAGTTGCTTGGGAGTCCTTGAATATTACCTTGGGGTGCCTCGGTCATCCCCAAGCTTACGCTCTTTCCACTCCTTATTCCTTCATCATCGTGATCTCACCCAAAACTTGAAAAAATCAATCACACAAAACTTAACAAAACCCTCGTGAGATCCTTTAGTATAATAAAGCAAATCACTACTTTAAGTACTGTTGCAAACCCATTCATATTTTATTTTTGCATTATAACTACTTATTCTAACTTCTCCATGGCTTATACCACCAATGCAATCCATAGTTCCATCAAACCAAGCAAAACAATACATCAAAAACAGAATCTGTCAAAAACAGGACAGTGTGTAGCAATCTGAACATTGACCATACTTATGTAACTCCAAAAATTCTAAAACAATAGGACAAAATAAACAATTTGCATAGCAGTACTGTGTAATTTTTCAGAAACTTTTGACGCTCCAGTAAAAAAATGTAAATTCACGCACTACAGCCAAAGTTTCTGTTTTTGCACCGCACATACCAAACAAGCAGTCTAAACATCATAAAGGCAAATCTTGGCACATTATTTTCATAATACAATGGATTTGTACAAGGGGATAACTATTTTTGTTGAAAAGTTTATGTAATCAAGGTTTGCAAAGTTTCCATGGGCATGAACAAAGTTCAAGGAGCTCCCCCACTTCAACGGTGCTCGTCTTTCTTACGTTCACTTTCCGTTTTGAAAAGTTTTTAGGTTCCCCTCTAAATTTTTTTGTTTGTAAACTTTTTAAAAGCACATAACAGAATAAAATGACTCTCTAAAACTTCTAGGTTGTCTCCCTGGCAGCGCTTTCTTTAAAGCCATTAAGCTAGGCATAAAGTGCTCAAGTAATTGATCCACCCGGATCCTAAGGTATATCAAAGCCTATTTTAATTAACAATGATTTGTAATTTAGTAGTGAGCACAAAGCAACATATATCATGCAATGACGAAGTCTAACTCTCTTCCTATGTATCGGCATGTCATAAAAGAACAATTCATGCACATCAAGTACACATAACTACTCAATTTCATGCAATTTTATCGTATTGGACACATAGAGAGGTGGATATGTAGTTCCTCTCTCATAATAATTGCAAGTAGGAGAAGCAAGCACATGCATATTATATTCATCAAAATCATCATGTGCAATAGTAAAACGCAACCCATCAATATAATCCTGAAAGCACAAGTGCTCCCTGGGTGATTTTGGTAATTAATGTCAACATATCTCTTGTTGGACTGATGCTTTTATCTAGTGTATTTTAGACAAGTTCAACAATGGCATGGAAAGGACAAGAGGATGTGGAACCCCTTCAAGGTGTCTAGGACATGCATTGGCAAAAGCTGAAGACTCTTCATTTATATTTTAGTGATCCAAGATCACATTGAGTCCATAGGAAAGCCAATACGATTAAAAGGGGATGAGGTGTTGCTTAATGGTCTACTTGCTCAAAGTGCTTAGTGATATTGCTCCAAAGCCCTCAACCACTTTCTCATTCCAAATATGTCCGAAACCCAAAGTCAAACTCGGCCCCACTGAAACATCCTATCCGGAGCCATCGAGTTCATATGACATAGCCATTGCCAGAAACCCTAACAGTTCGGTCATACCAATACGGATCTCGGTCTCCCTGAGATGGCCTTGCAAATTCCCTGTGACTTGTTGCATTTATTTCGGTCTCACCGAGTAATGTAATCGGTCTCACCGAGTTGGCTTGACATTCGCTCTGTTGCTTATTGCTTCACTTTGGTCTCACCGAGTTGATGCAATCGGCGCCACCGAGTTGATGTTTGCCCTAAGCCGTAGCACATTGGCCACACCGAGTTGTTCCAGTCGGTCCCACCAAGATTCCTAACGTTCACATTTTGAACTAAATCGGTCTCACCGAGTTCTTCTATTCGGTCTGACCGAGTTGGGTCAAATGTGTGTAACGGTTGGATTTTGTGTGGAGGCTATATATACCCCTCCACCCCCTTCTCCATTAGAGAGAGAGCCATCATAACGTGCCTACACTTCCAGCATACATTCTCTGAGAGAGAACCACCTACTCATGTGTTGAGATCAAGATATACCAATCCTACCACAAGAATCTTGATTTCTAGCCTTCTCCAAGTTGCTTTCCACTCAAATCATCTTTCCACCATATCCAAATCTGTGAGAGGGAGTTGAGTGTTGGGGAGACTATCATTTGAAGCACAAGAGCAAGGAGTTCATCATCAACACAACATCTATTACCTTTTGGAGAGTGGTGTCTCCTAGATTGGTTAGGTGTCGCTTGGAGCCTCCGTCAAGTTGTGGAGTTGAACCAAGAAGTTTGTAAGGGCAAGGAGATCGCCTACTTCATGAAGATATACCCGAGTGAGGCAATTCCTTCATGGGTGATGGCCATGGTGGGATAGACAAGGTTGCTTCTTCGTGGACCCTTCGTGGGTGGAGCCCTCCGTGGACTCACACAACCGTTACCCTTCGTGGGTTGAAGTCTCCATCAACATGGATGTACGGTAGCACCACTTATCGGAACCACGCAAAAAATCTCCGTGTCTTCATTGTGTTTGCACACTCCAATCACATCCCTTTACTTTCTTGCAATTAGCATGCTTTACTCTTTCCGCTGCATACACTCTTGCCATGCTTGATTGAAATGTATTGTGAATGCTTAAACTTGTGCTAAAACTCCACCTTAACTTGAAGAACTTAAAAATTGCCGCTTTTACTTGTTGAGGGTCTAATCCCCCCCCTCCTCAGACCCCTCTTCTCGTTCCTTTCAATTGGTATCAAAGCTTTGGTCTCCATTGCTTTGGTTTAATCACCATTGGAGGAAGATGGAGGAGTCTACGATTGGGAGTATTAGACGTAGAGTACCTATGCTTGACGGTGAATTCTACAATTCTTGGAAGAATGAGATGCTTGAGATTTTCAATGAATATGATTTGAACAAGTATATTACTAGCCCTTGTGCGCCCCGTATCGATCCCTTGCATCCTACCCCCGATGAGTATCTTGACATGACCTGCAATCTTAGACCTATTGATCTTATCATGAGAGGATTGCCTAGAAATTTGCTTGTATGCTTGCCTACATTTGAATATGCTTATACTATATGGAAATATCTTGAGGAACGCTTTCCAAACTATTCCTTGAAAAATCTAGATGAGATTCTTCAAAAGTCCATTGCTTTTCATAAAATGAATCCTAGTGATCCTAATTTTGATGATTGTCTATTTGAGCTCCGTGACCTTATGCATGCCAAAGGAGATGTTAGAGTCATTAGTAGCATCATCTCAAAAATTATTAGAATTCATAAACATGCACATTGTCATGGTCATAAATCTAATGAATCACTCTCTCTAGGTGATGATCATTCACATGATGACGTTGAACAT
This sequence comes from Thinopyrum elongatum, assembly GCA_011799875.1. Taxonomy (NCBI): domain Eukaryota; kingdom Viridiplantae; phylum Streptophyta; class Magnoliopsida; order Poales; family Poaceae; genus Thinopyrum; species Thinopyrum elongatum. The sequence goes on from CM022300.1 coordinate 414,294,386, forward strand.
GGATATTATGACGAGGATGATGATAGTGACTTTGACCTTCATGAGTCGATGAGACACTTTAGTCTCATGGCTAACCTTTGTGGTTACATGGCCGGAGGAAAGGAATGGGTTCTCGATAGTGGATGTATTGATCATATCACCGGAGATAAGGACATGTTCCGTGAACTTGCTGAGAATGACGGTCCCCGCAAGTATGTCACTTTTGGTGACAACTCCAAGGGTAAGGTAGTCGGCCTTGGTAAGGTGGCTATCTCCCATGATAGCTCCATCCAAAACGTTATGCTCGTTGAATCTCTTGGTTATAATCTACTTTCTGTATCTAGACTAGCTGACTTCGGTTTCAATGTTCTATTTACTGAAGTAGATTGCCAAGTGTTTCAAAGAGATAATCATAATATGGTCTTTACCGGTATTCGTAGAGGTGACCTATACATTGTTGATTTCACTAAGAGAGCTCAGCCTCGTACTTGCTTAATTGCTAAATCTTCTAAAGGTTGGTTATGGCATAGAAGGTTATGTCACGTGGGCATGCGAAATCTTGATAAGCTTATTAAAGGTGATCATATCCTTGGTTTTAAAGAAGTCATATTTGACAAGGATAGACTTTGCAGTGCTTGTCAAGCAGGAAAACGGGTTGGAGGAAGCCATCCCATGAAGAACATCATGACCATGAGAAGACCGCTTGAGCTACTTCATATGGATCTTTTCGGTCCCAATGCTTACAAGAGTCTCGGTGGTAACTTGTTCGGTTTGGTCATTGTTGATGATTTTTCAAGATTTACATGGGTGTTCCTTCTTGATGATAAATTGCAGGTCCAAAAGATCTTCAAGAACTTCACTAGGAAGGCCCAAAACCAATTTGAAGTGAAGATCAAGAAGGTTCGAAGCAACAATGGAACGGAGTTCAAGAACGCCAATGTGGATACCTTTCTTGACGAAGAAGGGATTTCACATGAGTTCTCGGCTACGTACACACCTCAACAAAATGGAGTTGTTGAGAGGAAGAACCGTACACTTATTGAGATGGCCAGAACGATGCTTGATGAATACAAGACGCCAAAACACTTTTGGGAGGAAGTGGTTGAGACTGCTTGTCATGCTACGAATCGACTGTACCTACACAAGCTTCTCGGCAAGACGGCATACGAGCTTCTCACCGGTAACAAACCCCAAGTTGGATACTTTCGAGTATTTGGCTCAAAGTGCTACATTCTTGATAAGCATCGTTGTTCGAAATTTGCTCCTAAATCTCATGAAGGTTTTCTACTCGGTTATGGCTCAAACTCTCACACATACCGTGTCTAAAAAAATTTCACCCGAAAGGTTGAAGAGACGGTAGATGTGAAGTTTGATGAATCTAACGGCTCGCAAGTAGAGTAATTGCCAATTGATGTAGGAGACAAAGACCCTTCGGAAGCAATTCAAGACTTGTCTATTGGCAAGATTTGCCCAACGGAGGTGAAGGAGAGTACTCTGTCCATTCAAGTGGAAGCCTCAACTTCACATCAAGGTGAACCACAAGTTGACTTGGAGGCATCCGCAAGTGGACCATGTCAAGACGGAGAAAATAAGGAAGTACAGCAAGATGAACCACATCGACCTCCTTCTCCACCTCCATAAGAGATTGCCAACACCAACAATAATGAAGAAAGAGAAGGAGAAGAAGACGAAGACAATGAAGAGGATGTTCCACCTCAACCCAAATAAAAGCTCTCACGAGTTAGAGCCAGAGTTACAAGAGATCATCCCGTCGAACAAATCTTTGATGATATTCAAACCGGGAGAATTACTCGCTCTAAAACTCGTTTGGCTAACTTTTGTGAACACTACTCATTCATTTCTAGCATTGAACCTATGAAGGTTGAAAAAGCCCTTGACGATCCGGATTGGGTGAATGCTATGCATGAGGAGCTACACAACTGCGAGAGAAATCAAGTGTGGACATTGGTTGAAAAGCCCGACGACAAGCATAAGGTCATTGGAACCAAATGTGTGTTTCGGAATAAGCAAGATGAAGATGGACAAGTTGTACGCAACAAGGCTGTCTCGTCGCCCAAGGCTACACTCAAGTCGAAGGTATGGACTATGGTGAGACATATGCCCCCGTTGCTAGACTTGAGTCCATACGCATCTTACTTGCTTATGCCAATCACCATGACATCACCTTATACCAAATGGACATTAGAAGTGCTTTTCTTAATGGTGAAATTGAGGAGGAAGTGTATGTTAAACAACCTCTCGGCTTTGTAAATCCTAAGAAACCTAATCATGTCTACAAACTTCACAAAGCTCTTTATGGTCTTAAACAAGCTCCTAGAGCATGGTATAAATGCTTGACCAAGTTCCTTATTGAAAAAGGCTTTGAAATTGGGAAGATTGATTCTACACTTTTTACTAAAAGGGTTAATGGTGAATTATTTGTGCGCCAAATTTATGTGGATGATATCATATTTAGTTCTACTAACCCCCATTTTAGTGAAAATTTTGGAAACCTAATGTCGGAGAAGTTTGAGATGTCTATGATGAGTGAACTCAAAATTTTCCTTGGATTGCAAATCAAGCAAACTAAGGAAGGTACCTTTGTTTCTCAAACTAAGTATACCAAGGATCTTTTCAAGAAGTTCAACATGCAAGAAAGCAAAGGTATGAAAACACCCATGCCTACTAGTGGACATCTTGACTTGACTAAGGATGGCAAACTGGTTGACCAAAAGGTTTACCGCTCTATGATTGGTTCATTGTTATATCTATGTGCCTCCCGTCCCGATATTATGCTAAGTGTGTTCATGTGTGCATGATATCAAGCGGCCCCTAAAGAATGTCATCTTAAGGCCGTGAAAAGGATAGTGAGATACTTAATTCATATACTAAACTTTGGCATTTGGTATCCTAAGAGGTCATCTTTTGATCTTGTTGGCTACTCCGATTCAGACTATGCCGGTGACAAGGTTGATAGAAAGTCTACTTTGGGTACTTGTCAATTTCTTGGTAGATCCCTTGTATCTTGGTCCTCCAAGAAACAAAACTCGGTATCCTTATCCACTGCCAAAGCGGAATACATTGCCGCCGGATCATGTTGTGCTCAATTACTTTGGATGACCCAAACTCTTAAGGATTATGGGATACATGTGAAACATGTTCCATTGCTTTATGATAATGAAAGTGCCATTAAGATTGCTTACAATCCCGTGCAACATTCTCGAACTAAGCATATTGAAGTTCGTCATCATTTCATTCGAGACCATGTTGCTAAAGGTGACATCAATCTTAAGCATGTTCGTACCGATAAGCAATTGGCGGATATATTCACCAAACCGCTTGACGAGAAAGTATTTTGCCGTTTGAGAGGTGAATTGAACATCATTGATGCCTCAAACTTGGAGTAGTAACTCCATTTGGATACATGCAAGGCATGAGCATTTTTGTGACTAATCCTTGATATTTCTCTTATGATGATGATCATATGTCTTGGATCTATATTTGTACCCTTGTATGTTATCTAACCCTTGTAGGTACTTGGATGAACTCGAATCTATGAGGTTGCAAGCCACTCACATCTTGAGCAACCTCTACATCACCAAGTCCCTATGATATGGTTGTTGAATTCAAGGAAGCACAAACTCACTCAACATATATATCCTTTGACAATTTCAATATATCAAATTTCATTTGGTATCAAGTTTCATGATTGTCATTTTGGATACACATGTGCTCTTCCTTGCAAGACTAACCCATGTAGGAAGATGAACTCAAACTACTAGGGTGCTCCCAACTCTTGATGAACTACATCAACCTTGAGCATCCAACACAAGTTCAACTACATGATCAAGATCAACACCACAACCCAAGGTATGTAATCCCACCTTAGAGAAGTTTTGCTCCAAGTCATGAGCTAAAGCAACTCAACAAGGTGTGAATACATCAAAATGCTTAAACGAAAAATGGTAACCTCATTTTGAGCTTAAACGATGAGTATGACCTATGATCAAGTGACCTCACTTGACTCCTAAGTCAATATACTCTAACATAGGTGACTTTGTCGCCGACCCCTTTCCTAGATGAAGTTCCCTAGTGTTTTTTTAATTGATTTTTCCCTTTGCATGATTTTCTTGTCTCTCTACAATAACAAAAAAACTTCATCTAGATCCTTTTATTTATGTGTTTAATTCATTGCAAATTTTTCTGTTAATTCCTCGCAAATCCTTGTGAGATTTCATTTGCCTAGTGAGCTGAGTTGACAAAATCTTTACTCTGGGTTGAACTCGGTCCCTCCGATCCAAACCCATCGGCTCGACCGAAATACAAGGTCCCCTTGTAGTAAATTCATCGGTACAACCGACATGGACTGATTCGGTCTCACCGATCGGGACTTTCTGTTACTCTGTTATCTCGGCGTCACCGATTTCCACTCTGAGAAAATGTTTTACCATTTCTTATTGCCTATTTTTCTTCAGCTCCACCCAATGATTATTTCCTCTATCAGCATCACAAACTACCTGTAGCTTTGTAGTGACTCTCAAGGACCACACCCACTTGACTCATGATCCAGAAGTGCCCTTCTTGGAAATTGATGTCAAAGGGGGAGAGAGAGAACATCAAAGCTTACCTAATGAGCATATCCAAGCTCTTCTACAGATGCTTGATATCAAAGAGGAGAGAAGTCACATGTCTTTAAGAGGGGAAATACATGTCAATATGTTTGATCCTAGCTATTGCTAAAATTCTTGTTGCTCTGATTTTGGTTGATATCTCCCTATCTTGCTCTGATTTTATCTCACCCTACCTTCTCCCATTATCCAATATCAGATTCAGGGGGAGAAAGAATTCATATCTAAGGGGAGAAAAATCTTTGGAATTCATTGCACATCTTTAGATCTTTGGGGACATGTCAATGAAGTACTCAGTACTCACCCATTACATGTCATCCCAGTCTTGGTATTCTTGTGGTTCTCTAAAACTGCTTTACTTAGAGTGTTCTTCTGTTATCTAATACTGTTTTCTCAAGTCCACTCTTTCAGAAGTCAGCTCAAGACCACAAGGTAAGTATATGCATTACACTCATGTGCATGATGATCTCTTGCTATTGTACATATTGTTTGCAAGAGGGATTCATAAACATGGAGGTACACTTCTTAATCATATCATTTGCTCTGATGCATATAGCCAAGATACATGTAACTCTCTGCTTGCTCTGTCATGCTTATGCATTCACATGTTAGTACATTCTATCTTCACATGATTGCATACATGTAGGGGGAGCTTATGCATGTTACATGTCTTTCCAAAGCTTTACTTACTAATCTTCATATCATTTATCTAAAGCTTTGATGTATGTTGTCATCAATTACCAAAAAGGGGGAGATTGAAAGCACAAGTGCTCCCTGGGTGATTTTGGTAATTAATGTCAACATATCTCTTGTTGGACTGATGCTTTTATCTAGTGTATTTCAGACAAGTTCAACAATGGCGTGGAAAGGACAAGAGGATGTGGAACCCCTTCAAGGTGTCTAGGACATGCATTGGCAAAAGTTGAAGACTCTTCATTTATATTTTAGTTATCTAAGATCACATTGAGTCCATAGGAAAGCCAATACTATTAAAAGGGGATGAGGTGTTGCTTAATGGTCTACTTGCTCAAAGTGCTTAGTGATATTGCTCCAAAGCCCTCAACCACTTTCTCATTCCAAATATGTCCAAAACCCAAAGTCAAACTCGGCCCCACCAAAACATCCTATCCGGAGCCACCGAGTTCATATGACATAGCCATTGCCAAAAACCCTAACAGTTTGGTCATACCGATACGAATCTCGGTCTCACCGAGATGGCGTTGCAAACTCCCTGTGACTTGTTGCATTTATTTCGGTCTCACCGAGTAATGCAATCGGTCTCACCGAGTTGGCTTGACATTCGCTCTGTTGCTTATTGCTTCACTTCGGTCTCATTGAGTTGATGCAATCGGCGCCATCGAGTTGATGTTTGCCCTAAGCCCTAGCACATCTGTCACACCGAGTTGTTCCAGTCGGTCCCACCGAGATTCCTAACGTTCACATTTTGAACTAAATCGGTATCACCGAGTTCTTCTATTCGGTCTGACCGAGTTGGGTCAAATGTGTGTAACGGTTGGATTTTGTGTGGAGGATATATATACCCCTCCACCCCCTTCTCCATTAGAGAGAGAACCATCAGAATGTGCCTACACTTCCAACATACATTTTCTGAGAGAGAACCACCTACTCATGTGTTGAGATCAAGATATACCAATCCTACCACAAGAATCTTGATTTCTAGCCTTCACCAAGTTGCTTTCCACTCTAATCATCTTTCCACCATATCCAAATCTGTGAGAGAGAGTTGAGTGTTGGGGAGACTATCATTTGAAGCACAAGAGCAAGGAGTTCATCATCAACACAACATCTATTACCTTTTGGAGAGTGGTGTCTCCTAGATTGGTTAGGTGTCGCTTGGGAGACTCCGTCAAGTTGTGGAGTTGAACCAAGAAGTTTGTAAGGGCAAGGAGATTGCCTACTTCGTGAAGATCTACCCGAGTGAGGCAAGTCCTTCGTGGGCGATGGCCATGGTGGGATAGACAACATTGCTTCTTCGTGGACCCTTCGTGGGTGGAGCCCTCCGTGGACTCGCGCAACCGTTACCCTTCGTGGGTTGAAGTCTCCATCAACGTGGATGTACGATAGCACCACCGATCGGAACCACACCAAAAATCTCCGTGTCTTCATTGCGTTTGCACACTCCAATCCCATCCCTTTACTTTCTTGCAATTAGCATGCTTTACTCTTTCCGCTACATATACTCTTGCCATGCATGCTTGAAATGTATTGTGAATGCTTAAACTTGTGCTAAAACTCCACCTTAACTTGAAGAACTTAAAAATTGCCACTTTTACTTGTTGAGGGTCTAATCACCCCCCCCCCTCTAGACTCCTCTTCTCGTTCCTTTCAAATCCTTAGTAAGAGCAAACTTCTCTGATATAGTGTAGTTGGGAGAATCCAAAAAGTTAATAGGACTATCATGTGTGGATGCAATAGCAACAGTTTCATTCTTAACATAACGAATTGTAGCAAGTTTATCTCCATAAGCATCACTCATATTGGCCTCATGGCCACAAGCATAGCAAGCATCAATTTCATCAAAAAGGGATATTTCAAATGAATCCAAGGGATCATAGCAATCATCATAGCATTCATCCTTCGGTAAGCACGAAGGGAAATTAAACAATGTATGAGTTGAAAAGTTCCTCTCATTAGAAGGTTGGCACGGGTGATCAATTCGCTCTTCCTCCTTTTGTTCTTCACTCTCCTCCTCATCCTTTTCATCTAATGAGCTCACAGTTTCAGCAATTTCTTCTTCCATAGTTTCCTGCAAAATATTAGTCTCTTCTTTGTCAGCGGAGACTTCCTCAATAAATGCATCAATATCGGCATTGTATTTATAATTCTCATAGCAATATTTAAGTATAGCAAAATTTTCAGGTCTATAAATAGCATCATCAAAATCTTCATACTTTTCAAACAAAGATTCAATTTCATAAGCACCCTTAAAAGCAACATATTCTTCTATTCGTTCCACATCATAGTAATCATATATACCAATAGCATAAGAAGCCAAGGTTTCGTTATCATTAAATTCACATGAAAAGGGAAGGTGTGGAGCCTTCATCCTAGAGCAACAAGTATAATCATATCTCGAGCATAAATCCCAAGCATACCATTGCAAATAATTAATTTGATCCCATAAGATTTCCCTTTTTGAGTCAAGTCATAATCCCGAAAGTATTCACGTTGATCCAACGTGTCTCCCTTTATCAAGTTGAATGGGGTTTTCTCAGGATTATCAAAATAGTGTTTAATATTTTTCACATAATGAGCATCGAGAGTTTTAGGAGTTTCCCCATCCCCATGAGTAGCAAGTATAACTAATTTTTTTGGTATTTTGTGTTCCATATCCATAACTAAAGATAGAGAACAACTTAGAGAAAAAAATAAAATCTACTTAGTGATAAAGCAAACAAGCAGACACGAGAATATTCACCCCACGATATTGCTCCCCGGCAATGGCGCCAGAAAAAGGTATTGATAACCCACAAGTATAGGGGACCGTTTGTAGCCTTTTTCGATAAATAAGAGTGTCGAACCCAACAAGGAGCTAAAGGTAGAAAAAATATTCCCTCAAGTTCTATCGACCACTGATACAACTCTACGCACACTTGACATTCGCTTTACCTAGAACAAGTATGAAACTATTTTGTAGGTGATAGGATAGGTTTGCAATGATAAAACTAGATGTAACTTAGTGAGAATAAAACTACTAGTAATTTGCAAGATAATAAAAGTTAGTTTGTTTAGTAGAAATGTTTTTGTCACACAAGAAAGGTATTTGTCCCTAGGCAATCGATAACTAGACCGGTAATCATTATTGCAATTTTATATGAGGGAGAGGCGTGAGCTAACATACTTTCCATACTTGGATCATATGCACTTATGATTGGAACTGTAGCAAGCATCCGCAACTACCAAAGATCTGTTGTGTTCTACAGTAGGGTGCATCGACTGCAAATTAAAAATTTCCTATGCGTAGAACAAACAAGAACATGCTACGGGAGATGGATCACAGATCGTTACCACTAGATGCGCAGTGCCGTGAAGCGGAAGAAGAGTTGGGGCAGCGCGTCCGCGTGGATCGTGTCCTCCTTGTCTGATCTCCCTCGAACAGCCGATCGGATCCCACAAACAGGTTCGCCAGAGCGGCGCAGGTGCACCGCCTCTAACGGTATCCGCGCGTGCAGGAGGAACACCGCGCGGCGGACTGCTAGGTCCGATCACATAGTCGGCGGCGAGTGGAGGTAGCTATTCGCAACACATGCAAACCCTAGTGACAGCGCCAAAGCGATCAAAATCGCATGAGTGTGCCACACCTCTACTTTATATAGGCATCCACCGCTGGCTCAACACTTGGGCCCCACATGGACCCTAAAGCCCAAAGTCTACTTCGTCACGATCCAAGTCCAGCTCGGATCACATCCGACCAGTGTCCTCGTATCTGACGTCGTAGGTTCCTTCCCTTAAGCGTGTGACCCCTTAGGTTCTCGTACTTGGTTGCAAGTTGGATCACATCCGGCTCGGCTAGTCGGTAGCGGCCTCGATGAAGCTGGTTAGGCGAACCTGCACATCACACTTATGTCCCCTTTGCCACACGATATATGTTGTCGGGCTCAAGGCGAGTCTGTCATCCTGGTGCTAGACCGACCTCTTTCTCATTCCAGTGATGCCGACCACAAACCAGATTATCTCATAATCCTTGTCGCATGGCCATGCTTATCTTGTTCGGATCACACGAGGGGCCCAGAGTATATCTCTCCTGATCAGAGGGGCAAATCCCATCTTGCTCGACCATCTCTCGCAGCATGGGTATGGACAAGCCTGAAACCTACCTTTGTAACTACCCAGTCATAGAGTAGCGTTTGGTTGGCCCAAAGCATGTCTGTCACCATCCCGAGTACATGCGCCAACTCAGGTCTTTGGACATAGAATGCATGTTGTACTAGAGACTCACAGATGAAATATCGTTGCGTCTCATAGTTGGGTCTGTCAGACTCGGACCTTATCTCGACTCGGATCCGACTATGTCGGATCCGACCAGATCCTTCTGAGTCCATATTATCCGGTTAGCATCCAATGCTCCATGGCTAGTGAGACAGAGCCATCCACCGTGTCATATGCTAGTCTAGTCGGTTGCACGTCCACACAACCCTTTCAACTAGGGACCTTTTAGGACAGGCATCACACAATGTATAGTCCCACAAACAAGTCACGTACTTGTTGATACACATCATTGATAACGTCCAAGGACTATCTTTATTCATAAACACATAGGAAATATCATCATACATGATTGCCTCTAGGGCATATCTCCAACAGTCTCCCACTTGCACTAGAGTCAATCAAATATACATTGTATGCCCATAGCTCTAACGTTCCCCTCATGCTTGGGTTGTGGAAGCGGCTTAGTCAACGGATCTGCAACATTTGCATCCGTGTGAATTTTGGATAACTCTACATCACCACTCTTTACGATCTTTCGTATCAGGTGATATTTCCGATCTATGTGTCTGGTCTTGTGGTGATTCCTCGGCTCCTTGGCTTGTGCGATGGCACCAGAATTATCACAATAAAGGTCCAACAGTTTTACCAAGGTTGGGAAAATACCAAGATCATCCAGAAAGTTCCGGATCCAAACACCTTCCTTTGCAGCTTCACAAGCCGCAATGTATTCGGCTTCTGTGGTAGAATCGGCCACCGTATCTTGCTTGGAACTCATCCAGCTCATTGCTCCTCCGTACATGACGTACATGAATCCGGACTGTGATCGACAATCATCTCTGTCGGTTTGGAAACTAGCATCGGTGTAACCCTTTACGACGAGCTCTTCCTCACCTCCATAAACTAGAAACATTTCCTTAGTCCTTTTCAAGTACTTTAGGATATTCTTCACCGCTGCCCAGTGACTCTCACCGGGATTGGCCTGGTATCTGCTTGTTAGGCTTATTGCAAAAGCAACATCAAGCCTAGTACATATCATGGCATACATGATGGATCCGATTGCCGAGGCATAAGGAATCCTACTCATCCTGCTTCGCTCATCAGATGTCGAAGGACTCTGAGTCTCGCTTAGCCTTATACCATGTGAGAGCGGCAAGAACCCTTTCTTCGCCTCACTCATGTTGAACCGCTTCAACACTTTATCTATGTACGTGCTCTGGCTTAAGCCGAGCAGCCTCCTCGATCTATCTCTATAGATCTTGATGCCCAAAATGTAAACTGCTTCACCGAGGTCCTTCATTGAAAACTTGCCATTCAATGATTTCTTGACCAAGTTCAGCATTGAAACATAGTTTCCGATCAATAATATGTCATCCACATACAAGATCAAAAACACTATTGAGCTCCCACTTAACTGCTTGTATAAACAAGCGTCCTCTTCACTTTTGATGAAACTGGGACCAGTGACGACCTCATCAAAACAAATATTCCAGCTCTGAGATGCTTGCCTCAACCCATAAATAGATCTCTTGAGCTTGCATACCTTACTAGTGCTAGTCGGATCGACAAAACCCTCGGGTTGTATCATATACACGTCCTCGGTTAAATCTCCGTGAAGGAAAGCCGTTTTGACATCCAGCTGCCATATCTCGTAATCAAAATATGTAGCTATAGCTAGTACGATCCTCATCGACTTTAGCATCACTACCGGCAAGTAAGTCTCGTCGTAGTCAATTCCTTGAACTTGTCCATAACCTTTAGCGACAAGCCGAGCTTTGTGGATCTGAACATTTCCATCCACATCGGTTTTCTTCTTAAAGACCCATTTGCAACCACTGGCCATTACGCCAGGCGGTGGATCAACCAAGTCCCAGACTTGATTCTCATCCATGGACTTTAACTTAGATCTCATAGCCTCCAGCCATGCCTCGGAATCTAGGCTCACCATCGCTTCCGCATACGTGGTCGGCTCGTTGCTTTCTAGCAACAATACACCACGCACTCTGCGCAATCTTTCCGACCTCCATGGTTCCGATGCCGTTTCCACTACGGGTTCCCTGATCGACTCCGGTATGATCTCATCACCAGCCGAATCGTCCCTGAGTGGTCCTCGGATTTCTTCGAGTCAAACCGTTCCCCCACTGGCCTCCCGACTGAGAAACTCTTTCTCAAGGAAAACCCCGTTCCGAGCAACAAACACTTTGTTCTCTTCACGGTTGTAGAAGCTATATCCCAAGGTTTCCCTCGGATATCCCATGAATATGCATTTATCCGACTTGGGTGTAAGCTTTTCTGACATAAGTCGCTTGACAAATGCTTCACAACCCCAAATCTTTAGAAAAGACAAGCTGGGACTCTTCCCAGTCCACATCTCATGTGGTGTCTCTGTGGCGTACCCGGAGGTGTGATCTGAGGTACTATACCTCGGCTTTTCAGATGATCATCAAACTCTTGGCTCATGTACTCACCTCCATGATCTGATCGCAGAAGCTTTATAGTCTTGCCGAGCTGATTCTCAACCTCGTTCTGAAACTCTTTGAACTTTTCAAAACTTTCCGACTTGTGCCTCATCAAATAGATATACCCATATCTACTCAAGTCCTCGGTAAAATTCATGAAGTACTGATAGCCACCTCTGGCAGTTGTGCTCATTGGACCACACACATCATTGTGTATAAGCTCCAATAGCTCGGACGCCCTCTCGCAACTCTTTGCAAAAGGAGACTTAGTCATCTTGCCAAGCAAGCATGATTCGCATGTCTCGAACGACCCAAAGTCGGACGAAGTTAGGAGTCCATCATCATGGAGCTTCTTCATGCGTTTCAGACTAATGTGTCCAAGCCGGCAATGCCAAAAGTATGTCGGATTTATCTCACTAGGCTTATGCCTCTTGATATTCACGTTATAGACAGGTTCTTGCTCCAGATTCAATATAAAAAGCCCATCAACAATGGGTGCATAGCCGTGGAACATTCCATTCAAATAAAATGAACAACCATTGTCCTTTAAATTGAATTCATAACCCTGACTCATCAAGCATGAGGCATAAATAATGTTCCGACTAAGTGCAGGAATGTAATAACAATTATTCAATTCCAAAATAAATCCAGAAGGAAGCTGGAGCTACATCGTGCCAACCTCCAACACAACAACTCTTGCTTTGTTGCCGACCCTGATGTCAATCTCCCCTTGTGCCACACGCCTAGTTCTTACCAGCCCCTGCATCAAGTTGCAAATATGAACAACCGATCTGGTATCAAATACCCAAGAGCTACTAGGTATGTCAGCAAGGTAAATGTCTATAACATATGTAACAAGTGTACCTTTGCCTGAAGAAGCATTTCCGGACTTCTTGCCATGCTCAGCAAGCCACTTGCTACAATTCCTCTTCCAGTGATCAGTTTCCTTGCAATCGTAGCAAATGGTCTTTGAGTCCGGTCCAGACTTCAGCGCAGCGGCGGAGGTTACCATCTCCGTGCCCTTTGCCTTAGCCTTCTTCTTGGACCAACTCTTCTTGAACTTAGCTGAGTTCTGCACCATCAACACTTGACGCGTGCCTTTCTTAATATCTTGCTCTGCCACCTTAAGCATCCCATGCAATTCAGTGAGTTTCTTATCCATGCCATGCATATGATAGTTCAAGATGAACGTCCCATAGCTAGCTGGAAGAGAACCTAGAACTGCATCTGTAGCCAGCTCATCCAAGAGCGGGAAGCCTAACCGATCCAAAGCCTGCACATACCCGATCATCTTGATCACATGTGGGCTCAGTGGATCACCTTCCTTCAGCTTGCAATCCATCAAGGATCGCCAGACGTTGAACCTTTCGGTACTAGCCTGCACCTGAAACATGCTCTTGAGACTCTCGGTCATATCAAAAGCCCCAACATCTTCGAAATGTTGCTGCAAATCGGGCTCCATACAAGCCAGCATGCACTACTGCAGGATGCTGCTAACGCGACACTACAATCAGAGACCCTTCGATGAAATTGTGTGTGATGCATTAATCACAAATGGTGATGTAAAAAAAACCATCAAAAAAGATGCAAAACTTTTGTGATGGTGGATACATCAAACACGGTTCAGATTTTAGTTGCATGTGCGATGTTGGGCATATGGTTCAGTTCAATGAACTATTTGCGATGAGGCAGAACAACAAAAATGGGCAGCCAGATGAAGGTGTGTGCGATATACGGCATATAGTTCACTCAGATAAACTCTTTGTGATGAGGCGGAAGAACAGAAATGGGCAGCTAGATGAAGGTGTGAGCGATATACAGCATACAGTTCACTCGGATGAACTGTTTGTGATTAGGCAACACAAAAGAAACGGTCAGCCAGATCAAGGTGTGCGATATACGACATATGATTCACTCGAATGAACTGTTTTCGACTAGGCAACACAGCAAAAACGGTTCAGCTAGATCAAGGTGTGTGCAATGGAGGGCATACAGTTCATTTTGATAAACTGTTTGTGTTGAGCCAAGAGAACAAAAACATTTCGTGTAAACAAGATGTGTGTGATATGCGGCAAACATCCAATTACATAGGTGGCTAGTACACACATGACATTTCCACACACCAAAGTAAACTATTACATGCATAATTAACTAGGATAAATGATCATCTGGTCATCATCTACTTCTTGTGACGCTTGCCGCCAATGATCTACTAGGATAAACGGAACAGTATTCTTTACTATGAATAGTGTGCTCTGTTGGGCACAAAAGTATATGGATCATAGCCTTGGGCGAGCAATGTGCCCGCATGCGTCGTGCTAGCTCGATGTTCCTTCTATGCTAAGTTTCCATTAATTGATGGTGTTTTATGAACACGCCACCATTTCCCGCCATTTCCACACCGGTTTCCCGCCACCACCCAGCGATATTGCGCCATAAACCTAGGCGGTGCGCGACACACGGAGGCAACAAGCACAGCGTGTAGCACATTGATGTCTACTACGCAACTTTATTCTTGTAGACTCGTGTTGGGCCTCCAAGCGCAGAGTTTTGTAGGACAGTAGCAATTTTCCCTCAAGTGGATGACCTAAGGTTTATCAATCCGTGGGAGGCGTAGGATGAAGATGGTCTCTCTCAAACAACCCTGCAACCAAATAACAAAGAGTCTCTTGTGTCCCCAACACACCAAATACAATGGTAAATTGTATAGGTGCACTAGTTCGACGAAGAGATGGTGATACAAGTGTAGTAATGATAGTAGATATTGATTTTTGTAATAGGAACAATAAAAAACAGCAAGGTAGCAATTGATAAAACGGAGCACAAACGGTATTGCAATGCTTGAAAATGAGGCCTAGGGTTCGTACTTTCGCTAGTGCAATCTCTCAACAATGCTAATATAATTGGATCATATAACCATCCCTCAACGTGCAATGAAGAATCACTCCAAAGTTCCTATCTAGCGGAGAACATAAGACGAAATTGTTTGTAGGGTACGAAACCACCTCAAAGCTATTCTCTCTGATCAATCTATCCAAGAGTTCGTACTAAAATAACACCAAGCTATTCTTTCCAATCGATCTAACCAAGGGTTCATACTAAAACACCATATGATACACATCAACCAACTCTAATGTCACCTAGCTACTCCAATGTCACCGCGAGTATCCGTGAGTTGATTAAGCGATATGCATCAAACAATTTCAGATTCATAATACTCAAACCCACACAAAGAACTTCAAAGAGTGCCCCAAGATTTCTATCGGAGAAACAAAGACGAGAACATGCATCAACCCCTATGCATAGATTACCCCAATGTCACCTCGGGAATCCACGAGTTCAGTGCCAAAACACACATCAAGTGAATCAATATGATACCCCATTGTCACCACAGGCATTCATAGCAAGACATACATCAAGTGCTCTCAAATCCATAAAAGTATTCAATCCGATAAAATGAAATCTCAAAGGGAAAACTCAATTCATCACAACAAGATAGAGAGGGGAAAACACCATATGATCCAACTATATTAACAAAGCCGGCGATACATCAAGATCATGACATCTCAAGAACATGAGAGAGAGAGAGAGAGATTAAACACATAGCTACTAGTACAAACCCTCAGCCCTGAGGGTGGACTACTCCCTCCTCATCATGGTGGCCGCCGGGATGATGAAGATGGCCACCGGTGATGATTTCCTGTTGGGAATCGTTGCATGGAAAACAAAAAAAATTCTACACACACGCAATGATCTATCTATGGAGATGCATAGCAACGAGGGGGAGAGTGTGTCTACGTACCCTCG
The DNA here is from genome assembly GCA_011799875.1 of Thinopyrum elongatum. NCBI lineage: Eukaryota > Viridiplantae > Streptophyta > Magnoliopsida > Poales > Poaceae > Thinopyrum > Thinopyrum elongatum. The sequence goes on from CM022300.1 coordinate 414,310,206, forward strand.
TAGACCGTAAGTGGAAGCGTTTCTCAACGCGGTTGATGTAGTCTAACTTCTTCGCGCTTCAACCGATCAAGTACCGAACGCACGGCACCTCCGTGTTCTGCACACGTTCAGCTGATGACGTCCCTCGCCTTCTTGATCCAGCAAGACGTTGAGGTAGTAGATGAGTTCCGTCAGCACGACGGCATGGTGACGGTGATGGTGAAGTTATCCTCGCAGGCTTCGCCTAAGCACTACGAAAATATGACCGGGGGTGTAAACGGTGGAGGGGGGCGCCGCACACGGCTAAACAATTGTCTGGTGTGTGCTAGTTGCCCCCCTCCCACATATATATAGGTGGGAGGGGGAGGGGAGAGGCCAGGAGGCACCCCAAGTAGGATCGAATCCTACTTGGGCTCCTCCCAAGCCGCGCGCCCCCCTGCCATATATGTCGGAGGGGGAAGGAAGGAGGGGGGAGAGAGAAGGAAGTGGGAATCCTATTCCCTTTCTTTCCTTTCCTCCTTCCCCTTTCCTTCTCCACCTTGGCCGGCCCATATGGGGGGCGCACCAGCCCCTTGTGGCTGGTGTGTTTCCCCTATTGGCCCATAAGGCCCATATCTTTTGTCGGGGGTGCCCGGAACCCCTTTCGGTGACCCGATATGTACCCGGTACCCTCCAGAACACTTCCGGTGTTCGAATACTATCGTCCTATATATCAATCTTTACGTCTCGACCATTTCGAGACTCCTCGTCATGTCTGTGATCTCATCCGGGACTCCGAACAACATTCGGTCACCAAATCACATAACTCATATAATAGTATATCATCATCGAACGTTAAGCGTGCGGACCCTATGGGTTCGAGAACTATGTAGACATAACCGAGACACCTCTCCGGTCAATAACCAATAGCGGAACCTGGATGCCCATATTGGCTCCTACATATTCTATGAAGATCTTTATCGGTCGAACCGTTATGACAACATACGCAATTCCCTTTGTCCATCGGTATGTTACTTGCCCGAGATTCGATCATCGGTATCTTCATACCTAGTTCAATCTCATTACCGGCAAGTCTCTTTACTCGTTCCATAATACATCACCTCATTACTAACTCCTTAGTCATTTGCTTGCAAGCTTATGATGTGTATTACCGAGAGGGCCCAGAGATACCTCTCCGATACTCGGAGTGACAAATCCTAATCTCGATCTATGCCAACTCAACAAACACCTTCGGAGATACCTATAGAGCATCTTTATGATCGCCCAGTTACATTGTGACGTTTATAGCACACAAGGTATTCCTCCGGTATCCGGGAGTTGCATAATCTAATAGTCGAAGGAATAAGTATTTGACATGAAGAAAGCAATAGCAATAAAACTGAACGATCATTATGCTAACCTAATGGATGGGTCTTGTCCATCACATCATTCTTCTAATGATGTGATCCCGTTATCAAATGACAACTCATGTCCATGGTTAGGAAACCTTAACCATCTTTGATCAATGAGCTAGTCTAGTAGAGGCTTACTAGGGACACGGTATTTGTTTATGTATTCACACATGTATTTAAGTTTCCGATCAATACAATTCTAGCATGAATAATAAACCTTTATCATGAATAAGGAAATATAAAATAACAACTTTATTATTGCCTCTAGGGCATATTTCCTTCAGTCTCCCACTCGCACTAGAGTCAATAATCTAGTTCACATCACCATGTGATTTAACACCCATAGTTCACATCGCCATGTGACCAACACCCAAAGAGTTTACTAGAGTCAATAATCTAGTTCACATCGCCATGTGATTAACACCCAAAGAGTACTAAGGTGTGATCATGTTTTGCTTGTGAGAGAAGTTTAGTCAACGGGTCTGTCACATTCAGACCCGCATGTATTTTGCAAATTTTTATGTCTACAAAGCTTTGCATGGAGCTACTCTAGCTAATTGCTCCCACTTTCAATATGTATCTAGAATGAGACTCAGAGTCATCCGAATCGGTGTCAAAGCTTGCATCGACGTAACCCTTTATGACGAACTCTTTATCACCTCCATAACCGAGAAATATCTCCTTAGTCCTCTTAGGTAACTAAGGATAATCTTGACCGCTATCTAGTGATCTACTCCTGGATCACTATTGTACCCTCTTGCCAAACTCATGGCAAGGTACACAACAGGTTTGGTACACATCATGGCATACTTTATAGAACCTATGTCTGAGGCATAGGGAATGACTTTCATTCTCTCTCTATCTTCTGCCGTGGTCGGGTTTTGAGTCTTACTCAACTTCACACCTTGCAACATAGGCAAGAACCCTTTCTTTGACTGACCCATTTTGAACTTCTTCAAAACTTTGCCAAGGTATGTGCTTTGTGAAAGTCATATTAAGCGTCTCGATCTATCCCTATAGATCTTGATGCCCAATACGTAAGTAGCTTCACCGAGGTCTTTCATTAAAAATCTTATTCAAATATCCTTTTATGCTATCTAGAAATTCTATATCATTTCCAATCAACAATATGTCATCCACATATAATATCAGAAATGCTACAGAGCTCCCATTCACTTTCTTGTAAATACAGGCTTCACCGTAAGTCTGTATAAAACCATATGCTTTGATCACCTCATCAAAGCGTATATTCCAACTCTGAGATGCTTGCACCAGTCCATAGATGGATCACTGGAGCTTGCACACTTTGTTAGCACCTTTAGGATCGACAAAACCTTCTGGTTGCATCATATACAACTCTTCTTTCATAAATCCATTAAGGAACGCAGTTTTGACGTCCATTTGCCAGATTTCATAATCATAAAATGCGGAAATTGCTAACATGATTCGGACAGACTTAAGCATCGCTACGGGTGAGAAAGTCTCATTGTAGTCAACCCCTTGAACTTGTCAAAAACACTTTTGCGACAAGTCAAGCATTGTAGATGGTGACATTACCATCAACGTCTATCTTCTTCTTGAAGATCCATTTATTTTCAATGGCTTGCCGATCATCGGGCAAGTCCACCAAAGTCCACACTTTGTTCTCATACATGTATCCTATCTTAGATTTCATGGCCTCAAGCCATCTGTCGGAATCTGGGCTCATCATAGCTTCTTCATAGTTCGTAGGTACGTCTTGGTCTAATAACATGACTTCCAGAACAGGATTACCGTACCACTCTGGTGTGGATCGTGCTCTGGTTGACCTATGAGGTTCAGTAGTCACTTGATCTGAAGTTTCATGATAATTATCATTTGCTTCCTCTCTAGTTGGTGTAGGCATCATGGGAAAGGATTTCTCTGATGTGCTACTTTCCAATTCGAGAGAAGGTACGATTACCTCATCAAGTTCTACTTTCCTCCCACTCACTTCTTTCGAGAGAAACTCCTTCTCTAGAAAGGTTCTATTCTTGGCAACAAAGATCTTGCCTTCGGATCTGTGGTAGAAGGTGTACCCAATTGTTTCCTTAGGGTATCCTATGAAGACGCACTTCTCCGATTTGGGTTCGAGCTTATCAGGCTGAAGCCTTTTAACATAAGTGTCGCAACCCCAAACTTTAAGAAACGACAGCTTAGGTTTCTTGCCAAACCACAGTTCATACGTTGTCGTCTCAACGGATTTAGACGGTGCCCTATTTAACGTGAATGCAGTTGTCTCTAATGCATAACCCCAAAATGATAGTGGTAAATCGGTAAGAGACATCATAGATCGCACCATATCTAATAAAGTACGGTTACGACGTTCGGACACACCATTACGCTGTGATGTTCCAGGTGGCGTGAGTTGTGAAATTATTCCACATTGTTTCAAATGAAGGACAAACTCGTAACTCAAATATTCGCCTCCGCGATCAGATTGTAGAAACTTTATCTTGTTACGATGATTCTCCACTTCACTTTCAAATTCTTTGAACTTTTCAAATGTTTCAAACTTGTGTTTCATTAAGTAGATATACCCATATCTACTCAAATCATCTATGAAGGTCAGAAAATAACGATACCCGCCGCGTGCCTCAACACTCATCGGACCGCATACATCGGTATGTATTATTTCCAATAAGTCATTGGCTCGCTCCATTGTTCCGGAGAACGGAGTTTTAGTCATCTTGCCCATGAGGCATGGTTCACAAGTATCAAGTGATTCCAAAGGCCCATCTGCATGGAGTTTCTTCATGCGCTTTACACCAATATGACCTAAACGGCAGTGCCACAAATATGTTGCACTATCATTATCAACTTTGCATCTTTTGGCATCAATATTATGAATATGTGTATCACTACGATCGAGATTCAATAAACCATTCACAATGGGTGTATGACCATAGAAGGTTTTATTCATGTAAACAGAACAACAATTATTCTCTGACTTAAATGAATAAACGTATTGCAATAAACATGATCTAATCATATTCATGCTTAACGCAAACACCAAATAACATTTATTTAGGTTCAACACTAATCCCGAAGGTAGAGGGAGTGTGCGATGGTGATCATATCAACCTTGGAATCATTTCCAACACACATCGTCACCTCGCTTTTAACTAGTCTCTGCAACTCCTGTTTCTAGTTACTAATCTTAGCAACTGAACCGGTATCAAATACCTAGGGGCTACTACGAACACTAGTAAGGTACACATCAATAACATGTATATCAAATATACCTTTGTTCACTTTGCCATCTGTCGGTGCAACAAACCCTGGGTCTGTTGCCCAGACTGTGCATAGGCACGGGAGCGGGATTGATGCACTAACCTGAGTCAGAGTACAACGGACCAAGAGCTTTGAAGGACCAACATGCAGATCAAGAGGACCAAGATCGAACCAGAGAAACAAGATGCCACCATGAGAAAGCCTCCCTTGCCGGGCAGGCGAGCTCGGCAAGGACGGGGTCGCCCTCGGAAGAAGACATACGAGACGTCCCGGCAGGGCCTGCCGGGGCTCACAGAGGCAAAACCACCTCACCCAACCACTCTGCCATGACCCACGTCGTCAATCAGTGCGGTGTCAAGCCGCGAAGTGACTAAGTGGCAGCCATTTGCCACATGGCGGCCTCTTTCTCCAGGAAATGCCTACAGATGACACCCGTCCTACGATGTGTCAAGCGAGCAGATGTGGAGCTGGCGAGACAGCCTGGCAAGGCTTGCCGGGCTGCCAACGATGTGACATTAAATGGTGCATTTAATGCACCCTGTCAGCCTGCAGAATTAGGTATGATAGCACTATTTGCTATCTTATCAGTGCATAATGACTACTTTGGCATTGTGGTAACCCCTTAATCTATAAAAGGAGATCCATGGCAACTGTAGAAAGGGTTAGAAGGTTGGACAACACACACGCCCGTACGCGCGTAGCCACTGCTGCCCCTGCCGGGCAAGTGTACTACGCTCCACCACCATTCTTCCACCATCAATCCACCAAAGCAGGAGTAGGGTTTTACGCCTCACAGTGGCCCGAACCTGGGTAAAATTGCCTGCGTGATCTCTGTTGTGCTGTCCCACGCTCGTCTGCTCTTTGTGCAATGTGACGTCCCCCCTGCCGAACCAGCAAGGGGCCCTCCGGTCCCATAGGTGGCCATGGTTTCCCGCGACATCTTTGGCGCGCCAGGTAGGGGGATCGCTTGCGCTAACCTGAAAGCGTGCGTAGCGCGTCATCTTCATCACCATCTTCACCTTCGACAGCGCCATCGACCATGGTGCCCAAGAAGAAAGCCGATGCTTCGGCTCATCCGTCCACCTCGAAGGTTCCGCCGCCCGCGGCCTCTAATGCTGCGGGGGACGCGGAGGCCCGCGAGGACATGGACGTCGCTGGGGATGTGGTTGGAACAGGCGGCACCGTCACCACTTCCCCCGCGGCCGACACAAGGGCAGGAAACGTCGAAGGAGAATAGCATCAGCAATGCCCCGATGGCCACGCTCCATGAGGTACGGGTGAGGGGGTTACTCCGTCCGCGCCCCCTTCTCTCACCGACGGGCACAGTCGCAGCAACGGCGCTCGGTCCGGGGCGAATTGCCGCCCTCCGGCCGCCCCCACCACGGGAGCGACTGCAGCGCGTGCGCCTCCCCCGGGACGGGTCGACCAAGTCGCTGCACCCGACGGAGCCGCTGGCCCTCGAGCACCTTCGCCGCACCACCCTGCCACCCAGGTGGCCGCTCCACAACAGCGGGGGAGCGGTGCTGCCGCCGCTGGCACCATCAGGAGCCGAGCGACGGTGCGATCCACTTCATCATCGCCCATGCCAAGTACAGCCACGGAGGCCATGGCGCGGGCTCAGCTGCTGCTGAGATTCCCACCGGTAGCCGAGCAGATGGACGAATGGCGTGCCACCATCCAAAGTCTGCTTGGTTTCGCCGAGGCCGGGGGCTCGCAGCGAGCTGGCCCGCCACGGCCTCCCCAAGCGACGACGACGGCTCGTGCTGCTGGCCGTACGGAAGGGGCCACCCCCATGGTGCAGTCCCCACCACGGCAGCCAGCGCGAGCACGGCAGAATCAAGAACCTGACGACGTTTTGATGGCCTCTTCTGACCCTCGAGCATGTCCAGGCCGACGGCGAGCCCCGGAGGATAGGCGGGGGGGAGATGACCACTGCTGGACCGATGGGTGCGACGGCCCCGACGTCGATGAGCCTGCGCTCGGTATTGGCGGGTGCCTACCTTTCGAGGTTGGGTGCCCTGCCTTTACTCGTGAGCTGCGGCAAGTCCGTTGGCCGTCCATTCGCACGTTCAAGCCAGAGATACCCGAGAAGTACCATGGGAGGCTGAACCCGGTAGAGTTTCTGAGCATCTACACCATCGTTGTTCAGGCTGCCGGGGGAAGAGATGAGAAGGTGTTTGCCAACTACTTCCCTTTGGCTCTCAAGTCCAATGTGAGGTCTTGGCTGATGCACCTGCCGAAAAACTCCATTTCGTTGTGGGCCGACCTGCGCCATGAGTTCATTGGCGCTTTCACCAGCGGCCATCAAGAGCCAGGCCGACCCAGCGACTTGCAGCTTCTCCAACAGAAGGAAGGAGAGTCCCTCCGTAAGTATTTACAGAGATTCAGCAAGGTCCATAGGAACACCCCAAATATCCATCCGGCAGCTGTGATAGTTGCCTTCCAGTCCAATGTGGGCAACCGCCGGATTCATTCCAAGATGAACATGCGGCTGCCCAAGACTGTGAAGGAGCTTTACACCTTGGTGGATAAGTGTGCTCGGATGGAGAAGGGAAGGAAGTTGCCTGGAGAGGAAGATTGCACCAATGTCAATTCAGAGGATGATGATGAATCAACCAGTCAGAAGAAGAGCAAGAAGCACAGTAAGAAGCGGAAGGATAAGGCAGTGATGATTGTTGAGGGATCGGGTACACCTAGTACCGGCAAGAAGGCTAAAGCTGAGGTCCCTGGCAAGGAAGCTACCGTGTGCGCTGACTGCCGGGAGGCCGTGGCTGCCGAGAAGGCCGGGAAAGGTGATGGGTCGTATTGCAAGATTCATCGGACCAAGGGCCACAACCTTCAAGAGTGTTTTCAGGTTGAGCAACTTGTTAAGAGACAGAGAGCAGAATATGAGAAGCGTGATAAGGAAAAGGGTCAGAATGTCGCTGGAGGTAAGGGCCGAGGCGGTGAAGTAAATCGCCCCGGCAAACCCCTCGAGAACAAAGGAAAACCCGCCAGAGGTCGAGAGAGGGAGACCTGTGATGGTGAGAGTGATGGAGGGGATGAAGAGGAAACCAGTGAGTGGGAGTTTCAGAAGGCCACTGACGCCCTGTGCATTGACGGGGGTGCATCTCTGCACACCTCTCACCGCCAGCTCAAACGGTGGGCACGAGAAGTCAATGTCGTGGAACCAGCGCCAGAGGCCTGGAAGCCGCTCAAATGGTCGCGCACGTCCATCATCTTTGACGAAGAGGATCATCCTAACCATACCACTGCGGTAGGGTGTTTGCCGTTGTTGGTCTCTCCAACAATTTGCAACCTCAAGGTCACAAAAATGTTGGTGGACGGCGGGGCTGGTTTGAATCTGATTTCCCCGGCAGTTATCAGCAAACTTCAGATAGCAGGAGATGAGTTGAAGGCCACCGGCACGTTTCAAGGAGTTAATCCCGGCAGGAGTCATCCTAAGAGAAAGATCACGTTGTCGGTAACGTTTGGGGGAGAGCTGAACTACCGGACTGAGAAGATTGTGTTTGATGTGGTCGACCTCCCCCTGCCGTACAATGGGATTCTTGGACGCCCAGCCCTAGCTAAATTCATGGCGGCATCCCACTATGCCTACAACACCTTGAAGATGCCTGGGCCTGTGGGAGTCATTACCATCCCGTCAGATGAGAAGGATGCAATCATTTGCGTGGACAAAATGTACCAGGACGCAGTCGCGGCAGAGGCAGCGGCAGTAGCAGTTCCCGCCAAGGAGGACAGAGGAAAGAAGAAGGGCAACAAGGACGCCGGCAAGGAATCCGGGAAGCGTACCTCTTCGGAGTGCACTGCGCCTATTGATGACTTGCCGGAGAGCTCCAACAGTAAGAGGTCCAAGGTCACTGCACCCCAAGTGAAGAAGGTCCCGGCAGGGCTGGCTGGCGTTGATGGTACTTTCACTATCAACACCACCCTCAATGACAAATAGGAAAGCGCGCTCGTTGCCTTCTTGCGGGCGAATATCGATGTGTTTGCCTGGCAACCATCTGATATCCCCGGTGTTCCCAGGGAGGTAATTGAGCACCACCTTGCTGTCTGCCCACACGCCCGACCTGTCAAGCAGAAAGTCCGGAAGCAGGCCTTGGAGAGGCAGCAGTTCATTGCGGAAGAGATCAAGAAACTTGAGGCAGCTGGTTTGGTCAGAGGAGTGTTACATCCCACATGGTTGGCAAATCCAGTGGTAGTCCGGAAGGCCAACGGGAAGTGGAGGCTTTGCATAGATTACACATATCTCAACAAAGCTTGCCCGAAGGACCCGTTTCCCTTGCCGCGCATCGATCAGATTGTGGATTCCACTTCAGGCTTTGATTTGCTCTCCTTTCTGGATTCATATTCTGGGAATCACCAAATCTTCATGTCCAAGGAAGACGAAGAGAAGACATCGTTCATCACTCCATGTGGTACGTACAGTTTTGTCCGCATGCCGTTCGGGTTAAAGAGTGCCGGATCCACTTTTGCAAGAGCAGTCCAGATTGGTTTCGAGCCACAGCTGCACAGAAACATCGAAGCTTACATGGATGATATTGTGGTCAAGACCAAGGATGGAGCCACCCTTATTCAGGATTTGGAGGAGACATTTGCTAATCTGCGCAAGATCAACTTGAAGCTCAACTCGGAGAAGTGTGGGTTTGGCGTTCCCTCCGGCAAGCTACTTGGGTTCTTTGTGTCCCATCGGGGGATCGAAGCCAACCCCGACAAGATTAAAGCTATCGAGCAGATCCAAGCGCCAAGGACAGTCAAGGATGTGAGGCGTTTGACAGGATGCGTTGCCGCGCTAAGCAGATTCATCTCCAAGTCTGCCGAGCGCGCCCTGCCATTCTTCAAAATTTTGAAGAAGGCAGGGCCCATGAAGTGGACTCCGGAAGTAGATGCAGCTTTGCAAGAGTTGAAGACCTACTTGTCCTCTGTGCCTACCCTGGTTGCTCCCAAACCACAAGAGCCATTACTGCTATACTTAGCGGCGACCAACCAAGTGGTTAGTGCAGCCTTGGTGGCGCAGCGAGAAGTGGATGAGGTAGAGAGTGAGCAAGAACCGGCAGAGCCAGAGAGGAATCAAGACAGCAATGAGCATGGCAGCGAGAGCAACCCCAAGGACACGGCAAGGAAGAAAGTGGTGCAGTGCCCAGTGTACTTCGTCAGCTCCTTGTTACAGGGGGCTAGATCGAGGTACTCTGGCATGCAAAAGTTGATCTTTGGTCTCATCATGGCCTCAAGGAAACTGCGCCACTACTTCCAAGCCCATGAGATTACGGTTGTCACTCGTTTCCCGTTGCAAAGGATACTCTGAAACCCTGAGGCTACCGGCAGAACAGTGGAGTGGGCTTTGGAGTTATCCAGTTTTGGTTTGAAGTTTGAGAGCACATCAACTATCCAGAGTAGGGCGTTGGCGGAGTTTATTGCAGAATGGACGCCAACCCCTGATGAGGAAGTACCAGAGACAGTTATCCCCAACAAGGAATCACCCCAAGAATGGATCATGTATTTCGATGGTGCCTTTTCCCTACAAGGTGCAGGGGCTGGCGTGGTTCTTGTCGCCCCCTCCGGGGAGCACTTGAAGTACGTCGTCCAGATGCATTTTGCCCGGGAAGAGGCAGCCAACAATATAGCAGAGTATGAAGGGCTCCTTGCCGGGCTCAGAATTGCCGCGGAATTGGGGATTAAGAAGCTGATCATTCGAGGAGATTCACAGCTCGTGGTGAGACAAGTCAACAAGGATTACCAAAGCCCATTGATGGAGGCATACGTCGAGGAAGTGAGAAGATTGGAGGAACACTTTGATGGATTGCAAACAGAGCACGTACCCCGTGCGGAAAATAGCATAGCTAATCATCTGTCAAAGTGTGCTGCGCAGAAGCTTCATGTGGAACCAGGGACTTTTGTTCTCCATCTTACTCAGCCCTCCGTATCCCCAGCAACAATGGCCCGGAAAAAGAGAAAGTTGGACTCCGGTAAGCCTCTCCCGGTAGAGCCGTCCGCTCCTGGCAGAGACCCTGCCGGAAACAACTCCTCGCCACCTGCCAGACCGCACCCTCCAGCCGGGCCCATGGTCCCCGCGAACGAGGAATGTGCCCCCACAGTAGAGGAGGTGCCGCTAGTCCTCGTAGCCGAGCCCCAGGCTCCAACATGGGCAGGGCCCATAGTCCACTTCTTCCAAACCGGAGAGCTTCCCGGCGACCAAGATGAAGTCGAAAGAGTAGCTCGGAGGGCCAGTATGTATCAGTTTGTCGATGACACTCTATACAGAAGAAGGCCCAACGGTGTGAAATTGAAGTGCATCTGCCGGGAAGAAGGAAAGGAACTGCTGGCTGAGATACACAAAGGCATGTGCGGCTCCCACATTGGATCAAGGGCTTTAGTTGGGAAAGCATTCCGGCAAGGATTCTATTGGCCCACAGCCCTCTAAGATGCGGTCGAGCTAGTCACCAAGTGTGAAGCCTGCCAGTTCCATTCCAAGAACATCCACCTGCCTGCCCAAGCTCTTCAGCCAATCCCTCTCTCATGGCCATTTTCGGTCTGGGGGCTTGATATCCTCGGCCCTTTCCCCCGAGCAATCGGGGGCTTTGAATTCTTGTTCGTTACCATCGACAAGTTTACAAAGTGGCCGGAAGTGACTGCCGTGAGAAAGGTGACTGCTCAGTCAGCTATCAAGTTCTTGAAAGAATTGGTGTGCCATTTTGGAGTCCCGGCAAGGATCATTACCGACAACGGCACCCAGTTCATGAGCCGCGCCTTCATGCAATATGTTCATGCCCTCGGATGCAAGATCTCATTTGCCTCTGTCGCACATCCCGAAAGCAATGGACAAGCTGAGAGGGCGAACGCTGAAGTGCTGCGAGGACTCAAGACAAGAACCTTTGATACGTTGCAGAAGCACGGCAGGCGGTGGATCGATGAGCTGCCGGTAGTTCTCTGGTCCCTCAGAACGACACCTCCCTAGTCTATGGGGCAGAAGCAGTTATCCCCACGGAACTCATTTACGGGTCACCTCAAGTGCTTGCCTACGATGAAGTAGCACAAGATCAGCACCGGCGTGACGACGCTGTGCTACTCGAGGAGAACTGTCTCCAGGCTGCTACGCGTGCTGCACGCTATCAGCAAGCCCTGTGTTGCTATCATGGCCGCAGGGTTCATGCCCGGTGTTTTGAGGAAGGCGACCTTGTCCTTAGGCGCGTTCAGTCCGCCAAGGGTACAAACAAGTTGGCGCCGAAGTGGGAAGGCCCTTACCGGGTAGTACGAGTCACCAGACCTGGCACAGTCCGTCTGGAGACCGGAGATGGCATTCAATTGCAAAACTCATGCAATATTGAGCATCTCCGCAAGTTCTACCCGTAACACGCGGCTGTCGGGCCCTACCCGGCAGCCACCCTTTTGTACAGGCCTTGCCTCAGTTGCATGTAACCCCTTGTACAAAGCCAGGGTGATGACCCTGAGCAAGAGAGAAATAAACGAAGCGCTGGGGGGCCCCCGACCAAGTTGCATGCATGCATGAGCATTCCAAGAGCATTGCATAAGCATTTCATGAGCATTTGCATATGCATATAGATAGGATCGCATCTTGCATCATTCCCCTCTGCGTGAAGCTGCAGGTTCCTGCCGTGAACTTGGCCTCTACAAGGAGTTGGGAAGACGAACCAACATTGCGATATCCGGCAAGCCAAACAGATAAGTTCTACCTCTTGTCCATTAATGTTCTGTAAGCTATAACTTGTGCATGAGAAAACTTCGCCACTCTTTTGAGACTTAGGTGCTCCCATCCTTGACTCGAACGCTGTTTTGGTCGGGATGGCCGCAGTAGCCTTTGGTAAAAGGAAGTTGGCGGGGGGCTGGTCCCCTTATTTTTTGCCCGGTAGACGCAGTTCTCCAGCAAGCAAAAGGGTGTCGGCAAGATAACCTGCCGGGGAAAACTCGTTTATTTACACTAAGGAGGCATCCCGCCTCTGCATGGACATATACATGCACGGGTTCCCGGCAAGGTTCATCTTTTTCATTAATATGCTGATAATGCAAGTACAAGCATTACAGAACACAAACATGGACTCGAGGAATTACATTATTTGAATTAAAATTTGGCGAATGCCTACAGATTTAAGATTGAAAAAAGATAAGTGTCCCGTGATGCCTTTGCCCCTGTCCATCTCCTATAGGAAGAGGACGAAGAGGCTGGTGGCGGACCCAGCTGGGATTCGGCGCCTCCCCAGGATCAGGGTGGTGCCGCTCCCCAGCAAGGAGGAAGAAACCAGAGGGCAGGCACGGATGGTGACGCTGCCGGAGGACCAGATGGGGGACACGGAGTCGCCGGCAAACACGACTCATCGGGACGGTCGTCCCCGTTCTTGACACGTCGTGGGTTGCCGCCACCATCCGCATCACTACCACCCGAAGACCTCGGCGCGGCAGTCACATCGGACACCATGCTCTCTGGGTCGTTCCACAGAGAGCATGGTCGTCTCCAGCAGCCCTGGCATTAGAAGTCATCGCACGCCCCGAAGACGTGTATGGGAGCAAAGAGCCCTCCTGCACGGCAAGAGAACGGCGCCCAGGAGGGATCAGATTCGCCTTCGCTGACGACGACTCCCTTCTGTGACTCCTCCCCAGCGCTGCGAAGGAAAGAAGAATGGGGAACGATTGACTACCATGCGCCATACCCATTACGGGCCTCGACATGGTGTCGTTCGCATCCCCTCCCACCAAAGTCAGGGCTACGGGCGGCCCGGCGGCAAGCACGCCGGAGTTGCCACCTCTGGCGTTGTCGCCGCGCCGCCCGAGCACCCCCTTTAGATCCATGCAAAGCTCGAGAATGGAGCCCGGGGCATGGCCCCAGGCTCTTCTCCTCAACATAACCGGCAAGAAGCAGAAGACAGAGGAGGGGGAGCACGAGGATGAATGGCTCCGCCTCTCCTTTTATAGGTGGGTCGAGGAGGGGAGCCGCTCCCTCGACGGGCGGCCGCCGTCCTCCTCCACCAATTCAAGAGGGCCGGGCCCTCTCCTTGATGCTCTCCCGCGCCACGCGCCTCCGTTACCTACCCCGCGCGATGCATGCAGCATACGTGGCTAAGGATAAGGGCGTGGTGGGAAGAGTGAATTGGCAGTTTCTACCCTGTACGTTAAAGTCATTCACGGGCCATTACAAGGGCGGCCCCACCACTATTGCTTTACGCAACGTGCGGGGAAACTGGAAACCGGCCTGGACCCAGAATCAAGGCTAATGAGGAAGCAAAGAAGACCCCAAGAGGCCAGCCTCTTCAACACCCCCGCTTGTGCACTTATTAGGCCCTAACCCGACGATGCTCGGCAGCGCATTCGGGGCAGGCCCGGGGGCTTCTATCAGTGCAACAAACCCTGGGTCTGTTGCCTAGACTGTGCACATGCACGGGAGCAGGATTGATGCACTAACCTGAGTCAAAGTACAAGGGACCAAGAGCTTCGAAGGACCAACATGCAGATCAAGAGGACCAAGATCGAACCAGAGAAACAAGATGCCACTAGGAGAAAGCCTCCCTTGCCGGGCAGGCGAGCTCGGCAAGGACGGGGTCGCCCCCGGAAGAAGACGTACGAGACGTCCCAGCAGGGCCTACCGTGGCTCACGGAGGCAAAACCACCTCACCCAACCACTCTGCCACAACCCACGTCGTCAATCAGTGCGGTGTCAAGCCGCGAAGTGACTAAGTGGCAGCCATTTGCCACATGGCGGCCTCTTTCTACAGGAAATGCCTACAGATGACACCCGTACTGCGACGTGTCAAGCGAGCAGGTGTGGAGCTGGTGAGACAGCCCGGCAAGGCTTGCCGGGCTGCCAACGATGTGACATTAAACAGTGCATTTAATGCACCCTGTCAGCCTGCAGAATTAGGTATGATAGCACTGTTTGCTATCTTATCAGTGCATAATGACTACTTTGGCATTGTGGTAACCCCTTAATCTATAAAAGGAGATCCATGGCAATCGTAGAAAGGGTTGGAAGGTTGGACAACACACACGCCCGTACGCGCGTAGCCACTACCGCCCCTGCCGGGCAAGTGTACTACGCTGCACCACCATTCTTCCACCATCAATCCACCAAAGCAGGAGTAGGGTTTTACGCCTCACGGTGGCCCAAACCTGGGTAAAATTGCCTGCGTGATCTCTACCGTGCTGTCCCACGCTTGTCTGCTCTTTGTGCAATGTGACGTCCCCCCTGCCGAACCAGCAAGGGGCCCTCTGGTCCCATAGGTGGTCGTGGTTTCCCGCGACACCATCCTTCTTACCCGCCAAGTATTTGGGGCAGTTCCGCTTCCAGTGACCATTTCCTTTATAGTAGAAGCACTCAGTTTCAGGCTTGGGTCCAGTTTTGGGATTCTTCACGGGAGCGGCAACTTGTTTGCCATTCTTCTTGAAGTTTCCTTTCTTACCTTTTGCCCTTTTTCTTGAAACTAGTGGTCTTGTTAACCATCAACATTTGATGCTCTTTCTTGATTTCTACCTTTGCTGATTTCAGCATCGCGAAGAGCTCGGGAATCGTTTTCGTCATCCCTTGCATATTATAGTTCATCATGAAGTTCTAGTAGCTTGGTGATAGTGACTAGAGAACTCTGTCAATCACTATCTTATCTGGAAGATTAACTCCCACTTGATTCAAGTGATTGTAGTACCCAGACATTCTGAGCACATGCTCACTGGCTGAGCTATTCTCCTCCATCTTGTAGGCAAAGTACTTGTCAGAGGTCTCATACCTCTTAACACGGGCATGAGTCTGAAATACCAATTTCAGCTCTTGGAACATCTCATATGCTCTGTGGCGTTCAAAATGTTTTTGAAGTCCCGGTTCTAAGCCGTAAAGCATGGTGCACTAAACTATTAAGTAGTCATCATACTGAGCTTGCCAGACGTTCATAATGTCTGCATCTACTCCTGCAATAGGTCTGTCACCTAGTGGTGCATCAAGGACATAATTCTTCTGTGCAGCAATGAGGATAATCCTCAGATCACGGACCCAGTCCGCATCATTGCTACTATCATCTTTCAACTTAGTTTTCTCTAGGAACATATCAAAAATAAGGGAGCTATATTGTGAGCTATTGATCTACAACATAGATAAGCAAAAACTATTAAGACTAAGTTCATGATAAATTTAAGTTCAATTAATCAAATTACTAATGAACTCCCACTTAAATTAACATCCCTCAAGTTATTTAAGTGATACATGATCCAAATCAACTAACCCATGTCCGATCATCACGTGAGATGGGGTAGTCATCAATGGTGAACATCTCTATGTTGATCATATCTACTATATGACTCATGTTCGACCTTTCGGTCTCCAGCGTTCTGAGACCATGTATGTACATGCTAGGCTCGTCAAGTTTAACCCAAGTATTCTGCATGTGCAAAACTGTCTTGCACCCGTTGTATGTGAACGTAGAGTCTATCACACCCGATCATCACGTGGTGTCTCAACACGATGAACTGTAGCAATGGTGCATACTCAGGGAGAACACTTTTACCTTGAAATTTAGTGAAGGGATCATCTTATAATGCTACCGCCATACTAAGAAAAATAAGATGCATAAAAGATAAACATCACATGCAATCAAAATATGTGACATGATATGGCCATCATCATCTGGTGCTTTTGATCTCCATCTCCAAAGCATCGTCATGATCTCCATTATCACTGGCTTGACACCTTGATCTCCATCGTTGCGTCGTGGTCGTCTCGCCAACTATTGCTTCTACAACTATCGCTAACCCATAGTGATAAAGTAAAGCAATTACATGGCATTTGCATTTCATACAATAAAGAGACAACCATAAGGCTCCTGCCGGTTGCCGATAACTTACAAAACATGATCATCTCATACAATAACGTATATCACATCATGTCTTGACCATATCACATCACAACATGCCCTGCAAAAACAAGTTAGACGTCCTCTACTTTGTTGTTGCAAGTTTTACGTGGCTGCTACGGGCTTCTAGCAAGAACCGTTCTTACCTACGGCAAAAACCACAATGGTGTTTCGTCAAGTTTGCTATTTTAACCTTCTTCAAGGACCGGCCGCAGTCAAATTTGATTCAACTAAAGTAGGAGAAATAGACACCCGCCAGCCACCTTTATGCAAAACTAGTTGCATGTCAGTCGGTGGAACCGGTCTCATGTGCGTGGACATGTAAGGTTGGTCCGGGCCGCTTCATCCCACAATACCGCCGAATCAAAATAAGAAGTTGGTGGTAAGCAGTATGACTATCACCGCCCACAACTCTTTGTGTTCTACTCGTGCATATCATCTACGCATAGACCTGGCTCTGATACCACTGTTGGGAATCGTTGCATGGAAAACAAAATTTTTTCTACGCACACGCAATGATCTATCCATGGAGATGTATAGCAACGAGGGGGAGAGTGTGTCTATGTACCCTCGTAGACCATAAGTGGAAGCGTTTCTGAACGCGGTTGATGTAGTCAAACTTCTTCGCGCTTCAACCGATCAAGTACCGAACGCACGGCACCTCCGCGTTCTACACACGTTCAGCTCGATGACGTCCCTCGCCTTCTTGATCCAGCAAGACATTGAGGTAGTAGATGAGTTCCGTCAGCACGACGGCGTTGTGACGGTGATGGTGAAGTGATCCACGCAGGGCTTCGCCTAAGCACTACGAAAATATGACCGGGGGTGTAAACGGTGGAGGGGGGCGCCACACACGGCTAAACAATTGTCTGGTGTGTGCTAGGCGCCCCCCTCCAACATATATATAGGTGGGAGGGGGAGGGGAGAGGCCAGGAGGCGCCCCAAGTTGGACCGAATCCTACTTGGGCTCCTCCCAAGCCGCGCGCCCCCCCTGCCATATATGTCAGAGGGGGAAGGAAGGAGGGGGGAGAGAGAAGGAAGTGGGAATCCTATTCCCTTTCTTTCCTTTCCTCCTTCCCCTTTCCTTCTCCACCTTGGCCGGCCCATATGGGGGGCGCACCAGCCCCTTGTGGCTGGTGTGTTTCCCCTATTGGCCCATAAGGCCCATATCTTTTGCCGGGGGTGCCCGGAACCCCTTCCGGTGACCCGATATGTACCCGGTACCCTCCGGAACACTTCCGGTGTCCGAATACTATCGTCATGTATATCAATCTTTACCTCTCGACCATTTCGAGACTCCTCGCCATGTCCGTGATCTCATCCGGGACTCTGAACAACATTCGGTCACCAAATCACATAACTCATATAATACTATATCGTCATCGAACGTTAAGCATGCTGACCCTACGGGTTCGAGAACTATGTAGACATGACCGAGACACCTCTCCGGTCAATAACCAATAGCGGAACCTGGATGCCCATATTGGCTCCTACATATTCTACGAAGATCTTTATTGGTCGAACCGTTATGACAACATACGCAATTCCCTTTGTCCATCGGTATGTTACTTGCCCGAGATTCGATTGTCGGTATCTTCATACCTAGTTCAATCTCGTTACCGGCAAGTCTCTTTACTCGTTCCGTAATACATAACCTCGTGACTAACTCCTTAGTCGTTTGCTTGCAAGCTTATAATGTGTATTACCGAGAGGGCCCAGAGATACCTCTCCGATACTCAGAGTGACAAATCCTAATCTAGATCTATGCCAACTCAAGAAACAACATTGTGACGTTTGATAGCACACAAGGTATTCCTCCGGTATCCGGGAGTTGCATAATCTCATAGTCGAAGGAATAAGTATTTGACATGAAGAAAGCAATAGCAATAAAACTGAACGATCATTATGCTAACCTAATGGATGGGTCTTGTCCATCACATCATTCTTCTAATGATGTGATCTCGTTATCAAATGACAACTCATGTCCATGGTTAGGAAACCTTAACCATCTTTGATCAACGAGCTAGTCTAGTAGACGCTTACTAGGGACACGGTATTTGTTTATGTATTCACACATGTATTTAAGTTTCCGATCAATACAATTCTAGCATGAATAATAAACATTTATCATGAATAAGGAAATATAAAATAACAACTTTATTATTGCCTCTAGGGCATATTTCCTTCATTTCCCCCTCCGGTAGGGTGCCGGAACGGGGTCTAGATTGGTTTTTCATGGCTACAGAGGCTTGCGGCGGCGGAACTTCTGATCTAGGGTTACCCCGAGAGTTTTTGGAATATTTGACAATTTATAGGGCGAAGAGGCGGTGCGGGAGGCCATCGAGGTGGGCACAACCCACCTGGGCGCGCCTGGGCCCCTAGTGGCTTGTGCTCCCCTCGGAGCTCCCCTCTGGTACTTCTTTGGCCACCGGGTGTCTTCTGGTCCAGAAAAAAATCTCCAAAAAGTTTCGCTGCGTTTGGACTCCGTTTGGTATTGATTTTCTGCGATATAAAAAACAAGCAAAAAATAGCAACTGGCACTGGGCACTATGTCAATAGGTTAGTCCCGAAAAATGATATAAAGTTGCTATAAAATGATTGTAAAACATCTAAGAATGATAATATAACAGCATGAATACTTCATAAATTATAGATACGTTGGAGACGTATCAGCATCCCCAAGCTTAATTCCTACTCGTCCTCGAGTAGGTAAATGATAAAAGAAATAATTTATGAAGTGTGAATGCTAGCAAAGTGCATAAGTTTGATCAATGATAATTTCAATCCCTTTTCCTAGCATCATAACAACAATTCTTTCTCATAAAGCTTCTCATGTTAATGTAGCAACCAATTCACATGTTAAGGTTCAAACAATGAATTCTCTTGAAACTCAACAACCTCTATTCTTAGTCACCAAGCAATTGCGATTCAACTTATTCAACAGAGTCTAAGTAAGAGCTCCACATACTCAATCATCATATAGTCTTCCATGATTGCTAATATTCAAAGCATATTCTTAGAACAAATGGCATCCATCGAACACAGAGAAAGATAGGGGCTTAATATTTTGCCTCCCAACTCATTTATCATAGAGATAATTGCCAACAATAATAAATCATGATCAAATATATTTGACTGGTCATATGTACCTAGATCTTTCCCCACCACATGATGCTTGCCAACTAGAGAATAGTTGAGGTTGAAATGAGAATTCATACTATTGACTCTTTGCATAAAAGTAAAATGCTGAAAAGTAAAAGATAGGCCCTTCGCAGAGGGAAGCAGAGGTTGTCATGCGCTTTTTATTTGGATGCCCAAACTCTTAATGGAAAGGAACGTCACGTTATATTGCCCCTTATGATAGCAACCTTTATTATGCAGTCCGTCGCTTTTATTACTTTGCCATCACAAGTTCGTACAATGCTCAATTTTAACTTACAATAAAAGATCAAACATATTTAGGAGCAATTTTTATTGCTTTATGCACCGATGACAACTTACTTGAAGGATCTTATTCAATCCATAAGTAGGTAAGGTGGACACTCATGGCAAGAAACTGGGTTTAAGGGTTTTTGGATGCACAAGTAGTATCTCTACTTAGTACGATTTTTTGGCTAGCAAAAGGTCCTAAGCAAACACCACATGTTGGAGGATCCATAACAATATAACTTCTATGCAAATATACCCAAACATAACTCATTATGTTGTCTTCCTTGTCCAACTTCAACTAATTTGCTCAAGTTTGAAAATAATTAATGGGTATTCATGATCATAGAAGATTTCCAAGATAATATATTTGCATGTGAAAGTTCTCTTCCTTATACTAATCATTCATGAATTGCTTGTATGACCAATATTGTGATTGCCAAGCTTCAAAAGATTTCACTTTCTAAACCCAATGTGAAGCCACTACTAGGCATGATATGGACATATAATTTCAACTTCATGATATTCAATTCATTTAACAATTTACTCATAGGATATAAGTGAAGCACAAGAGTAAATGACAAGCTACTCCAAAAAGATATAAGTGAAGATCAAGCGAGTAGTTAAGTAAGTAGGTAGCTAATTGTGGACTCTCTCTTATTTAAAAACTTTCAGATCTAAGTATTTTTATTAAAACAGAAAGCAAAAACAAAATAAAATGTCATTCTAAGAATAGCACACATCATGTGAAGAAGCAAAAACTTAGGCTCAACCGAGACTAACCGATAATTGTTGATGAAGAAAGGTGGGATGCCTACCGGGGCATCCCCAAGCTTAGATGCTTGAGACTTCTTGAAATATTATATTGGGATGCCTTGGGCATCCCCAAGCTTGAGCTTTTGTGTCTCCTTAATTCCTTTTATATCACGGTCCCTAAATCTTAAAAACTTCATCCACACAAAACTCAACAAGAACTCGTGAGATAAGTTAGTATAAATCAATGCAAAATCCTTATCATTCTATACTGTAGTGAATCACTAAAATTATTATTCAACATTGCGTACTAAATGCCTCTGCATATTTAATACTCCTATCCTCAAATAGAAACATTAAACAAGCAAACATATGCAAACAATGCGAACATAACAGCAATCTGCCTAAACAGACCAGTCTGTAAAGAGTGCAATTAACCTCATACTTCCCTAACTCAAAAAATTCTGAAAATTTACCACACTGTATAAAATTAATCATATCTTATTGTGCAAAAAAATTCAACATTTTATCACATTCTGACTTTTCTTGAGAATTTTTGCAACAGCGATAAACTTTCCGTTTTGAAACAGCAACAAATAGACTTGCAAAATAAGCATGGTAAAGGCTATCCTTGACATTTTTATTGAAATGAAAGATGCAAAACATTATTATAAATAGCAGCAAGCAAATCAAAACAAAATGACGCTCCAAGCAAAACACATATCATGTGATGAATGAAAATGTAACTCCAAGTGGGGTTACCGATAATGTTGGAGACGAAAGAGGGGATGCCTTCTGGGGCATCATCCCCAAGCTTAGTTGCTTGGATATTCCTTAAATATTATCTTGGGGCGCCTTGGGCATCCCCAAGCTTAGGGTATTGTCACTCCTTATTCTCCTCATATCGATATCTCACCCAAATCTTGAAAACTTCAATCACACAAAACATAACGGAACTTCGTGAGATGGGTTAGTATGATAAAGACAAATCATTCACTTTGGTACTGTCAAGATAAGATTCATAATTGTTTCCAAATAATTCCTACTATACTCTACAATTTTCACAATTTATATTAAGAAATATAAGCCATAGAAACCATAAAACAAGCAAACTATGCATTGAAAACAGAATCTGTCAAAAACAGAATAGTACGTAAAGATATGAATTAAGATCATACTTATGTAAGTATAAAAATTCTGAAAATTTATGACAACGTAATAAATTTGTATAACCACCAACTGTAAAAAAATTAGAATTTTTCGACGCTTCAGTGAATTTAAAAAATTCTGTTACTTGGCGCAGAAGTTTCTGTTTTTGCACAGAATCAACTATCATCCACACCATCCCAAAGGCTTTACTTGGCACTTTATTGAAATAAAAGTTATAAAACATGATTACTACAGTATCCTAATCATGTGAACACAAAAAAAACAGTAGGTAAAAGTGTTGGGTTGTCTCCCAACAAGCGCTTTTCTTTAATACCTTTTAGCTAGGCATGATGATTTCAATGATGCTAGCATAAAAGATAAGAATTGAAACACAAAGAGAGCATCATGAAGCATATTACTAGCACATTTAAGTCTAACCCACTTCCTATGCATAGGTATTTTGTGAGCAAACAAATTATGGGAACAAGAATCAACTAGCATAGGAAGGCAAAACAAGCAAAACTTCAAGATTTTCAACACATAGAGAGGAAACTTGATATTATTGCGATATGTAAAAGCATATGTTCCCCGCTCATAATAATTTTCAGTAGCATCATGAATGAACTCAACAATATAACTATCACATAAATCATTCTTTTCATGACCCACAAGCATAGAAATTTTCTTACTCTCCACATAAGCAAATTTATTCTCATGAATAGTGATGGGAGCAAACTCAACAAAATAACTATCATGTGATTGGAGATTAAAATCATGATGACAAGTTTCATGGTTTTCATTATTCAATATAGCATACATGTCATCACTATAATCATCATAAATAGGAGGCATGCTTTCATCATAGTAAATATTTTCATCAAAACTTGGGGGACTAAAAATATCATCTTCATCAAACATAGCATCCCCAAGCTTATGGCTTTGCATATCGTTAGCATCATGGATATTCAAAGAGTTCATACCAACAACATTGCAATCATCCTCATCATTTATGCCAAACATTTTATTGAATTCTTCTTCTATCAATTGAGCACAATTTTCCTTTCCATCATTTTCACGAAAGACATGAGAAAGACGAATAATATGAGGCCACCTCAATTCCATTTTTTTTGTAGTTTTATTTTATAAACCAAACTAGTGATAAAACAAGAAACTAAAAGATTCAATTGCAAGATCTAAAGATATACCTTCAAGCACTCACCTTCCCGGCAACGGCGCCAGAAAAGAGCTTGATGTCTACTACGCAACTTTATTCTTGTAGACTCCTGTTAGGCCTCCAAGCGCAGAGTTTTGTAGGACAGTAGCAATTTTCCCTCAAGTGGATGACCTAAGGTTTATCAATCCGTGGGAGGCGTAGGATGAAGATTCTCTTGTGTCCCCAACACACCAAATACAATGGTAAATTGTATAGGTGCACTAGTTCGGCGAAGAGATGGTGATACAAGTGTAGTAATGATAGTAGATATTGATTTTTGTAATAGGAACAATAAAAAACAGCAAGGTAGCAATTGATAAAACGGAGCACAAATGGTATTGCAATGCTTGAAAATGAGGCCTAGGGTCCGTACTTTCGCTAGTGCAATCTCTCAACAATGCTAATATAATTGGATCATATAACCATCCCTCAACGTGCGATGAAGAATCACTCCAAAGTTCCTATCTAGCGGAGAACATAAGACGAAATTGTTTGTAGGGTATGAAACCACCTCAAAGCTATTCTTTCTAATCAATCTATCCTAGAGTTCGTACAAAAATAACACCAAGCTATTCTTTCCGATCGATCTAACCAAGAGTTCGTACTAAAATAACACCATATGATACACATCAACCAACTCTAATGTCACCTAGATACTCCAATGTCACCGCGAGTATCCGTTAGTTGATTAAGCGATATGCATCAAACAATTTCAGATTCATAATACTCAATCCAACACAAAGAACTTCAAAGAGTGCCCCAAGATTTCTACCGGAGAAACAAAGACGAGAACGTGCATCAACCCCTATGCATAGATTACCCCAATGTCACCTCGGGAATCCATGAGTTGAGTGCCAAAACACATATCAAGTGAATCAATATGATACCCCATTGTCACCACGGGTATTTATAGCAAGACATACATCAAGTGCTCTCAAATCCATAAAAGTATTCAATCCGATAATACGAAATCTCAAAGGGAAAACACAATTCATCACAACAAGATAGAGATGGGAAAACACCATATGATCCAACTATATTAACAAAGCCCGCGATACATCAAGATTGTGACATCTCAAGAACGCGAGAGAGAGAGAGAGAGATTAAACACATAGCTACTGGTACAAACCCTCAGCCCCGAGGGTGGACTACTCCCTCCTCATCATGGTGGCCGCCGGGATGATGAAGATGGCCGCCGGTGATGATTTCCCCCTCCGGCAGGGTGCCGGAACGGGGTCTAGATTGGTTTTCCATGGCTACAGAGGCTTGCGGCGGTGGAACTTCTGATCTAGGGTTACCCCGAGGGTTTTTGGAATATTTGGCAATTTATAGGGCGAAGAGGCGATGCGGGAGGCCACCGAGGTGAGCACAACCCACCTGGGCGCGCCTGGGCCCCCAGGCGCGCCCTGGTGGCTTGTGCTCCCCTCGGAGCTCCCCTCTGGTACTTCTTTGGCCCACCAGGTATCTTCTAGTCCAGAAAAAATCTCCAAAAAGTTTTGCTGTGTTTGGACTCCGTTTGGTGTTGATTTTCTGCGATGTAAAAAACAAGCAAAAAACAGCAACTGGCACTGGGCACTATGTCAATAGGTTAGTCCCAAAAAATGATATAAAGTTTCTATAAAATGATTGTAAAACATCTAAGAATGATAATATAACAGCATGAATACTTCATAAAGTATAGATACGTTGGAGACATATCAGCATCCCCAAGCTTAATTCCTACTCGTCCTCGAGTAGGTAAATGATAAAAGAAATAATTTATGCAGTGTGAATGCTAGCAAAGTGCATAAGTTTGATCAATGATAATTTCAATCCCTTTTCCTAGCATCATAACAATAATTCTTTCTCATAAAACTTCTCATGTTAAAGTAGCAACAAATTCACATGTTAAAGTTCAAACAATGAATTCTCTTGAAACTCAACAACCTATATTCTTAGTCTCCAAACAATTGTGATTCAAATTATTCAACAGAGTCTAAGTAAGAGCTTCACATACTCAATCATCATATAGTCTTCCATGATTGCTACTACTCAAAGCATATTCTTAGAACAAATGGCATCCATCGAACACAGAGAAAGATAGGGGCTTAATATTTTGCCTCCCAACTCATTTATCATAGAGATAATTGCCAACAATAATAAATCATGATCAAATATATTTGACTGGTCATATGTGCCTAGATCTTTCCCCACCACACGATGCTTGCCAACTAGAGAATAGTTGAGGTTGAAATGAGAATTCATACTATTGACTCTTTGCATAAAAGTAAATACTGAAAAGTAAAAGATAGGCCCTTCACAGACGGAAGCAGAGGTTGTCATGCGCTTTTTATTTGGATGCCCAAACTCTTAATGGAAAGGAACATCACGTTATATTGCCCCTTATGATAGCAATCTTTATTATGCAGTCCGTCGCTTTTATTACTTTGCCATCACAAGTTCGTACAATGCTCAATTTTCCCTTACAATAAAAGATCAAACATATTTAGGAGCAATTTTTATTGCTTTATGCACCGATGACAACTTACTTGAAGGATCTTATTCAATCCATAGGTAGGTATGGTGGACACTCATGGCAAGAAACTGGGTTTAAGGGTTTTTGGATGCACAAGTAGTATCTCTACTTAGTATGATTTTTTGGCTAGCAAAAGGTCCTAAGCAAACACCACATGTTGGAGGATCCATAACAATATAACTTCTATGCAAATATACCCAAACATAACTCATTATGTTGTCTTCCTTGTCCAACTTCAACTAATTTGCTCAAGTTTAAAAATAATTAATGGGTATTCACGATCATAGAAGATTTCCAAGATAATATATTTGCATGTGAAAGTTCTCTTCCTTATACTAATCATTCATGAATTGCTTGTATGACCAATATTGTGATTGTCAAGCTTCAAAAGATTTCACTTTCTAAACCCAATGTGAAGCCACTACTAGGCATGATATGGACATATAATTTCAACTTCATGATATTCAATTCATTTAACAATTTACTCATAGGATATAAGTGAAGCACAAGAGTAAATGACAAGCTACTCCAAAAGATATAAGTGAAGATCAAGTGAGTAGTTTAGTAAGTAGGTAGCTAATTGTGGACTCTCTCTTATTTAAAAACTTTCAGATCTAAGTATTTTATTAAAACAGCAAGCAAAAACAAAATGAAATGTCAATCTAAGGAGTGGGTAGAGGCCGTCTGCGCCGTACTTGCACCAGAGGCCAGCCGCGTCGTACTTGCACCGGACGCCCGTCGCGCCGTTCGCATGGGTCACGCCGTTCACCTTGTCTGTGGGCCGCTCGATGCCAATGCGCTAGTCGCTAGGCTCGACCGCCTCCTTGGCCCAGGTATCCACCTGGGTGCTGTAGAGGAACATGGTCGTCGCATCGCCGAGCTGGTGATCTCCGATGAAATAGCTAGCTTGGAGCTCGAGATCACGCTCCAGATGTACCACGAGCGTCTCGACCGCTTGGACGAATGCCTACACGAGTTTAGGCAGAGAAAAGAGCTACCGTACGTAAGGGCTGCTGGTCATCGACGCGTTTATTTTGTTTACACATTTCGACATGGAGCGCTATGTATTCACAACAATCATAATATTGCTCTGTTTATTGCTCTGTTTCAATATGTGCACTCTGTTTTCCGTTCTTATATGTTCTGTTTCAATGTGTGTGTATATATGCTTTCCATTCTGTATATTTGGATGATAACAGCTGCATACAAATTAGTATACGAAAACAAATAGAAAAATGGAATTCATAATATATATAGTTATTGTTCATTAGTTCATCACAGAATATATATAATATCATCACTTGTACGTGATGATACTTAACTACCATGTACAATGCATAAAATTGAAAACGAACAATACTAAAACTAATAATCCCTTCTGGGGGCAGTATTCCGGCAGCCCCTCGCCAGCAGCTCCCTCCGCCTCCTCCGCCTCGCAGTGCTTGACTTACCGATCTGCCTCTTGCTGGCGGACAAGCGCGAACGATCTTGCCATTTCGTTGGGCGCCCACTGGAGGTCCTCGTCGGTGGCACGCTGGAGCTTATCGGCCCACCTCCACGCAGTGATGAGGCGCCTAGTGCCTTTGATCTTCCTCACGAAGTACCCGTCTTCGTACACCTCCTCCGCACGACGGCGCGCCCGCCCCCAAAGCTCCACCGCCTCCTTTTTCTAGGCGGCCTCACGGGCTTCACAGGCTGCCTGGTACCTAGCTTCCTCCTCTGCCATCTCCTTCTTGAACGCTACTTGCCTGGCTTTCTCAGCCGGCGGCAACGATTTCCACAGACAAAGATTGTACTGGCCGCAAAACCACTCCAAAGTTGGGGGGTCCGGCGCAACCTCGTCTGGCGGCCCGTAGGGGTCCTCATCATTGCTGCTCTTCGACTGAACGTCCTTAGGGGGCGTCGCCTCCTCGTCGGCGCGTGAGCAGATCGGCGGCGCCATGGCAGAGATTTGTGTGTGTGTGTGAGAGAGAGAGAGAGGGCGAGCGAGGGGAGGATGTAGATGACAATGTAGGCGGGACGACATGAGCAAGGTAGTATTTATTGGTGGCCAGAATCTAGATTGATGGGAATAGTACACACGCCGGTCGCCGGAATTTACAAGTACTGTAGTTTGAATTGCACATGATTCCCGCAGCAAAAGCCGTGTGTGAACTTAATAGTTGATGGTTTCCAATACAAAACCGTGTTTGATTAATAACCCGCGCCAATCACCTTCCAAACCTTGAGGTGCGAAATAAAGTGCCAATCGTGTGGGGCCCGGTTGCCTTGCCAGATATTTACATTTTCTTTCCTCATATAAGGGATGAATGCTTATTTTGTGTTACCATGGCACTCCATGCATATGTCCAAGCCGTGACACCAATATGTTTGAAAATTCCTTCCAATTTACTGCACTTGGAATTAACTCGCACACAACAAGTACACAAATATGATTTTTCAAACCGTTATGTTTAGCTGTTGCATGTACATGTAGTTCAAATTTGAATTACGATCATTAAATGGCTAGAAAATCACTTAAATGTCTTGAAAAGGTCAAATGACCCTTGGAATTTTCCAAATTTTGACATGACAATTGTATTAGTGCACGTTAACTGTAGAAAAAATTTGAAGGCCATAAGAGGAAGCTATCGCCGGTTCGTCATCAAACATGCATTGTTCCCTGTCGGAACCACGCCCCTTCTAGTGAGTTGTTTCGGTTTGTGAGGGGTGTGTGTCCAAAATTTCATCAAATAGGCCAATTTTTTAACCACACCATCGTGGTGCCATGCCATTATGTCAAGCAAGGTTTCATGTGTTTCTGATCATTTTTGAATTTTTCGAAATTTAAATGCCATGCACTCGATGCTTTGTGTCCAAGTCATGACACCAATATGTTTGAGAATCTTCCAATTTACTTCACATTGAATTAACTCGCACACAAGTACAAAAATATGATTTTTCAAAATCGTTATGGTTAGCTGTTGCATGTACATGTAGTTCAAATTTGAATTACGGTCATTAAATGGCAAGAAAATCACTTAAATGTCTTAAAAAGGTCAAATGACCCCTAAAATTTTCCAAATTTTGACATGGCAGTTGTATTAGTGCATGTTAACTGTAGAAATTTTTTGAAGGCCATAAGAGAAAGCTATCATCGGTTTGTCATCAAAGATGCATTGTGTCCTCTCGGAACCACGAGCCTTCTATTGAGTAGCTCCGGTTTGTGAGGGGTGTGTGTCCAAAGTTTCATCAAACAGGCCAAAATTTTTACCACAACATCCTGGTGGCATGCCATTACGTCAAGCAAGGTTTCATGTATTTCTGATCATTTTTTAATTTTTTGGAATTTAAATGCCATGGCACTCCATGCTTGTGTCCAAGTCGTGACACCAATATGTTTAAAAATTCCTTCCAATTTACTGAACATGGAATTAACTTGCAGACATGTACACAAATATGATTTTTCAAACCGTTATGGTTAGCTGTTGCATGTACATGTAGTTCAAATTTGAATTACGGTCATTAAATGGCTTAATGTCTTAAAAAGGTCAAATGACCCCTGAAATTTTCCAAATTTTGACATGACAGTTGTATTAGTGCATGTTAACTATAGAAAAATTTTGATGGCCATAAGAGGAAGCTATCGCCAGTTCGTCATCAAAGATGCATTGTGTCCTCTCGGAACCACGAGCCTTCTAGTGAGTAGCTCCGGTTTGTGAGGGGTGTGTGTCCAAAGTTTTGTCAAACAGGCTCATTTTTTTACCACAGCATCCTGGTGGCATGGCATTACGTCAAGCAAGGTTTCATGTATTTATGATCATTTTTTATTTTTTTGGAATTTAAATGCCATGGCACTCCATGCTCGTGTCCAAGCCGTGACACCAATATGTTTGAAAATTCCTTCCAATTTACTGCACATGGAATTAACTCGCACACAAGTACACAAATATGATTTTTCAAACCGTTATGGTTAGTTGTTGCATGTACATGTAGTTCAAATTTGAATTACGGTCATTAAATGGCTAGAAAAACACTTAAATGTCTTAAAAAGGTCAAATGACCCCTAGAATTTTCCAAATTTTGACATGACAGTTGTATTAGTGCACGTTAACTGTAGAAAATTTTTGAAGGCCATAAGAGGAAGCTATCGCCGGTTCGTCATCAAAGATGCATTGTGTCCTCTCGGAACCACGAGCCTTCTAGTGAGTAGCTCCGGTTTGTGAGGGGTGTGTGTCCAAACTTTCGTCAAACAGGCCAATTTTTTAACCACACCATCTTGGTGCCATACTGGTGCAGAGACATGCTATACAAACAGTTTTACCCCCTTTCCGCGATGGAGTTTTAAACCGTCGCCTAGTGAGTGTGTGTGCGATAGGGTGGTCCTTCCCACACGACCCAGAAACTGTCGGGGATAGGCCCTCCGGTAACACACGCGGGGCAAAATGAGCTCATGTGCGATCGAGCGAGGCATCGAAGCCCAATCGTTTCCGTTCATATGTATATCCCACACAGTGAATCCCAGAAAAATATTTCCGTTCATATGTATATCGCACACAATTTTTTATGTGGAAACGTTTGTGCAAGGTGGCCTAACGCAAACAGTTCTTTGCCGGAAGCCATGTGTGATTGTCAATTGATCCAACACGCCTACTTTCTAGAAACCGTGTGGGTTGTTTGAGTTCATCGCCCACGGTGCTGTCAGAGTAACCGTCTGCAATAGAAAACCCCAATAAGCAGGGTAATTAGCCTATTATTGATAATCCATGTAGTAATCAGATTGACATTTCTTATAAAACACATCAGATATTTCATATCCGTATAACGACAACCAGGATTTCATAATCGAATTACATCAGATAGCTTCAGCACTCAGTTACACCAAAGAGGGATATAGCTAGCTACGCCATTACACAACAGCACCAAGTTTCACATGCAACATTGAAAACCTTTGGAAAGTAACATCATACACGGTAAATAGACAGATGAATCTCATCTGGGAAACCACAGAAGTGGAAGGCGAATATTGAGCCTTCAGTGATGTTGAATGTCCTTGCAACTTTAGGCCAGTGGCTATGGATAATTGCCCGCCCAACCTTCGTCCTCTTCAGGAAGACTTCAATATTGTACCGTGGGTGTTGAATGAATACCTTCCTTGCCTCTTGACCATGCAGGTGGTTTGAGAGTTAATCATCGGTGAACTGCTTTGAAAAGTACTGAAAACAAAGATATGCATAAATCGCTGTTATAAATTTTGAAATGGCACAAGGGGTAAAAACAAGGTAAAAGATTTAGTACCATCCTATAGTTGACTGATGTCTTCTTCATTGTGTAAACAAAGATCTTGTTGTTGTTCGTCGCAAGTTTCTTTATCCTAACAATCTTTCTGAGTTTCTTGACTTGACTGATATTCATGGACATCTCATTTCCCCATATGCAAAATGGGTCGAACAGTGGGTCTAAGCCTCTGACAGCAGGACTTACATGTGCAAGACCAAATTGTAAGAAACCTAAATATTAGAATGATTCCTGCAACTGCACAATAATGTGCTATTAGCGAAACGACCATGCATGAGCAAACCTCAATGGTAAACCGCAGTGCCTCCCATTGTTTCCCTACAACACATATAAGGAAGATCTTGATCAGGTTAACTGAGAGTTGCCATACTATCAGTAGAATATGTATTGAGTACAGCCAAATTCGATTTATTTCCCACATGCATAACAATACAAAATTGTACCCACAACAAATGAAAATCAAATTGTAGAATTGAACCAAACAGTTAACTAGACAGCAGAACAAATGAACCAAAACAGTTAACTAAGCACGACATTGCAGAATAGAACATATACTAGAAGATAAGACAGTTAATGAAACCAAGAATGCTTGAGAAGAGTACTACGAAATGTAGCAATTGTTGGACCAAACTGTTAACTGAACATTACATTTCACAATATCAGATTGCATATTAACATTACAGAGGACAAATCACTAGAAGGCACTGGCAGTGGCCTCGAGAAAACAGCACGAACTGTATTTTAAAGTAGACAACCGCGTGGCGGTGTTGACGGTGGCCTCAAATACGAGGTGCTCCTCCAAGATCTGGAGGTCGGCACGCATGGCAGCCATCGCAACCTTGTCCACACGTGCGGCCGTGATTTGCTTCTCCACTGCCAAATGCTACTGAGCTCCACGTTATACTGCGCGCAAAATGGCTGTTGGCGGCGCTTAATTGGAGGACGGGGCCAGTGATTTGGGCGGAAGGTGTTGCCCCATCGGTCGGGGCATGTGGGATGGAGAAGCAGGAGGATGGTGTGGGTGGGATGTGGATTACCTGACCATATCGATGAGGCCGCGCAGCAAGAAGAAGGGTCACCGGCGAGGAGGTGACGCTGCAAGAAGAAGGGTCACCGGCGAGGAGGCGGCGCTGCAGGAAGAAGGGTCACCGGCGAGGAGGCGGCGCCGCAAGAAGAAGGGTCGACGGCGAGGAGGCAGCGCTGCCAGTAAGCAGCAGTGAAGGTTTGAACTTGGAAAGAAGGAGGAACAGTGGAAATGTGGCTTTTGGTGTGGGGCGGGGAGATAGATATTTCCGCGGTGGCAGAAAAATTTTGCTCGATGCCGCGAGAAACTAGCATGCAAGTGTGGTTCAAGCGCGAGCGGTGGACTGTTGATGATGAAGCTTCCTGCGTAAGCCAGACAAGACGGTGCGCCAAGATATTTTATATCGCATCCCACACGATTCTTGCTAGTAAACTATTTGTGGTATACCTGATTTTTTTCATTCTATTTTGAAAGACAGAATGGTGTTACAGAGGGAAAGGTTGGTGTTTGAATTTCTAGAACATTTATCTACAGTGAACATGCAACTATATGAGTGCCGTGATAAAATTTGGAATTATTCCGGGTTTGTTTGGCCTTTTCTATGCATTAATTGAGTTTCTGGGCATTTAATGTGCATAATTCAAATTCGAACTACAAGCATATGCTCCAGTGCACCAAGGTTGTTTGAAAAATCACATGTGTGTCCTTGGGTGAATTTCTAGGTCCCATGCAAGAAATGGGAATGAAATTCAAACTTCTGGGCGTCGTGGCTCGACTGGGAACATTGAGAAACTTGGTTTTTAAATTCCTGTAAATCCAAAACTCGCATGAAAATCATGAAACTTGGCATGGTATCATTTCATGTCACCAACATGTTGTGGTAAATTTTTTGGCTGAATTGGGACAAGTTTTGGTATAAGCTTCTTGCAAATCGGAGCTTCTCTGAAGAAGGCTCATGGTTCCGAGAGGTGTCGGCGTTCTGGGAACCAGGGTACCCAGACTTGCCTGCCTGCGGCCCGCGGCGTGGCTCCCTCGACGGCCTGGTATGGCCCATCTCCAAGAAAACCAAGACAAGACCCTCCCGAGGGGCCAGGCTTCGCGAGGAGGACGACACCAAGACCTCCCGAGGGAGCGGCCTCCCAGGAGGCCTCCCGAGGAGCGGAGATTCCTATGCAGGTACCCAGCCTCATGAGGCTGCGATGACGTGAGCCATGATGACTAAGGCCAGGCGGGCGCCAGTGGGCGCAGAGGAGGCAGTTTCCTCTTTGGTGCTAAGGAGGCAAGGACATGCGTGGGTTCCCGAGGAATCTCCCAAAGGTTTCCATTCTGGTGCTACAAGACCAAGACCACAGGCTCGGCAAGGCGGAGGTCATCACCGAGCCCACCGCTGCGTCACGCCCAGAATCTTTGCAGGCGAAGACCAGCTTTCATCAGGATTAGATGTACTACTTGTCCCCTTTCAAATTGGTCATTGTGGTATCCCTTCCCGCCTGAGTTTCGGGGGAAGAGGACCAAGGCCACTATAAATATAGGTTAGCCACCACCATAGAAGGGGTCGACTCATTCTCACCCCTGAGCTCTCACGAGGTTGTTCATCCCCTATACTAGTTCATCCTCAGCCCCTCGTGAGGCCAATCCACCACAAAGCAGGAGTAGGGTTTTACACCACAAGGTGGCTCGAACCTGGGTAAACTGTCGTGTTCATCTTCTTCCTTGCTCACGCGAATCTAGCTAGGCTAGGCTATGGGGCAACGGGCTCTAAGCTTGAGAGCTTGAGATCTTCGCACACGCCCCAGAGTTTGAACCTTCTTGGATCTGTGGAGCCCTGAATCCGACATTTGGCACACCAGGTAGGGGCGTGTCGAAGTCCTTCTTCCACCGTTCGCTTCGCCTCCGTTCCGTCGCTCCCATGGCCGACGCTCTCCGCGTCCGTGTCGAGCGCCGGGCCGCTCGTGTCACCCAGACGGCACTCATGGGCAACGGCGCTCCTCGCCGCTCTGCCTCCCCTGTGGCTAACACTGCCACCGATCCTGCTGCTTGTGAGTAGCAAGATTCGTCGCTGCCACCTTCCGTGCGGCGTGATGGCCGCACCGCAACTCCATCACACACTCTAGCCACGGCGTCATCCTCCCATGCTCACCGCGGGCCGGCAAATGCGCAGGCTGCGCTGCTCATGGCGCATGAGCTCCTGTGTTATCGCCCCGCCAATGACCTCTATGACGACTGGCTTGGCCGCATCGCCGAGCTCGTCAGCGCCGCCGGTGAGGCCCCTGCACCGTCCCGCTCGCTCCTCCCCCCGTCGTCTCAGGCGGGCAACGTGGCTCGCGGTGTGCCTCCTCCTCCTCCTCCTCCTCTGCGCGGCACCAACCCCGAGCCCAGGCGTGATGCGCCCCAGCGCGACCCACCACATGGGGCGCCGGTGCGCGATAAAGCAAGTTGCCAGGTGATCCAGCGCCAGCAAGCCAATGCGCACGCGCTCCCAGTGCCACAGCGCCAGCACGAGGACCGTGCGCCGCCGGAGGTCGTGGCGCGCGGGCGTCAAGACCGAGCTCCGCCCTACGACCCGCACGTGTGAGTGCGGTAGGCTGCCGTGCTTTCACCCTGGAGCTGGGCCGCGTCGTCTGGCCCGGCAAGTTTAAGCCGGATCTGCCTCCACATTACGACGGCACCCCTGACCCCGCGGAATTTCTCCAGCTCTACACGCTAAGCATCGAAGCGGTGAACAGCGACGACAAGGTCATGGCGAATTGGTTCCCCGTGGCCCTCAAGGATGGCGTGCGCTCTTGGCTCCTAAACCTCCCGGTGGGGTCAATCTCCTCCTGGGACGAGCTTCACGAGCATTTCATTGCCAACTTTCAGGGTACTCGCGACCGCGCTCCTGCAGTGGGTGACCTGCGCCGCGTGAAGCAGCAGCCGGGCGAGACCTTGCACAAGTACATACAGCGCTTCACGAACGTCCCTCTCAGGATCCCGAAGGCGTCCGACGAAGCCATCATCTTGGCATTCTCTGAAGGCGTCTGGGTTGTCAAGATGAAGGAGGAGCTCACCATCAACGAAGACCTGTGCTCAGCCCTGGAGATGTTCAACCTGGCGAACAAATGTGCAAGGGCCGAGGAGGGCTGCCTCTCCCTCCTGGAGCTTCCTGAGGCAGACCCCGAGGACAAGAAGGCCAAGGCTAAGGAGGTGAAGCGCAAGGGTCCCGTCGTACTTGCGGCTGAACCTGAGATGAAGCGCGGTCGTGACCACGACGAACCCCCTAGGGGCAACCGCCTGTTCTGCATCTTCCACAACGTACACAGCCACAACACCAACGACTGCCAAGAGCTCAGGGCCCTCCACGATGGGCGCCTTGGTCGCCGCCCCGAGCATGGTGACCGGGGCTATGGCGTGGAGGAGGCCGCGGCGGAGGCCGCTGGGACAACCGCGACCCCCGTCAGGATTGGCGTGATCAGCCTCGTGAGGACTGCTGGCGCGACGAGCCCCGCGACGGGTTCTGGCGTGATCAGCCTCGCGAGGCCCGTCCTCAGGGCAATGCTGGCCTCCCTCCACTTCCGCCGCCGCCAAGGAGGAACGATCACAACCGGCAGGACGACGGGGCTGGGGGCTTCCAAGAACCTCATGCTATCGCCTGCATCCTGGGTGGTGTGCAGGCCCCAGCCTCACAATGCATCTTCAAGCAGTTCGCTCGTGAGGTGAACACAGCCCTCCCGAGGCTCAAGGCCACGCATCCTCTCAAGTGGTTGCAGTACGCCATCACTTTTGATTCCAAGGATCACCTCAAGTGCTCGGCCACCGGAGGCGCGCTTCCCATGCTCTGCACGCCCACCATCAGCAACGTCCTCATCACCAAGACCCTCATTGATGGTGGCACGGGGCTCAATGTTCTCTCTGTTGAGACGTTCGAGACACTCCAAGTGCCCTATGATCAGCTTCTTCCAACCAAGCCTTTCTCAGGGGTGACCGATGGCTCCACCACCCCCTGGGACAGATACGCCTCCCAGTCACCTTTGGCAACCGCAACAACTACCACATCGAGCTCATCGACTTTGACGTCGCTCACATTGGCCTCCCGTACAATGCCATCCTTGGATATCCGGCCCTCGCCAAGTTCATGGCGGCAACTCACCACGGCTACAATGTCCTCAAGATGTCGGGGAATGGCGGCATCATCACGGTCGCCTACGATGAAAAGGATGCGGTGTGCTCCCTTGAGCACGTCTACCAAGCCATAGCGGCTGACAACCCAGACGATGAGGGCGCCGTCCCGCCTCCTGAGACCACACCCAAGAAGAAGAAGCAGCTCCTCCTCAAGAGTCATCAAGGGGCTGGCGCACCTGCCAACGGTACTTTAGGCCCCGCGCCTGCTGCTGGGGCGCCTCTTCCTCCCGCATAGGAAGGCGCGCCCGGCGCCTCCCTCAGGACGGGCTTGTGGGCTCCTGTATGGAGAGCCTCTGACCTGACCTGGGCGACGAGGGAGGTGCTCGGGTACCACTTGGAGGAGTGCTTCGAGGCGTGCCTCTGCGAGCAAGGCGCACGGCGCGAGGCGCCAGGTGCGCGAGAGTTCATCATCAAGGCGATTGAGGAGCATCAGGAGGCGAGGGCCATGCGCGGCGAGCGTCGCCCCGCACGCCTCCCAGTGCAGCTGCGGCCCCTGACATGGGCAGCGAGCTGCGCGTCTGCGTCAACGTCCCGGGCCTCAACAGAGCTGCTTCACAGGACCTCTTCTGGCTGTCCCGCGTTGGCCGGAGTGGGGGCTACCCCTGCAGCTACGTTCGCATGCCGTTTAGCCTGCTGAACATGGCCGCCTCGTACCAGCGCTTCACGCAGAGTGCCATGGCAGCTCACGAGGCCAGGCGCCAGGTGGTCCTGTCGGAGGAAGTGGCAGACCCTCGTGAGCCCGGCGGGCCTCGCGAGCTCCCCGGGCCTCAAGAGCCGCCCAGCTCGTGAGGAGCAGCTTCTATGGCACGTCTCTTCAGCTACCCCGATGCTCCCGCGACGATGGTGCCATGTGACTTTTTGGTTTGTTCAGATTGAGGGCGCCCCCTGGGCTGCATTATCCTCAGGCTGCTAGGGCCCGGCCCCGCAGCTGTATCGTTTTTGCGCATGTATCAGAACTAGCCTTGCCTTTATGAATTTCCTAAGTATTTCAACTACATGTCCGGTGCTTCATCACCATGATGTCATTACGCCCTTGCAAACCCGCCCACGACCGCCTCATGATTAAGGACTGGCATGACATCTATGCTCGGGTCTGTCCCTGCAGCATTGTCAAAATGCAAGCGACCGAGCTCTGTCCCGCGGGCCAGCTCCCGTGCGTGTCACCTCCCAGGGTCATTGGTGCCTTGTTCTCACATGAGCTAATCGCCTGTGGGCGAGTAAGGGTGCGCGACCCGGTTCGTACGACCGCAGTTTGGCGCTTCGCCATAGCGGGAGCCGTGTGCCGGGTGTTTTTCCGTGGGATCATTGCATGAGAAGACTTGGCACGGTGTCTGTGCTCGGGTCCATCCCTACAGCGTCGATAAAACCAATGGCTGAGCTCTGTCTGGCGGGCTGGCCCCGTTCACGTCACCTCCTGGGGTCATTTGTGTCCGGCCTTCTCATGCGATAACCTCCGGAGGGGCATTCGGTGCAGGACCCCCCCCCCCCATCGCCCCACAGGTGTCATGAGCGCACCCCGCGCTGCAAAAATCAGGCACAACCCACCTTGAGGTAGGGCCTCGTGAGTCCCGCACTGGCTCACGAGTGCCCAGATACACCTCCTCCAGTTCTACCGTGCTAGCCACGCGTACAAACGGGGCTGTACACACCCCGGAGTCTCCCCCCGAGGGAACTCCCACCCATGCACCAGTGGAAGCCCCATGCTCCGTACTGGCGGACGACACGGTGGAGGAGTGACTATGCCCATGCACCAGTGGAAGCCCCATGCTCCGCGCTGGCGGACGACACGGTCGAGGAGCGACTATGCCCACGCCAAAGTGGAAGCACCATGCTCCGCGCTGGTGAATAAACAACTGAGGGCGCCCTAGCGGCCGCACTAACCTCGGGATAGCCTATCGGCTCTTTGTACGGTCCTATCGCGCAGCTTCCCCCACAGGAGGCACGCACGAGGGGGCTGGACACGGGGGCTGTGCTCAGGCTAGGCCTGGCGCATCCCACCTCATCAGGTCCCCAGTACCTGGTCTTCTCGCGTCCCTCCCAGGAAAAAGCTGGTGAGGAGAGGTATGGAGGACTCCGGATTGGCTTAGACGTCGCTCACATTTCCTTCATGAGGGCTGTTCATACGTCAAGGGGGACCCCTGAGCATCGCGACTCAGGGGCCTCACTAGTCACGTAACCCCTCGCCCCTTGGTCTCATCCTGGCGATCCGGACGCCCCAACGGTGGTCGAGGTATGCGCGGGGCTGGGCCCTGCCGACGCAGAACACAAAGGCAAATAGGAAGGAAATCAAGCACGGGAAGAAAATCACGTAGTTCTAGCAAGTTATTAGAAGCACAAAAGTGTTCCACATATTCGAACAAAAGTTTTTACGCCTCCACGAGGCACGGTAAATGTTGCAGGAATAAAACTAGGAAGAAGCGCCACCACCGCCTTGGCCATCGCCGCCGCTCGCCCCGGTCGCTGGAAGCCCGTCGTCGACATCGCTGCCGCCATCGTCGCCGTCGCCGCCGCCGCCAATCTCCGCTGTCGGAGCCTCGAGATCGGGGACACAGAGGAACTTCTCCAGCAGCACATCCATGTGATCCTTCACGGCCCCCTCGGCAGCAGCACGGGACTCAGGAGCGATCGAGTGGATCACCGTGCTGAAGTCGAAGCCGGGGTCCTGAAGGTAGAGATGGCCGAAGACGCACGTCGTGGCCACGGAGAAAAGCGAGCGGCACTCCTCCTCCAGAATGGACTCCACCTTGGCGGCAGCACCCTTGAGCGCCTCCGCGAGCTTGTAGGAGAGCCCTACGAGGCCATCCTTGGGGGTCGCCAGCGGCTCCTCATACCCTCCCCTATAGATGGAGTGCAGCGTGTCGTGAGCCTTGAGCTCGAGGGAGGGGAAGGCGCCGCGTTCCACGGCTGCCTTCTTCTCAGCAGCGGCAAGGGCTTTCTCCCTGGCCTCCAGTTGGGCTGCCGACTCGGAGACGTGCTGGGCGTGAGACGCCTGGGCATCAGCCACCTCCTTCTTCAGCGTGGCTAGGTGGCCGCGCTTCCCGGTCTGGTCGGTGGCCACCTGTTTCAGCTTGGCGTCGTGATCGGCGGACTTCGCTTCACGGGCCTTCAGGTCCTCTTCCCGCTGCTGAAGCCGTTGGGCGTGCGTGGCTTGTTCTTCCTGGAGGGCCTTCAGCTTGGCCTCCGCCTCAGCGCGGCGCTCCTCGGCAGACACAGCATTGGCCAACGCTGCGTCACGAGCCTCCTTGGCTTCGGCGGCCTCCTTCCTGCCTACCGCAGTGGCGGCCTCGGCCCGGCCCCAGGCCGTCTTGGTGGACATGTTGGCCTGGAACCACCCCGAGATAAGCCCCAGGCGCTCCCTGGCTTGATGAGGGAGCTGCAGTCCGCCAGCGCAAGGGCTTGGGGAGGAGGCGGCGCCGGCACGTCGGCTGGCGCCATCACCAGGGAAGCGGTGGCGAGGACGGCTTGGGGCACCAGAGGTTCCGAGCCCCCCTCGGGCACGGTGGGGGTGGATGGCTCCACGACCTGCTGGCCCGCGGGGGGCGGCTCCTCCCGAGGCCGCACCACCATGCACTACTGGAATCAGCTTCTTTGTCGTCCGCCACGGCGGACGGCAAAGGCATAGATCACGGACGGCAAACCTCTTTGCCGTCCGCCAGCAGACGGCAAAATGTCCGGATGAACACGTGCCAGCAAAGGCCTTCTTTGGCGTCCCCTTCCTGGAAACGGACGGCAAAGGATTGTGCCGTCCGCCTCTGGTGGCCAGCAGACGGCAAAGATCGTGGACGGCAGTGAGGTGGGATGAGGGCCGTTAGGGGTTAACGGCGTGCTTTGCCGTCAGCCAGCAGACGGCAAAGAGGCTAACGTCTTTGCCGTCCGCTGGCAGACGGCAAAGTGCTCAAACATGCCAGTCCCAGGAATCACAGGTAGCTGCCACGTGGCATGTTTGCCGTTAGCTAGCTAACGGCAAAGGGCCTGTACAGCCCTGTTTTTAATTTAATTCATTCAATTTGACAGCAATTCGCAGATATACATATATACACAACAA
This sequence comes from Thinopyrum elongatum, assembly GCA_011799875.1. NCBI lineage: Eukaryota > Viridiplantae > Streptophyta > Magnoliopsida > Poales > Poaceae > Thinopyrum > Thinopyrum elongatum. The sequence goes on from CM022300.1 coordinate 414,350,231, forward strand.
GCATATCCAACACACTAGTTTCATCATATATACATACATAACCAACACATATATAGTTCCATCCTTACATATTACAAAAGTTTCACATTGTTCATCCAACACCGTTATCCATCCATCCATATAACAAGTTCCAACCATGCAAGTTCATTGATACAAAATAAAAGCACAAATGGAAAAGAAGCACTCCATCCATGCAAGCTTCCATGAATTAAATCAAATCTGCAAAATGATAAACAAGATGTTAGAAGAAGAAGAATAAAATGAAGAAGAAGAACAAGACTATAAGAAGTAAGCATACTTAAGTAAAATGGAGCTAACCTAGAAGAAAATGAAGAAGAAGAAGAAGAAGAAGAAGAAGAAGAAGAAGAAGACTAGAAGAATACTAGAAGAAGACTAGAAGAATAAGAAGAAGAAGACTATAAGCTTATTATGTAAACTTGGTCATTTTGTGCTAACATAAGTAATTTTGGAGTTAACCTATAGGAAAGTAAGCATAGTAGAGATAACTTAGCATATTAGAGCTAACATAGGTAACTAAGCATATTAGAGCTAACATAGGTAACTAAGCATATTAGAGCTAACTTAGAGCTAACTTATGTCATTTCGGAGGAAACAAAGCTAAGTATATATAGATCATTTTGGAGATCAAACATACCTGACATAGTTCAGCTCTCATTGTTCTTCTCCTTCTCCTTCCTCAGCCTGATGCGCCAAGAGCGGCGAGGCGGTGGAGGCAGTGGGATGTAGTCTTCTACCACAATTGGCGTGGTCATGTCGCCCAGCTGTGGGATCGCCGGCGCCACCACCGGCGCGAGGTCATTGTCAGGCACCACCACCATCGCGAGGCCATCTTCAGGCAGGACAGGCACGACCATCGCTAGGTCATCCTCAACCACCACCATCGCTAGGTCATCCTCAGCCTGATGCCCACTCTGCTCCTCTTCTTCCCCACTCCAGTCCGGATCATCCTCCTTGCTGTTGCTTTTGCTACAGCCAGAATCGCTATTGCTTTTGCTACAGCCAGAATCGCTGCTGCTTTGGCTGTAGCCAGTGTCGCTGCTGCTGCTCCCATTGCCTGTCCAAATGCAACAATGACCGTTAACAATCGATGCGAGACAAAGCCAAATGTAGAGGAATAAGAAGAGGCAGAACATACTGGCATCATCGTCGTCAGCGTAGCGCACGCGACACATAGTCGCGTTGAACACCTTCACGATGAGCATGGTGGCGTCGTCATCATACCTGAAGAGAAGGAAGTACCCCTGCCGTAGGTCGTAGGCACGGTAGAACTTCTCCCAGCCACGACATAGGTACATGTGGCCCTCCTTGATCACCAACTCCACGTCCCACAGCCTGCGAAACCCGCTGCCGGCCTGTCGCAGCTTCACATTATTTGGCGGATCTTCACCCAGTATGTTCATAAAAGTGTCAAGCAGCCTCTGCAGTTTGGGACAATGAGTGATGTAGCAAACAACAGAGTTATCATAATGAGATGGGTGAAGGGGAGATCTCTCCTTTTATATACCTGCCTCATGGATGATACTGAAGTCCCAAGTATGATACTGAAGAACTCAAAAGCATCCAACTCGTACTCCAGTGTGGCAGAGCGGAGTCTGCGGTGGCGGCTTCCCCCCATCTCTGATAAGCAGCAGAAGATAATCAACTACACCAAGTTATCATTTCTCATTCAAAAAACAATGCACTTGTGGACATATGATGGCTCTAGTTGAATTTATTAGTAGCACTAGTCATAAAAAATGTTGACTTTAGTTGAATTTCATATAATAACTATTTTAACTTCTTTGGGTCAGCAAACTAGGCAACTAGCTAGCAGCATAAAAACATTCAACTAAAGAAAAGAAAGAAACTGCAAAACGTGGCGGAACCCTAAATAAGAAAGTATAAAAACGTGTCTTTTTCTTCTTCTTCCCCTCTTCTTCTTTTTTCCTTTTTCCTTCTTCTTCTTCTTCTTCTCGTCTCTTCTTCTTCTTCTTCTTCTCTTCTTCTTCTTCTTCTTCTCTTCTCTTCTTCTCTTCTTTCTTCCTTCTCTTCTTCTTCTTCTTCTTCTTCTTCTCCTTTTTTTCTTCTTCCCAGTTCTTTCTTCTTCTTCTTTTCTTCTCTGCTTCTTCTTCTTTTTCTTATTCTTTTTCTCCTCCTCTTCCTCTTCTTCCTTTCCCTTTCCCTCTTCTTCTTTTCTCTTCTTTCCTTTTTTCTTTTTCCTTTTTTTCCTTCTCTTTTCTTATGTGTAAACTATCTAAAACTATTTATTATCTAAAACTATATCTAAAGAATTGGCGGGGGGAGGTTTTATGGTGATATGTTCTTTCTATGGTGACATGTTCTATGGTGCCCTTGAAGCCTGACAATGCTATCTGGAAGTTTCACACTCATATTGACTTCCTACTGGACACACATCGGCACGAAGACCGGAACAGAGCGGGTTAGGGGGTCCTTGGCGTCGATGGAACCCTAAATAGCAAGTATCATCGGTGCGAGATACATGTGGCGCTCGGCGTTGAACACTAGATCCACATTCCCCAAGTGAAGCCGGCGCCCGACATCCCGCAACAATAGTTCTGGTGGCCGATGATGGTCGAACACCATCGCGAATTTGTCTGGCAGCCTCTGCGATGAGGATTAAAGCCAAGTTTTGAAATTTCAAACAACCAAACCGACTTGAGTCAGTTTGGGTGTTTCAAGTTTCAACACTTGCCTTTTAATCGTCATCGCAGAGGCTGCCAGGCAAATTTGCGATGGTGTTTGACCGCCATCGACGCCGAGAACAGTTGCTTTGGGACGCCGGACGCCGGCATCACTTGTGGGACATGGATGTAGTGTTCGACACCGACGGCCACATGTATCTCGCACCGACGATACTTGCTATTTAGGGTTCCATCGACACCGAGGAACCCCTAACCCACTCGTCCCCGGGCGCCCTCTTTTTTCCTTTCCTTCTTCTCTTCTTTTTCTTTTTCTTTTTCTTCTTCTTCTTCTTCTTCTTCTTCTTCTTCTTCTTCTTCTTCTTCTTCTTCTTCTTCTTCTTCTTCTTCTTCTTCTTCTCCTCCTCTTCCTCCCTCCTCCTCCTCCTTCTACTCCTCTTCTTCTTCTAAACAAAAACTAAAACTAATCTAAAATAAACTAAACTAAAATAAACTAAAACTAAAACTAAAACTAAACTGAAAATAAAACTAAACTAAAACTAAAACAGAAACTAAAC